>JAOXJJ010000677.1:75069-104317 GCA_025769935.1 Phoenix roebelenii | reverse complement strand
AACACAAGCATTAGTAATTATACTTCAAGGTTTTGTGATCATCAAAATTAATCTTTAAATCAATCTTTGGGTCATCAGATAGTACCACTATGATTCGAAATGGAGTCTCCTGTAAGTTCAATAAAATTTCAGCAAGCAATTCTCCGTCTTTTTCTTATCTTCTTCCTCTCTCATGTTAGATACTTTTCTTCCTACTCTCATTATGTTCAAACTTTCTCTTTGTTTTAAGTCAAATGCAAGATTTTAAACTTACATCATGAAATTCATATCAGCCATAAGACTAATAGAAAAGATCTGACCTTAAAACCAGCTATATTAACTAAAATACTAAACAAAAGAAGGCAAAAGAAAAGGAAGATCCACACTTGCCTTTAATGTTGAAAATGACTGCTTAGTGCTCAAGGCTTCCTCAGGTAGAGAAGCCATTAAAAGCATTGCATCTAACCGTTGATAAGCAAAAGGGATATCCACCAGCGCCTTTATGAACTGTTCTGCAGGGCCAATTCGGGCAGGATCACCGGTATATAGTCTGAGCCGTAGCTCTTCATCAGCAGTAGGAGACATTTTTAGCAACGTTTGGATTAATTCTGTAGGAAGCTCATTTCCTGGTTGGGGCAGAAGGACAACATGATGCCAATGCATTAACAACACATATACCAGGTATTTTGTATGCCAATTTGCAAACACTTGTATCTAGGTCATATTACAAAAAACCAACAAATAGATGACGATACAGGAAGAGTTCCTGAAAGTATTATAAATGAGAAGAATGGAAGACTCTCGCACGCTCTATTAATAAATGCTGCATGGGCATGGACTCATCTCATTTTGACACATCAAGAAGTTGAGTTGGAAAAAGTATGAACCAAGATACAGAAAATTATTTGGACAAAATATACCATATCATTAAAATATAGAAGCAATTTCTTTCATCTTTTTTTCCATTTATATTGTTTCAATGTTTTTTGCATCTTGTAGAACTCTTTTCATTCCTTAAAATTATAATGAAACAATTTATGAATTTCTTAGACTCTAACATGCCAATACATTATGTACCATGGAGACATGTCCATTTGTTCTTTTCGGAAGGATGCAGGAGCTCAAGTAAAACTACAATTAACATATAGAAGCAGGGTAATCATAGAAATCTGCTAAATGTTATTTATTTTGCCAAGTTCAAAAATTTAGTCTCAGATAGCATCTGTTCCTGCACAAGTTATCAGAAATCATATTAATATAAAAATTACCTTCCCTAAGTGCATCGCAGACTTCTTCTATTCTCACATTCAGTGCCCTTAATGAAATTGCTAAATTGTGTGACTTTTTTGGATCAAGAATTCGAACATATTGAGGAGAAGGATCTTTGAGTAATGACTCCTTTCCTTCGCTCTTGTATTTATCCGCAGAGCTGTAACCAAATAGACTTTCTATCATCTCTTCATTAAACCTGCGGAACAAAAATCATTTGTTTAGTGTATCAATAATACGTCAATTCAATAGCAATATAATAAAGACGTGAACCTTACTGGAAGGAACCCGATTTAATCTGATTCCAGACCATAGACTGATCAGGGTTCGCAAGAACTTTATCCCAGAAGAATGGCTTCAGCTTGGCTTTTGGTGCATTAGTGTCAGCATTCACACTGAAAGGCGGACCAGGAGGTGGTTTTGGCCCAACTGATGGTTGCTGATGTAATCTTGCTAATGGCGGACGAGGAGGTAAAACAGCTTTTGGAGGTGGTGGAGGGGGAGCACCAGGCTTCTTATTGGGTGGTGGAGGTGGTGGGGCAGGAGGGGAGGAAGCAGCCTTTGGAACAGGAGGCATTGGTGGAGGCGGTGGTGATTTTGGTGGAGTATTGCTTGGTGCATTAGAAGTCTCAGTAGACAAGTTGGAAATCAGTGAGTCGGGTGGTGAAATTTGAGCTGAGCCAGTATGTAAAAATGAGACATGATCATTTTGGCTAGGGTCAGGTTTTAAAGGCAAAGCCCCCAAATTATTCGAGTCAATTGGGTTTCCTTGGCCTGAAGACTTTTCTGAAGAACCTGGTATAATACGACAAAATCAGTACTGTGAAATATAAGGTGTATACCACAATAGATTCAAATAAAAACTGACCAATATCAGAGAAGTCACTCAAACTCAAATTCAGAAGTGGCCTATCATCCCTTTGGCTGTATCTTGAGTAGCCATTGTTTCTATGGCATCTCTTATAGCAAATAAAGATGCCTGCTGCAAGAAAAGATGTGCTTGTTGCCGTTAGAATAATGGCAATAACAACTGATTTTCTGCTATTGTTTTGCTTCCCTGCAGATCCAACTGGAGCAGAATCTGGACTAAATTCAGATAGTGGAGACTGGGCACTGGAAGTAACATCTTGAAAAAATTGATTAGGAAATGCTGGGCTTGCAGGTGCTGGAACAGATGATGGTGCAGAAACAGAGGATGGTGCTCGACCATAAGGAGGTGGTTGAACTCTAGTGCCCTGGGATACAGGTGAAAAAGGAGCTGAGGCTGGGGCCCAGGCAGGTGGTGCACTTGGAGAAGGTTGATCAGCTAAACGCCTTCTTAAAGCAGGATGCCAGCCTAATGACTCAAAATAAAAACCATGCCAATTTCTCAAACTGTCCTCTTGAGAGACTGGCGATAGGAAGTTTTGCTTTCTCAAACAATTTAGAAAGGTGTGCTTAGTTTCTGGAGGAAGAAGAGTTATGGCTTCCTGTATGCTGCCTTTCGTAAAAGAGTGATCAAAACTTGTTGCAACTTCTTTTATGTCTTTAATATCTATACCACAATTAAGCCACATCTGTTCGACCTGTTGTCATAGCATCTCCATCATCAGCCAAAAGTTTCATAATATATTGCTTAAAACATATACAATCAACCAATTATTAATAGTAAGTTGCTCATAACAGATTGCAAGACATAAAAAAATAAATATTCAAATTTGGAGACAAAAAATAGATGCATGACAAACAAGTTTTTAATTTATAGTAAATATAAAAATTATCATCATCGTCATGACAATTGGTGGATGTGGCACCTCAAAATGTTATTGAATTTGACTCATGACAAGGTGCATGTAACTCCAAAGGACTAAGTTCTAAACTATTCTAAACTGTCTAAAACCAGCACAACTACTTTAAAAGATACCATAATATTAAATCTAAGACCCAAAATAAATAGGTTAAATGATAAACATCAGGACCAAGCAAATGAATGCATGATTTTTTTTAATGACATGAAACCAGTGTAAAATTACATCACTTACACTCCAATAATGAGACAATATATTATACACTTAGAATCACATTAATGTTTGGATATAATTTCTGTTATATCCAAGTCAAATGAGTTTCAATTTTGGCAATTTCAGGCACAAAATTATACAACAAACCTAACCATCCAGCTTTGCCACATATGCTTGGGATTTGGATTCATGGATCCTTATTCGCCAAGCATTGCTATGTGGGGCATATATTAGTTTAAAATTTTCCATATCCTTTCTCACAACCTTCATCCATGTTATCTCAGTTCTTCTCCTCCTTTTCATACGTCCTTATAAAAATATCAAAAAAAATAAGAAAAAATACAAGCTAAGAAAATAGGTTAAACATTATTTTATGGTATATTCTTTGGACCTTTAAATGAATCATTTTGGCAATTTTAGTTTGAAAAATAATAAAATTATACCTTAAGAAAAGGTTCATGTCATTGTACAGTGTCTTTGATAACAGTCTAGCATATGAGAACTTGACAATCTAAATGTATGGAATTCAAGCTTTAAGAATAGCCATCCCTTTCGAAAAAGATATAACTCCCTTTCAAAATCTCTAAAAAGTAATAACAACACATTTCTGAGTTTCCTATAAAAATATTCAGAATTCATGTTTTTTGATATGGAGAATATGCTCTAAAACCGACATTAGGATGAGTTCTGGCTGAAATCCAAACATAATGCTTTCAGTTTCTAAGACCTGCCCAAATCTTAAAACCATGACCCTTATGTGTCATGTATAGTTAGGCCAGAAGCAAAAGGACAGAAGTTGGAATGATGTATCAATCATGTATTTGATGTAATTGCTACTTACGACAAGAACCTTTTTGGAGAGTGGAATCCACTATCTCTGGATAAGCGATCCAAAGCATGTACTTCTTCTTTAACACATATTAGAGAAGTTGCAGGGTTGAGTGGGTCAAGGATTCCCCAATCCTTATTTTAAGGGACTAGTAAATCCAACTGTGAGGTAACTTATCTGATCCTATCCTTCCAAAGTCAGGGTGAATTAAACACCAATAGCTTGAAACATAAAAGATGGACTAATGTGTGATCGACAAAGATCCATGGATAGGAAAGAAGCACCGAGGAAGTAGCACAGAAGTCAAATTTTGAACAAAACTTGATACAAGTGCCAAGATGGAGTCTAAAGCACTAGCTGATATGATGCATGACAACCTGATGGCATAAAGAAATAAAGGAGACATCACAAGCACAAGAATATACCAACTTAGCTTACTCAAGGCAATGAAGATGCATCAATGGTGATGAAGCAATTTTAAATTGGGAATCATGATTGTGACCCAAAATGATATAGGCAACTTAAAAAAAATGTCATGGAGCTAACCCTGACATAATATGGCTAGCTATAGCCAAATGGCTAAAAGGTCTACAAATATTGCAACCTCAACAATATAAACTACAAAAGGAGATGGTTGGTGCAGGTTGATGATGAGATGGACCAGATGGTAGTCAGTTTGTAGACAGGAAAATTGGCCAGGATCCAATTGGGGGCAAATGTGAACTACCTGTAGAAAGATAATATGACATAGTAAGATTAACTAAGGATAAGCGTCATCTGCTGTTTATTCTCTGAACCAGCACAATACTCATATGAACCTTTTACGCATCATACAATGTGGCATCAATTGCAAGTAACGTCAAACTACACTAAAACAGTCTTTATCATGCAATATAGCTGACCTAATAACTATACTCTGAAAACTTTTCCTTGATGAATCAGTTTTAAACAGAAAGTGCATTCCCACTTGTCCACCCTATTCTCCTTGAGATATCCCCTTCCATCTCCCAGAGAACTAAATCAATGACAAAAAATTGATGAGACAAAAAACTGAAATGACATAAACCTAGAGGGCAATATATTTTTCTCAAAACAAAAAGGCATGTATAACTTGGACAACGATTCATCTCTACAGCTAGGACTTAGCCTGCATAATGTGTCCCACTGAAGATTAAAAACAAGTCATCATTCAATTTAAAGCACTGTTAATCATGATTAAGAAATTAAACTACTATTCCCGGGTCGAAACAAACATTAATTTTGGGTTAATTCCAACAATTATGACAAGAAATGTCCTTGAAATATCTCTAAAAGTTCGATTTTTATAAAGGGAAATAGGATAGAATCCACTTACCGCATCTTCATTGGTTTCTGGAGATGCCTGCACCAAAGAAAAATCTCTCAAACCCAAGAAGAGCCTCTGCCTCCCCGCAGAACCTTTCGTCACCAGAACATGAAACAAGATGACACAAACGACGGCGAATCCATACTTTCTGAAACCCATCATCATTTCTTGCTTCGATCTTCCAACCGAGTCTCGCTTTTTTCTCTTCTCATCTCCTCGATTGCCGTCCTGGAATCAGCTAAAAAAGCATGCAGCCCAATCAAAAGCTCTCTCCCTATAAACCCTAAACACCTCGCCAAAATCCAGAAAAAGGCTCCAAAAAAGGACCTTTTTGATCTTCCCCCCCTAAACGATGGAACAGCACCTTCAGAGTCTCACCAAAATCCAAGAAATTCGCTAAAAAAGCAACATGTTCTTCTCCAACCTCCAGCTCCGAGCAACGGTTTCGATATTTCATTCAAAAGAAAACCTGAAGAAGGACGATTTCTTCTTCTCGATCCACCCCAGCTACAAGTATTCAAAAGCCTCGTAATTTATAAAGCCATATGGCGGTTTGACCAGAAAATCCATGGAGCAACAAGACGAAGTGGAGAAGCTCCGGAGAATTTTGTTTCTTTCTCATAATTTTCGTTCACGGCGGTCGAGAAAAAGAGAAGGGGAGGAAAGAAGGCGGCAGGGACGCGGAAGGGGAAGAAGACGCGTGAGAGGAAGAGGGAACGACAGAGTCGCATTCGGCAGGCAAAACAACAGTACGATATATCATTCTGTTTGGAAATAGATAACAACTTGCTTGGATTTTCGAATCAAAAAAAAAGATTTGCTTGGATTTAACATTGGAAATTAAGCTGAATCTTGGTTTTGTGATTCAAAATCAAAAAATAGATGACGATAGGGCATCCCAATTTAATTTAAATTTTGAATAGAAAAGGCGTTTCGAGATTTTAATATCAGTGTAAAATAACAACTGTTACAAAGATTTCAGTTTACCTCTTTATATTATCTTATTATTACGATCAAAACTCCCCTAGCTTGGACCTTCAATTTTGACCTCAACTTTTCTCTCGTTTTCCCTTTTTTTTTGGATTGGGGTTTGGGATTTAGGCAAACAATGGTGTTATAGTATATAATTTAGTATTATAATATCTTGTTATAATATATAAATGATAGCAAATATTTTTATGTGTTCTTCTTTAAATAAAAATATAATATTTTAGATGCAACATTTTTTGGGTCAAATTTTCTCCAAAAAAGATTATGCAATTTGAATATAATATTTTTATCTATAGTGAATGAGAAGGAGATAATGCCATCTAAAATATAAAAATACCAACTTTTTCAAATAAATAATGATCATTGTAATTGTTCTAACAATTAATTACAGTTTTAGTCTTTTCTTGTAATTGGATGGCTAGATTACTTGAACCTTGTTTAAGAGGGGGCTAAATGCAGTAGAGGTCAAGAGGGTGTATCCATTGCATCACTTGCGAATGATATGATATGCTGCTTGGTGTAGTTTGTTGCATGTCGACGTGTGTAATGGGTTGAATTACCAAACTACAGCTCAAAACCTAAGCTCCGAGTTAGAAATTGGGCATGGATTAGGCCAAGGATATAATAATTGAGGCCAGATAGATTCAAGTCAGGATGAGGTTTAAGATTTTCTAAACTGAGACCAATTTTGAGTTCAACATGGCTGAAGAAAGTGCACGAGATTAGTTAATTTGGTCCCAACATCCTTGGGTTACTTTGGACCGGCAGGTGGAAATTGGCTTAACAGCCTTGTTAGATGATGTTATCCAAAACATGGTCTTCACTATGTAGTCATATTTTGTTTTGGCCCAAAATTTTATCATGTCAAGTTTAACTATAAATCTGCATGCGATGCAACTTGCATCATAGCATATGAGTATATTTGGTTGAAGTGAGTTGGGCTTTGGAATAGAAATGAAAATGAAAAAGTTCCACTTCAACTGTTTGGTCGAGAGGAGTTTCATTCCCATACTCACTCCAGGAGGAATAGAAATACCCCAATCCTCCAAAACTCAATCATGGCTCTCCCTCTAGTATTCAAATCTCATTCCACGAGGTTTACTTTTTAAAAAAAAATAATTTTCTAAAAGTGCCTCTTTGTTTAATTGGCTATCTAAAAATTTATTTGAAAAATATTTCGATTCCAATTCTGACTCAAATTTCAGTCACAAACTGAATACATCGAGGAATATGGCTGTTTTTTAATCCATTTCAATTTCAATTTTAATTCCAGTCATAAACCAAACACATTTTAGATATATTGGTAGATAAATCTCTTGCCATAATTTAAACTTTTTTGTTGTGCAAGCTATAAGGTGAATGAATATCATGTATGCCATATCCAAACCATCATTCAGCAGTTCAATTCTTCTAGGGTTGCCATTTGAAAACATGATGCCTAGAATTACAAAGTGAAGGTGCCTAGAATTACATCATTGTGCAAAATGGCAGCCCTGCACACGGCATACATGTAGCATCGCATGTACATGCATCCAGTGCCCGCATAGTTTTTATAAACCCACCTCCTTCGTGAATCGCTTATTATAGAATCTCACCCCTAGATCATTTCAGGAGTTATGGAATCACTAGCACGCTAACGTTTCTTTCCTACTCCTCGCCAAAAAATATTTATTCCAGTTTTCATAAAAAAAAACTTTCCGATTTAAATTAGCATAAATTAAAAAATTTAGATGTTTCCATGATGGATTCTCATTCTAAATTCAAATTTAGAACGAACATAGAGCATGGGTGCATAAACGCGTATGTGACTGTTGATCATTTGAAAAGTCATAGAATCCTAGTAAGCTAATATTTTCTTTTCCAAATTTTATTAAAAAATTCTTTCCAGTTGAATTTAGCTGGATCACAAAATTTAGATGTTTCCATGCTATAAAACTGAGAACAGAAGGCACATGTATATGAGCGCAATAATAAGCGCAATAATAAGAGAAAAGTTTGATATGCCAAAGCATGGAATAAAAGGCAAAATGTTGTATATCTCCATTTTTTATCCCTTTAAAACTTACTTCAGTCCATTGTTTAAAAAATTTAGATTACAAACTTTGATATATTGATGTCGATGACTGTTTAGTTTTGAACTATAGAATATTAGAACTTTTATTATATATTTATATTTAAAACATCATAGAAATCGTATTGATACAATTTATATTTTATTTTGCTAAGTACTTTGTTTATTTTGCATGTTCTTGACTTTATTATATATGCTGTGTTATAGTGAATAAAATTTTAGTTATTGATGTTGGTTCATATTTCTTGATCTGAAAACATGATTATTCTCTTTGAGCTATTGATTTTTGAGCTATTGATCTTAAAGTTAACTTGATAGGAAATTCTACCTTTCGCTCATGAATTAAAATGCCTTTTCTTTCTCCTTCTATCTATATTTTCCTTTTAGAAAAAGCTAACCAGTTAAAAGGGTTGTATGTTGCAATGAAATTAATTTCTATGACTATTTTAGAGGGACATATATAAATATATATATAATATTATAATATTTTTTATTCTTATTAATTTTTTTGAAAAAAAATTCTAGTTCCATCGTTGAATGGAGTCAATTTGATGACAAAACTGACAGTTTTTACTCGATGGTGTATCTAAATCTCGAATGCTTTATGGTGCATCTTTTGTGCTATAGAAAGTGCTTAAATCATTGCTAAAAGATGTTTTCATACAATTTTTCTATTTTGTATCTTTCACGTGAAAGAATGATTGATTTTTCTTTTTAAAATCATTGGATCACATTTTGTTCAGATCTTCAAGCACTCTTAACTTTTGATTTGTCCACCTGTGCAAATCTCGAAGCTAGCATTGCATGATTTAATGATGGATTTGCACGAAGAAAGGTGAATCCATCTTTTTCGCAAAAGATACACCCCCAACTCCTATCTTATCTCTCTAACATGGTACTCTCAATTTCTTAAATAAGCAAAAGCTCCCCATCGATGAGATAAGCCACCACGTACTGAAGATCCGAGCATGCACTCCATCTATGGTGCAAAAGATGCCAAGGAATTGGAATCAGTGAATTAAAATTTAAAACTGGACCCTTGGGCAAACCCCGCCGATTTTAAATCAGATGTTTCTTTTAAAAAAGAAAATCAGAAATAATATTAAATCGAGGCATGATACGCATCCCTAGATGCCATCACATTCGGACGCATCTTTCTCATTTTCTACAAAGTCATAAATAAAAAGCTTCTTAGGAGTTGACGCTTAAGTCATCTTTTAATTACGTTCACTATTGTCGCGAAACAGCTCTAATTCCCACGCTTTCAACACGGCTCGAACGTTTAGAAACCCGCGAACTCGTTTAACGTGTCCTTCTCGGACCGCTTAAAACCAGTGGGTCCCCGTACGAAGACAAGGACGACTCAGTAATTGCCACAATAATTGGCTCCGTTGCATGTGCCCACCCTTCAGTAAAATTAGACCATCGAGACGGCTCACTGACCCAATTGGCGAACCCATTTTATAGAACCATTTTATAGACTGCGACGCCCGTTCGTCTTTAAGCTTTAAGCTTAACCTAAGTAGATTAAAGATCCAAGAGACTTCTTCTTCTGTTTCTAAATCTAAATTTGTTTTAGAGGGAGAGAAAAAAGAAATACGACACGAGATGTACCGCGTCTAAGGTGGATCCAACTAAAGATAAAACCTTCACCTTATAAGAACCCCTCTTAATGCTCACGAAATGTTGGAAAGATGGATGGGGTCCTGAGGATATGATTTGTAGTGCAGAACAATAAGAACGAGCTGCATGTTCAACCTAAACTGCCCCACTCGTGCACCACTTCAGCAATGCATTATTGAAAGAAATCGAAAAAAGATGCATTAGCAATTTGAGAAGAAATTATTAGTTGGATCAGGTCCATCAACTCAACGATAGATCAGTCCAACTAGAAAGCAACACAAACAAACAGGGACGGAAAAAAAAAACAGAATCCACCATCTCCTTTCTTGGGTGATTCTAGTTGGACCTCCACTGCTAAGCTAAGCAGGTGGATTTGGTTCGACTAATAATTTTTTCAATCCGAGACGAGCGTATGATACATGAAGCTTATAAAAATCGAAATATATGACTAATGTGATCCGCCACCCTAATAGGGCGTATGGTGCAGGATATAATATTTATGACTGTGGATTGTTATACCTATGTGATGCTTGATGCTCTGTCGTAAGCTGGTATGGACCGGTCAGGCACGACACAAGAGGCCACACGAGGAAGACCATGGTAAATCAAGACGATACGGTTGAATTAATCGAGTGAACCATCCAGAACAATGGCCCCAATGGTAGCTGTTTCAAGTATGTCCGTTTGCACGAGTTGGTGCACCCCAACACCAGGGCCTACCTTAATGTTAATGGAGAAGTCTTCAATGCTATCGTGGTCCCTGACGTAACGGCGTCCGAGACAAAAATAGCAGAGACATATTTGCGTACGAGTTAAAAATATTTTCATTAAACACGATCATTAAATACGAGGGGCATTTCCGGACACACTGCTATTGATGATTATAAAATCCGTGCCTGGAATTCTTCCCATGCAGGTAGGTCCACTGGAGGAAGATCGCAGCCTCTCGGCTCAGCATTCAATGCATTTAAATTAATTAAATTGCTGTTCTTTCCTTTCTAATTGATAAATTCCATTATCATGAGACCATGGAATGCTGGAGAGGCAAGTGCAAAGAGAGTCATAGCTGATTTTTGTATTATTTAGCACATAAAAAATTATAATCATGCCACTTGGCAATTTATGATCTCTTTGAGATTGATATAATTTTTTTTTCCTCATCTCTAGCATGAAGAGTCAAACGATTCTTACTCTGCATGCTTAACTTGAATGGGATTAAGATCCTGTCGACCCGTTCTTCTCTGCTTTTCATATAAGAGTGGATATTGTTTCGATCAAATCCACTGCTCAGTTGATCGATGAGTCCAATTGCCGATCAACATGTACAATAATAATGACATATATATATATATATAAGCACCATACATATTCATTTAGCATAGGTTTGACCTTTAGTTGCTTTTTCTTTGAGCTCTGTTCTCGCTGCAACTATCAAATGTGTTTTCTCGCTGCCACATCATTTAATAAGTCAATCAGCCACATAGACAGATATATCAGTTTGTCACGTCAGTCAGACATATGAGACTGTCATATTAGCTTTTAAGTTGTCATGTCAACCTCTAATCTGCTACATCAGCGTCTGAGCTGCTATATCAGCTCCTAGTCTGTCACATCAGTTTCTGAGCTGCTACTTCAGCTCTTAATCTAGTACGTTACTATTTAGCTATATTCGTGATCTAGTTTTCAAACTCAAGTTAGCATTTATAGTACCATCTTAAATTTGAGAGAAGATGTTAGCATAATTTTAGGGAGTACATAACAACCTTCATTAGCCCATATTATTTTTCTTTGTTACTGTGATCCTGTATAGGTTGGTATTATTTTTCTTTATTACCATGATCCTGTATCGGCTAGTATTATTTTTTTTTCTTAGCATAATCTTGTTAAAGTGATTTTAGAGATCACATAACGAGTTATATCAGCAAGTATTATTTTTTTTGATTAGTATGTTCTTATATCAACTTATATTATTCTTTTGTATAAAGTCTGTACACTAATATATATAATTTTTTAGGTGTACTGAATATAATTAAGAAAAAAAATTCGTCTTTTGTAAATATTTTAACATATATATAATGAGAGATCGAAGCGAATTCACCATTTATTAACGCAACTAAGGTCTGCCCGTTGGATCTTCAAGCCTCCAAGAACCAAAGGTTCCGTGTCTTGTATACACTTCTGCTCCTCTCTTTATGATTTGTCATTGCTCTTCTGAGCCTCCAAACTTGTCTCTTTCCTTCCCTAGAGCCCAGTGAGGAAGCCTCTCAAATGCAGATGTTTGAAGGTCTATGAGATCCCTTTTATGAGTTTTATTTGAGTTGAGTTGCTTTTGGAGCTGCAGGGGTTTCGAGTATATCTTAATAGCTGTTGGCTGTCCAAGGGAAAGGAAGTACTGATGACACTAGACCCCTGCTTCTTCTCAGATGGATAGTTTTTATAGGAGCTCTCTTTCTTCCTTGGATAAAAGGAAGGAAATCACAGGTATAGTTTTCATGGTGCAAGATGACTACTAGCGAAAGGAAAGAAGACAAGCAATAGAATAAAAGATAGCTTGCATCAGAGAGAGAAAGTCCTGGGTAAAGGAAAAAAATAACAGAGAGAGAGGGAAGGGAAGAGAAGAGCAGAGAAGATGCCAACAGTCTGGTTTGCTCTGAAGAAGTCCCTCTACTGCAAATCTGGGCCATCTGATGTCCATGATCCAAAGGCCAGGGGGCAGTTGGGAGCCATTTTGACAAGGAGAACATCGAGGTCTGGGTGTTCGAGATCTATAGCCAACCTCAAGGATGTCATCCATGGGAGCAAAAGGCACCTGGAGAGGCCACCAAGCTGCAGCCCAAGGTCCATTGGGAGCAGTGAGTTTCTGAATCCAATCACCCATGAGGTCATCCTTAGCAACTCCAGGTGCGAGCTCAAGATAACTGGTTTTGGGGGCTGCCATGAGGGGGAGTCTGAGGTTGGCTCAACCTACGTGGGTACTCTTAGGCCAGGGACCCCAGGGCCAGGGGGCCAATTTGGCCTACAATACAACTCTTCCTTCAGGGGAGCCAGCACCACCCCTCCAAGGAGGTCACCCGGTTTGTTTGGTGACAGGGAGGTCTATGGCTTTGGGGGTTCATCTCTTTCTAGTGCTGTGTTTGGTAATGGTGGTGGTGGAGTTCGCCATGCTTCCTTAAGTCCTAGGCCCTCTCATGAGGCAGGGTCACATATATCCTCTGCTAATATCACCTGCCATAAGTGTAGGGAGCAGTTTGGGAAGTTGGAAGGATTGGAAGCACACCATCTCTCCAAGCATGCAGGTATGGAACATAATCTTGCAGTAAACATCCATTTTTTTAATTTCCTTATACACTACTTGTTGATTTTTATTGCCTTTTTCTTGAGACTAATGGGAAGGTCCTAACTTCAATGAAAATTTTCACAAGATTTGATATGTTACATTTGATTAGTTTTACAATCAACTTCTTGGTTTCAACAACAATTTCTTTGTATCAGTTCTGTCGGAAATCTATGGGGTTACATCAATCCTCTTAAAAATCTATTTTGATTCCATAAAAAAAAAATCTCCGCCTACAGTGTTTTTTTTTTTTTTTGCCATATAGAGTTATTCTGCAGCGGCATTACTTTAAAACCTATTTTGCAGTTTGTTGCATTGATCATTCTTCCTCTTTTTCTTCTCATGTCATTGAAATTGAGTTGTCTCTATTGCTGAAGGCTGGATAAATTTTATTATCTGGATTATTTAGTCTTATTACCTAGCTCGAGTATTAAGTCTCAGCAAGTTTTAGCTAAGCTTTTACATCAAGATCAAATTAGTTACTCGATGTTTGCCTAAGATGGTGGACTACTGAATGAATTATAGCTGTTCTTAGTAAAGGCGGATGGTAGAACATGCGTGAATTATAGAAATCCTTCATATTGGTGGCACCTCTGCAAACATGCTTCTGAAATAAATAATGATGTTCTGAGAAAAACAGGAGAGGAAATCAGCCAGGGAGGGCCAATATACTTTTTCTTTCTTTCTTTCTTTCTTTTATACCCCTTCTGATTTCCATCAACTTTTACTCGAGGTCCAGCCAGATCCACAAGTTCTACTGTTGCATTTCAGTTATTAACTCGTCGGAACTCTTACAATTTCACATCACAACCTTTTGTAAAGAGAATTCTTGGACTTTGCCTCCTATGATCTTAGAGTATGCTACGATCTGATTTGCGATTCTGTGTTTTCTCTGTAGTTACTGAACTTGTGGAAGGAGACTCCTCTAGAAAGATAGTTGAAATGATATGTAGAACAAGCTTGGTAAAGTCTGAGAGCAGCTGTTGGAGGATAGAGAGAGTCCTCAAGGTCCATAACATGCAAAAAACACTTGCTCGATTCGAAGAATACCGGGAAATGGTGAAGATTAGAGCCAGCAAACTCCCCAAGAAGCACCCCCGTTGCCTGGCCGACGGCAATGAACTGCTAAGATTCTATGGCACCACAATTGGCTGTTCTCTTGGAATGAATGGCACTTCGAGCCTCTGCGCATCGGAGAAGTGCAGCATATGCCGGATTATAAGACATGGATTCTCTACGAAGAAGGAATTGAATGGAGGAATTGGAGTGTTTACGACTTCCACCAGCGGGAGAGCATTTGAATCTATTGAAATATATGGAGATGATCCATCAATAAAGAAGGCATTGCTGGTTTGTAGGGTGATAGCAGGCAGGGTTCACAAGCCATTGGATAACTTCCAAGAGTTAGTAGGACAGTCTGGGTTCGACTCATTGGCTGGGAAAGTGGGCCTCTATGCCAACATTGAGGAGCTCTATTTGCTTAATCCGCAAGCGCTTCTACCTTGTTTTGTGGTAATCTGTAAATCCTGAAGGAATATTTATCTTTCCTGTGTTGGGTTACATCTTGAGTTTAGTCTGAAATGCTTTCATCTCTTTCTCATCCATAGTGTTACGGAGTTTGTTGAGTATCTTTACTTAGGACTTCATAACTCATACTGCCCAAATTGTTCAGTGACCTTATGTTTAGATCTATGAAACTTATCTGGCACAAAAACCAACGTCCTCTGTTGCAGAGCTGTTTCACTTCTCCATCCTCATCCACATTAAATGACATTTTATCTTGGTGTCAGCAAATTTGAATATATACTGAGAATCCCATGTATCAGATTCTTGGATTGATGGAGTCTCATTATATCACACTTACAAGAGAGGTTGCTGCCATCTTTCTCAAAAAATATGTATACTGTTGCAGGACAAGATGGATTAACCTTGTGATTTAGGTATAACAGATGCCCTTGCCCATTGTCTAACAAGAATTATGGATTTATGAGCGCCGTTTTTTTATTAATGAACATATTGACTTCCTCTTGTTGCACAAATTTGTGAATAAAAACCACTAACCCTGTTTCATCTACTTAAATTGGATTTATGAATTCAGCAGTGCTTTTGTTCTAACTATCAGATCATGGTGGACTGACTCAGAACAAGTCCCACTGCTCATCTGAGGTCTACTGTCTTTATAGAAACTGATTCAATTCTAACAGAAGGTAGGGATTTTGACAGGGCTGGTTCCCTTGATCGAAAAAAGCTATAAAATTTATACTAGTTCTATTCTCCATGTTTACACTGCCATTAAGATAGTGCATTCATTGTCTAGCTTTTAAGATTTCAACTAGGCATTCCTTGTCCTCTTATCATAGTCATATGCATTATATTCTAAAATATACATAAATATAATTTTGTGAATGGATTCATCGGTGGTTGCAGATTCTTCTCTGTCTCATGCGCTAACCATAGGCTTAAAAGTCCTCCAGATCTAAAAGTCAAGTGTAAACAATTGACTAACTCATTTGTTGGGGCCTTTGTAACATTGTTTTCAAACTTGGTGCAGCTGGGAAATCATCTAACTGAAGAAATTCAGTGGAGGCATTCATCATGTTGGGGTCTTACAACTACATTTACTTATTTAATAAATGGCCAACAACCTCTTGCTCTTGTATTAACATGGGAAGTCTAGGTGGTCCCTACACTTGGGCTAAGAGGAGACAAGCAAATGGTAATGAAAGAGGGTCATAAAGCAGTAGCACTGCAAGGTTGGTCATAAGGCCTGGCCATGTCTCCATCTCAATTTGTTTTTAATGTTTGTTGGAATGGTAGGTTCGCCATCCAAAATGCTGAGTAGGGTCACCCACTCACCAAACATGCCCACAAGCATAGACCCACATGTACCTTAAACTCTAAATAGGGTATTAGGGTATTATTTGGGTAGGTAAAGAGAGCTCAAAACCACAAAAAACCAAAAAAAAAAAAAAGGAAGAAGAAGAAAGGAGCAGCTCAAAATGCAACTTTTATGGTGCTTGATTGCCTTCAACTTCTATGAAGAGAGTATTGTAACAATGTAAGACCTCATCCAAAATAGATAGTTGGAAGATGTTATTTGAGTTTCTTGATTATGTATAAATACTTAAAATCTATCCAGCGAACAATCAATGTGGGACTAAATACATGTTTGGATTTTTCATAGTATAGTAAAAATTGACGCATGCCCTATACTCTCTTTTTTTTATTATTTTAAACTGGAAATGGAGGCAGCCAACAGCTACCCCCTAGATTTATTAGAAGGAATCAAATATTTATGAGTAGAGAGAAGAACAGAGGAATGCACAGAGGAAGAAGGAAGGAAAGAAAAAGAGTTACAATCCCGGTGTCAAAGAGACTATATTCCTCCAAAGCCCTGCTACTCATAAACTTGTTTCTTAAGTTCTATCAAGTATGCATAGCCTGTTTTACACCAAAACTGTCAAACAGCTGAACAATGCCGACACGGAAACACAGTTTAAGTTTGTGCTATGTATCTTCCTTCAGCAAAACAGTAGTTTGTGCTATGCATTTGAGTTTCCTGTTCTTCTTTTTGTATTTTTATTGAGTCTGTGTGAGTCTCTGTTTTAGTGAAATATTCGATTCAAATAATATCATCATATACTTTCACGAAACTTAGAAATTACAGGTTACCAAGCAACCTAGAATTCAAAGTCTTCACCATGGGAAAGCTTTGTATATTAATTTCTTTTTTGGTTTGTCATTCTGATTTTTTAGAAAAAGAAATTATAGAACATTATGATTGTTAGTAACTGTTCTCCAACTACCAACTTTACAGGCCATCTGGTAGTACATCCTTTTTCATACCAATTACTATCAAGTACATGTCCACCATAAATTTTGCTTGGTTTTGTTCAAGCTCTCTGTGCACTCTGAAACTTGTCACATAACTGTGCTCTGAAGCTGTTGATGGTCCCAGCCATTCAAGATTTTAATTTTGAAGCATTACTAAGTAGGTGTGCTTGTTCTCGCCAAATCACTACAAATAGTTTAAATGGCTTTAGCTAAAGGATAGTGGAAATTGTTAAAATCAATCAAGTGCTTATAAGCAGCATTGCTGGCATTCTTTTCCTCTGAATCCATTAAATATACCAATACAATGATTTAACTGAGAAAACTTTGGTTTCCTAGGATGATTATTTCTAAAGCTGAAGGTGGAGGAGGGCGTGCTGTGAGGAGATGAAATGGATGATGGTCCCAAAAATTCAAGAATTATCAACAAATGGATGTGCTTGCCCAGACCATTGAAACAAGACCATCTTATTCTTAAATTCGCGCCAAGATATTAGAGATACAACATAATGGTACATAACAAATATTTATCTAACACAATGTTGGTTGAGATTTCAGAGAAGACATACTATTGGAGGCTTAGCTTGTTATTAGGCCTAAATTTTATTCATTAATAAATGGAGGAAGGAAACAGAATTTGAAATAAAACTATGCTAAAGTTAGGATTCACACTATCACACCCCAGATCCGAAGTATGACATAGCTATGCTACCGAGGGGTACAACCCACGATAACACAAAGTCAATATTATATATAGATTTCCAATCCATTACAAATAAAATATTATAATTAAAAGTCCAATTTCATCGTTCATTAAATAAAACTAATACTGGTTTAGAGCATCTAAATTCAAACATAAATATCAAAACCATAATCCTCAATATTCAAACCTGAACCATCTTTCATTTCTATCAACCCTAATCGTTCGGAGAGAGAAAAATAAAATAAAGGTATATGAGTGACACAGCTCAGTAAGTAAATCTTTCACTATCTTACCGAATCAAATATAAGTTTTTTTACATGCATCAATAAATTATTTAAAGAATATAACTACCATTAAAAAGAACATTTCATAATAATAATATAATCATAAATCAACCATGCTCATATGCATAAATCAAGCCAATTATATAAATATAGTTTCCAATGCATAAACAAAATCATAAATCATGCTAATTTTACAAAGTCATAAATTATTTGTTATTTTTCCATATCATAATTTATAATAATTCTCTCGGACTAAATGTTAAGGTCACTTTATACTCATGACATAGCCATAATTAATATCATGCCAACTACTATAACCCATTGGCGGGTCGTATACCAAGCTACTATAACCTGCTGGCGAGGGTCACATGCCAAGCTACTATAACCCGTTGGCAAGGGTCGAATGCCAAGCTATAATAACCCGCTGGCAAGGGTCATACATAGCTATCTGAGGGCCTATAGTCATTTCTTAAAATAATTTTTTAAAGTCATATTTCCTTAAATCATGTTGTCTTAAATTATATATAAATAAATCACTAAAAGACTAAAAAGAGTTTGTAGCCCATAATTAAACATTTAACAGTAGAATAATCATAAAATTATTCTTTTCATAACAAAATACAAATTTTATAAATATGGAGTTCCTAGTTTATAAATAGTACTTAATGATAAAATAATCATGGAACCATTATTTCACAATAAATCACAAGTTTTATAATATCATATGCTTGACTCTTGATTTTAAGAAAATATGATTTCATCAACATTTAATACTATTTTTATTTTTTCATAATACCAAAAAATAAGTAAAAATTTGAAAACTAATAAGGAGTGTTAAGGTTACTCACTTCTTCCATTTTAGACTTTCAAACTTCACTTGGCGAACCTGCTAAACCTATTTAAAGACGTTAAAAGCGAGATTAATTTCTATTTGAATTCAAATAATAAGAAAAGAAGACGGTTGGTCGGGTGACAGTGTTCGACGGCTCCGAGCGGGTCAGGTCTAAGCAACTTGATCAATGAATCATGGGGTATGGACTCGATCAGAGCCAAGGTTGTTCGACAGAGTTCATCATCAGTGGGTTCCAAGGATACTTAATAGAGTCGGGGTGATCGATCCAGTAGGCGACCTAGGCACCAAGGCAGTTTAACACCTCCTTCTAGGAGTCAACTCAAGTCTGTAGAACTTGTGGATCCCGACAAGCCTCCAAACTCTCCTAGCCCACACGCACTGGAATAGGGCATGATCTACCATCTCGTCCACTCGGCAATTCGGACACTGGGGTTGAACACCCAGTCCTCTTCTGCTCAGTCTCAATCTCGTCGGTAGGTGCTTCCAGGCCATTTTCCACATAAATAAAGCTACCAATGGGTGGAGTCCAAAACTCTAGATCCAAGTACAATCCAGCCTAGGATTCCGTCGGAGGGAGCAAAAGATATCTCCCACCCTGACGCTGGCTTTGCAGGACGTGCTCCAAACCATCACATTCGAGCCAACACACTTCGGTACCAGGAGCGATCGAACATGCTTTGCAATGTGCTCTTCAAATAACTGATCAATCCTGCCAACATCCCAGTCCACCCCCTCTAGGCTAAGGAGATCGCAGATCCAGAGTCCGTCAGCATCCTCAATGTTGACCAGATGGGACCTTTTCTTTGAGACTCTGGTCGACTTAGTATATGCCTTTGCCATGTTAGCAATGAGTTTGCAATGAGGCATAGTGCTGGAGGTCTTTGCTCCTTTCTTATACTAGGATTCTATCCTTGCTTTTATCATGTATAACTATTTCATAGTTATCCTAGAGTTATATAGTATTATCCCATCTAGAATAAATTTTGTTTTTGATGATTACTTGGTTTAAATATGAATAGGATTCAGGGTTGTCTTATTAGGATAAAGATATAGTTTCACCTTGCTAGGTTTCGTCCTATTGCATAAGTAGCTTTGTACATAGCATCTAGTGGTGAGAGTAGTTTGAGATTAAAAAAGTAAAATAATATATATATATATTGCTTAGACGGGTGTTTCACACTATTCTGATATAAGTATATCTAAGAAATTAGAAAACAATATTTTTTTAAAAGCTCGAGGCACTTGTGCCTCAGAAGTCCAGGATACTCCACCGAAGTGATCAGCTATAAAGAAAGTCATCTAGTCCGCAGCCTTGTTCGTCTCTTGCTACACGTGCCTTGCCCCAAAGAAGAGACATGCTCTCGCCAAACGCTAGATATTTTGAATCAGGAGATGTGAGCTCGCCTCTCTAGCTCGACCTTGGATCCAACCAATCATCATTGTTGAGTCACCCTCTATCAAAATAGCGTTGGCCTCAAAGTATATCGTGCATGGCTAAGGCTGGCCCATGCGACCCTCGGTTCTGCTTTAGGCACTAAGCTGGTGAAGATCGAACATCTGCCTGCAGCTACTGGCGTGGAAAAAATTTAGTATTTGGTCTGTTAGGTGTGGTGAGAGCTCAGAATGAAGTGTTGAGGTGTCACAGGAGAGTGCAGTCTCAGATCTTTGTCCAGGACACGTCTGCGTGCAGCGTCTTGTAAAAGAGACGAGACTTAAGCTTACTCTTTCGGTTTTAATATTTTTCTTTGACTAAGATAGTTTTTTTATTCTCTCTAATTTTATTCTTCTCACATATTGACCAAATTATGATGTTTGTTCTTGATGATGCTGGGCCAACCGATCTTATTTTGTAATTGGTCATGCCACTTCACATTCTATCAGATAGTTTGTATATTTTCTACACTATTATCCCTATTATCCCTAGAATGATGTTTGTTTTTTTATTCTCTCTAATGTTCTACACAATTTTAGTTTAATAATATAATAACTATTAAACAACTTTTTTTTATTTTTGTTGAATGAATAGAAATATCACTAACTTTTATCATTGACAATATAGTAGGATTTCCTCACAAACTAGTCACAGGTACAAGCAAATATGCTTTAAACAGCATGGATTGCTGCAATCATATGAGACGAATCGCTACTGACTGAAATCTTTTGTTCGATAGATGCAACCTCATTTTTTTTCTATTGTACTTGTTTGTTTGTTTTTAAAATAAAAGATGAACTAACTAATCTATTTTAAAAAAAAAAATAACTTGTGAAAATCTACGTCTACAATGTTACATGATTCTCTGACTTCAAGGCTTGGTATGTATCAGATTTATTAGCTCATGTTTGCCCCTGATGGTTTTAGTCCTGACTTGGGCTGGACCTTCCTTTGGGCCATGGAAGGGCCATTAACAACTCCAGCATCACTTGGATCATGAAAACACCTATTGTCCTATTTGAGTTAGGGGTGGCAATTAGATAGGGTCGAACAAGTTATGAGTCGGATTAGATATATGATAAATCAAAAATTTATCGATTCGAACCTAATTTGCTTATTAAACAAGTTTAAAATCCACATCTAAATTTAACCATTTTATTAAACACGTAATCTAACTTGTTCTAGGGCTGGTATGAGTTAAATGGGTTAAATAGTTGAGCATTGCCATCCTTAGTTTAACTCAAGTTTGGCCAACTAAAGTGCAGTAATATTTTGCGGTTGTCTCCTAACATGTTTTCATGAAGAATCTATGCTGAATTTTTAGATGCGACACTTCAGGCAAGAGAGAGGTTTCTCTGCAAATTGGCCTTTGAAGCCAGTTAGTATGCAGGAAAAAACTCTCTCAATTATCATGTGTAAGCTTAAAAGAATAACAGCCTTAATTTTTTCTTTGGGGCAACATGAGACTCATGGGTAATCGAAATCTTATTGGACCTGGATATAAAGCAGTCCCAAGCCCACCAACTCTGAGTGGCCTTCTTCTTATGTCATACCACCAGTCCACACTGTCATTTTTAAAATAGCAGATGTCTGCTTGATCTTGCAAAACAATAGGACCAGTCCTGCTTCATAAGTCCAAATGGATAACATAAAACTAGTCAGTCCAAATTGTTACCTGCATGATTAATGTGAGTTAAGGGCTAACAACCAACCAATTACAACCCTTGGCTATGTGCCATTTAAGACACTGCTTGCATCCTTTTCTTTTATTGCTAAAAGATAGCCCTACATCTATCCGGCTATTTTTTATATAAGTGTTGGAATTCATTAATTGATTGATTATGCCACACTTAGTCGGTCTTACTAAACTTCACCTTTATTGATTTGTGATTGATTGTGCCAAACTTAATCCGTCTCACTAAACTTCACCTTGATTGATTGTGCCAAACTTAGTCGGCCTTACCAAATTTTGTCAGCCTTTTAGTCTATATAAAGGCTGCTCCTGTACATTGCAATAGACAGTCAAAAATACAATTCTCTTCTCTTATTCTTTTTTTTCAACATGGTATCAGAGCTACCAATGACGTAACTTATTGCCATGCTCTCTTCCGCCTTGCTGCCGTCCTCTCTTCCGTGGTCATCATCGTCGCTCGCAGATACTTTGTTTCTTCTACCTTGTTTGGGGGATTACCGAGGCTCAGACCTTGGCAGCTTTCAAAGCTCCCTTCTTCTCATCGAGATTCTGATAAAATTTTAGCCTTCTTTCTTTCTTTTTTTTTCTTTGGTGGGTAAACTTGGCAGGCGCGGTCTCGCTCTAAACTCTAGCAGCAGCAAACCATACTGACAAAAGCTTAGTGAAGGTAAACTTGGCAGGCATGGTTTTGCTCCAAACCTCAGCAGCTCCTACTCCTACTCTTGATCTAGTACGCTAGTTTTTTGGTATATTCGTGATCTAGTTTTCACAGTTGATCAGCTTGCAGACGTCTTCACCAAAGTTCATCCTCCTGGCATCTTTCGATCTCTTGTTTCCAAACTCAAATTGGTGTCCACTTTACCACCTTGAGTTTAAGGGGAAATGTTAGAATCCATTGATGGATTGATTGTGTCAAACTTAGTCGGCCTTACTAAACTTTACCTTGATTGATTTATGATTGATTGTGCCAAACTTAGTCGGTTTTACTAAACTTCATCTTGATTGATTTGTGATTGATTGTGCCAAACTTAATCGACCTTACCAAACTTCGTTATCCTCTTAGTCTATATAAAAGTTGCACTTATACATTGTAATAGACAGACAAAAATTTATATATATTTTTTATTCTATTTTTTCAACAATAAGAATGAATATTTATCACAAAGTTCAACTAGGTAAGTATGGACTTCATGGTTGAGCCATGAATATGATCCATGTATGTAGCTAGCAAGAAAATGAACTTTTTTTTCTTTAACAAGAAGTCCAATACTTCATGCTGAGAGTCAATATTTAGTTCATAAATTCCATAATTTTAATATAGCAGACCTGTAGTCTTATCAATTAATTGAGGTCAAGGCATCTAAGAAGCGTTGGAGAAATTTCTCGGAGCCAACTTCAGGATGGTCAAAGAAACCACAGGAGACTTCAAGGGATTTGAATGAGTGAGTATAAGAGGAAGACTTTGACCCAAGTGGACTTCAGACGCAGCTCGCTCTTCTCCTTGGCTGCTAAGTACTCCCTTGTTTCCCATCATCTTCTCATAATGATTTATAGAGAGCAAGGCGAGGAACAGTATGCGGATCAATTCAATTCAGGAAACAGGTCAAAAGAAATAGATTGAAAGCAATAATAGTTCTAAGCCGCCAAATGATAACAATGGAGCAGGGGGAAGTTAATAAAATGCTGCACGCCTGCACCATTGCTATCTATGGTGAAGACCAGGAGCATTGCATTGAATAGGAAGCGTTGCGATGAAATTTCCTGTGACAATTACTCTTCCTCGTTCGTATATTATATGGCAAAGTTGAATCAAAGTACAAGACAAATATTTGGACCACAATAAGCTATTCAGATAGAACCAGCCAACATCTGGATGGTTGGAGTGCTTTTTATTTTTTTTCCTATTTAAAAATATTTTAAAAAATAAATAAAAAGTGTTAAAGTTTTTATTATTCTGCCATCGAGCTATTTTTTTTACATGATCTTAATCTTATTATATTATATATTTTATTTTTATTAGTCAATCAGAAGGAAGTCTATGACGACCGAATTCGAAGACAATTATTATACTCGGAATACCTCTATGATATTTTTTTAATAAAATAATAATATTGCAGATTCAACTGCTCTTTGTCTAAGAATAAATAAGGTAAAAGCAGGACTGAAGACTTGATTCAGTGTACAAGCAAATTTCTGCTAGAAGTGACGCCATAGGATGACATAACAGATGTATCCATAAATCATATCAGTTTAAATATTGTTTTCTAGTGCTGTGAATTTAATACTTTTCTCAGTCAATATGCAAACAATGCCAAGAAACATCAAACAGTCCAAACATAAAGCCTTTCTTCTTAAACAAAAATTGACGAGGACCAACGAATGACATTCAAAATTTTTCTATTGGACTTGTTAATTTTACCCTTACCTTAGCAGCATCAATCGATACTTAGCCTAAGTTTGGTCATATTGGAGCTTCTGTATATGGTTGATATCACAACCAAGTAAACATTTTAGGCTATGTTGTGTAGGGGGGACAAGTGGGGGATCAAAACCTGGAAGTATCTTATGGTAGATCTATTCGAATAAGTTGACAAAAAGTAAGGTAGCGAAGATATTTTGGTGGATTAGCAGAATATGAAAAACTTATGCCATTCAAATGCTATTTTGCCCTCATCAACTTTGAATATGCAAAAAAGCGAGAAAGCAGTTTGATCATTATGGTAAAATCTAAAATGCTACAAAAGTCGATGCATGTATTCATTCTCTACATTTATTCCTCCAACCAAATATCCAAAAAAGATTTGTCTCATGGAATAACCTATTCTTTTTACAGTACAAGAGCTATCCTTCCAAAATTTTCCTCCTCCATCAAATGCGGCCATAGGGAATGACATCATTCTCTCAGAGTTTTTGAGATTAAATATAGGCTATGCTTGGTAGATGGGATAAGTGACGGGATTCCCGCAAATGCTTCAAAATAACCACGGAATAGTCTTATTCGAATAAATGCAAACACGAAGAGAGAGAAAGGATAAAATTTATTCCTTCATTTTCATGAAATAGAATTATCTCATGGTGTGGGAAAAATTTTCCTCTCGGGTTATTATTTTGTCCTACCTACTTTTTAATGGACAAAAAGGCAGAAAGGCAATTTTATCTTTATGACAAAATTTAAATTATTATAAAAACTAGTGCACTCGATCAGGGCTGGAAATAAGTTGGACAAAATCAAACGTCATTAGTTACAAACTAGAGATCGGTTCAAATGACAAGCCCTCAACTATCATACTACAAGTCTACAACATGTATTCTTATTTTATGCAGGTCGTTTATTTTACTTGCTTATATTCAAGTCGTTAATAATCATTTTATGTATATTATAATATTTTACATTATAATCATTATTTTTATAAAAGCAAATTAATTTATTTTTTTATAAAAATAAAAAAAAATAAATATATTTTATATTTTATGATATTTTCTAAGATTTACTATTAAAGATATTTAAAAATATTTATAACTTCTACATAATCCTATATTTATATATACTTTTTTTCTACATGCTATGTAATAATAGACAATTTATGATTATTTTTATTTGCGCTATAATCGAAGAGTAATAATGGTATTTGATGCAGAACAGATAAATACTTTTATGTTATATTTTTATTTTAAATAATTTTTGTCTCAAATATTTTAATATAAATCTGGCCAAATTAGTAACCAGGGCCTATGATCAAGTTAGTCTTTATGTGGGTTTAATAACCATAACTTTGAACCTTAGTTACTTATGTGCCGTGTAAGATCTGCATAGGTAATTTTATATATACCAGTCCACTTTCAACCTTACGCCCACCTATTTTCTTCGCTTATCCTTCCAACCATATACGAAAAAAAGTCGTCTCATGAAATAACCTATCTCTTTACAAGTGATGTTCTTCCAAAATTAAGGATGGCGATGCTAAATTTTTTTAACCTATTTAACTTAATTCAATTTGTCCTAGCTTGGTTTGGATTATATATTTAAAATAGTCAAGTATAAAATTAGATTTTTGAAATTGGGACCCACAAACTTTTAATCTGTTTCGTATCCGGTAGACCCAATTCCAATCCCTATCCAAAACTAATCTCCTTCGCCAAATATGGTGCTGAGTATTAACCTATCAACTTTAGGTATGTATATTTTAAGATAAAAATTTAAAGGTCGTTTTCGTCCTTTTATAGTTAGTGCACTTCTCATGATACTCTCGCTTCTTTTCTTGAAAACCAGTAAAAAAAGGAAGCTTATCACTTCCCTGATTCCCTGACATTCGACCCTATTTCTCATGACCAGGTGACGCATGCATCAGCGGGAGCACGGCCAAATTCGCTTCCTAGTGGACGCTAGAGAACGGAATAACGCTAGAGAACGGAATAAAGCCTGAAGTGGTTTCCACCATGGATAATATATTCCACGCGAGGCCATTTCCATGCCGACAACCTCCACCGAGCAAAGTCGTCCACGCCCACGATTTCGAGCCACATCTCACGTGACCAGGGGACCCTGCCCTTGTCCTCTTCCGGGGCTCTAAAGAGCGGTTGTTGGGAGAATAAACTACGAGGCGTGCAACGGAGTATGCCATGTTTCGTGGCCGAAAGTTGGCTGGCGTCTTGCCCGTTAACAGCACCACTAAATTTAGCATTTGGATTTTTTGGTATTGGATGTTCCAACGACCAGATAGGCCATCAAGGATGGCTTGTCCTGGGTTAAGCGCGTACCCAATTTAAAACTAGTGGCGCCCTGTGTAATTTAGTATCCTAGTGCATACCATAGTTGTGCGGCATCCGATAGTTGGAATCAAAAACTAGATGGCTATCAACAATGATGCATTATGTATGGCATGACGACCAGATAGGCTATCAAGGATAGCTTGTCCTGGGTTAAGCATGTACCCAATTTAAGACTAATGGCACCGTGAGTGAAATTTAGTTGGACCTTGGATACAACGCATACTATAGTTTTGCGGTATCCGATAGTCGCCATCAAAAACTAGACGGTTATCAACAACGATGCATTGTGTATGGCGTGTAAGATTGTATTGTTTGATAGATATCCACCTTCTAATGATGGCTATCAAGCGTTACACAGGCAAACAACATGCTCATTTTGAGATTCCCAGCAAGCTTTTCCAAAGCTTATCGACAATCTTTTGCTTTATTTCTTGAGCTGTCCTAAAAAATGATCATAATAATTCCACTAGAACACACATTAATCTGCGCCAGTGGTGAAGCGGAGACTATATTAAAGCAACTAGCTTAACATTTTTCTTTCCAATTGGTTTCTTGATCAACACCTACGGTTACCATGCTTACCAATAAGAATAAATTTTGATCCTGAAATTTCTAATCTCCGTAAATGTGATGGAGGGATGGCAGAGCATGGTTGTCTTGCACATATGAAAGAAAAGAGGAAGAAAAACAAGGAAGCTTGTGGGTCACCTCCCAACCTGGTATTTTTGTTATCAGGTAAAGCATTGAAAAAAGGTGATTTTTGTCATAAAAAAGAAAAGCAAAACAAGGGTCAGATGTGATCCATGAGCTGTCTCACACTTTTCCAGCCCCTTTTCTCATTGTTGTTGTAAGGTGCTAAATCCATATGTTGCTGGAAATTGGATCCGAGGACGATCATTGGTTGAGAAGGAGAGGCTCCGGCAAACGTGGTGGGTGGCGGTCCGTCGGCGGGCTGTGTCCTCCGGTGGTCCTGCAAGAAGCCGGCATCTATGGCCACAGCCGTGGGTTATTTCTCCTACCCTAATGGGAACGAGGGAGGAGCCGCCGGCTCTAACTGCAGGCCCCATCGGCCCTCGGTCGGAACTGCGGCGGGCCGGAGGCCCCTTCCTCTCAAGAGGGTGGTCTCGACTCTCCATTTCCACCAAGGAACAGAGGGGGCCAGCCACCGCGGGCGCAACCACGTGTTCGACTGTGGGCGCCGCCGGTCGCGGTCGACCTTTTCCGTGAGGGGAAGCCGCCCTTCTCTCTTCTCAAGAGAAGAAGGATGATGAAGAAGGGGGGATCGACCGCTACAGGCCGAGCAGCAAGCGATGTTCGCCGGCCACCGGCACCACTGACCTCAAACCCGTCTCCCTCCTGAGCACACCCTTCCGAGCTCACCTCCTTGCTTCATGGGAGAAGAGGGGAAGAGGAGGGGGAGGAGCTCGGGAAGGGAAGAAGAAAGAAGGAGAAGAAGGTTCGGGAAGAGAGGAGAAGGAAGCAAAAAAAAGAAAAGAAAAGAAAAAAAAAGAAAAAAAGAAGAAAAGAAAAGAAAAGAAAAAGAAGAAAAGAAGGAAAAGAAAAGAAGAAAATAAAATAAAATAAAATAAAAAAATGTTGTGGGCCGCAATGGGCCTAATTCCGGGGTGGGCTTCAAATAGATTTGGATTTAGAAGCCTGAAGTCAGGCTGGGCCTTGGTCCGAGCCCAATAATTTTTAACCCAGAATTAACTAAACCAGTATACAATTGACCCAAGCCCGAATCATTAATTGGGTCAAATCTGAACCAGTATGCAATTGACTCAGACTTGAACCAGTAATTGGGTCAGATCTAAGCCAGTATGCAATTGACCCAGACATGAACCGAAAATTGGGTCAGATCTGAACCAGTATACAATTGACCCAGACCTGAATCAGAAATTGGGTCAGATCTAAATCTGAATCAAAAATTTGGGTCAGACCTGAACCAGAAAATTATTAAACCAAACTCAGACATTGGGTCAGACCCAAATTGAGGATTTGAGTAGACCTAAATCAGAAATTGAACCAGGTTAGAGATCTAAGAATGAAATTGAGTCCTATAAATGAATTGTAAACGGGTTAATTAAGAAAGAACGTAAATAAATGAAGTTGAACGTGCAATTAACATGTAATTTGATGATGTTATTAGGTAATTGAAGAATTGACACCCAAACCTAAGGTTGATGGGCAAATTAAGGTAAGTAACCTGTCTTAATCTTATTATGGATCATGTATCACGTTT
>JAOXJJ010000677.1:63120-74969 GCA_025769935.1 Phoenix roebelenii | reverse complement strand
CAATTTTCTGGTTCAGGTCTGACCCAAGTTTCTGGTTCAGGTCTGAGCCAATTGCATACTGGTTCAGATCTGACCCAATTACTGGTTCAGATCTGACCCAATTACTGGTTCAAGTCTGGGTCAATTACATACTGGTTCAGATCTGACCCAATTCTAGTTTAGGTCTGAGTCAATTACATACTGGTTCAGATCTAATCTAAGTTTGGTTCAGGTCTTGGTCAATTGCATACTAGTTCAGATCTGACCTAAGTTTGGTTCAGGTTTGGGTCAATTGCATACTGGTTCAGATCTGACTCAATTTTGGTTCAGATCCGAGTCAATTACATACTGGTTTAGATCTGACCTAATTTAGTTCAGATCTGGATCAATTTCATACTGGTTCAGATCTGACCCAATTTCTGGGTTTAAGATCATTGAACTCAGACCTCGGCCTAGCCCGGTCTCGACCTCCTAAAGCTAGACTTATTTAAAGCCCGACCCGAAATCAGGCCCAATTCAGCCCACCGAAGTTTTTATTTTATTTTTATTTTTCTTTTCTTTTCTTTCTTTTTCCTTTTCTTTTCTTTCTTTTTCCTTTTCTTTTCTTTCTTCCCTCTTCTTCCTTCCCGAACCTTCTTTTCCCTATTTTTTTTTCTTCTCCTCCCTTCCCGACGCTTCTTCTCCTCCTTTCTTCTTTCTTTCCCGAGCTCCTCCCCCTCCTCTTCTACTCTCCTCCCATAAGGCAAGGAGGCTCGATGGAGCGCTCGGGCGGAGGTCGGCCCGAAGCTGGCGCCACAGCCAACTAGCGGCGCCTACAACGGCCATGGCCCAACCTGCAGCAGCCGTCGCCTGGCTGGCCGCTCTCCTCCACCTCCGGTGGAGGAGATGGGGCACGGCACCCATCGAGAAGAAGGAACCGGCTGAAGCCGGTGGTGAACGCAGGGTGTGCGGCCACACCCATGGTGCCCGTACAGCCCACGGCCGGCATTGCGACTGCCACCCGTGGTCAACCCAATGGCGTCCACGACCGGAGGATGGAAGAATCCTCTTCACCTTCTTCTTCTCCGGTCACCTTCGGCTGAGATCAAATCGGTCCCCCCCATGGGAACCAGATTTGCATGAGCCGAGAACCCTTCCATGGTATGTATGCATTTTAGGATTTTAGACCTAGGGTTTTGATTAATAAGGGAAGAAGATCTGTGCTCGAATGGAGGAAGGAGGTCTATAGCATGAGCCGGCCGTAACCTCGGTCTATTAAACTGAAGTCGGCTCAAGGCCATCCCCAAGTTAGATCTTTTCCCTTCCTTCTTCTCATCTTTTCTGTTGTTTTATTTCCTTCTTCCTCTGTTAATTACCTCCTAGCCAGATTAGATCTAGGTTAACAACAGTTAAATCACGAATGGAAGGAGGCTACATGTTTACCTATCTTCAGGGAGCGGTGAACTTTTCCGACGCACTGCTGTGTCGGCTCCGGCGACGTAGTGCGGTGATGAGCTCCCCCTCCTCCGACGCCACTGCTCTCGATCCAACTTCTTGCACAGAAGAAGGTGAAGAGTAGGGAGGGTGTAATCGATCGGGTCCTGGACTCAGGACTCCATGGGTTTTTATAACCCTCCAACAACCTTAGAGGGGTGGGGGAATGCGGCTGTTAGGCGGTTATAACCGCCTCAAAGCTGCCGCCCTCCACCTCCTTCCTTCCAAAACTTCCAGATGGACGTCGGCTTTGGTCCATGTCGGTCCATCTGGTCTGGGGTTTACAGTGGGAGGGTACAAGTGGCGGACAGAAATGGAGAAGGTTCCAGGGAAAAGGAGCTGATCATAATCTCCAGTAAGATGGTCAGCCACATGTACAAAATCTTGCTTCTAAGTCTATAAAGTGGTGTCTGTGTGTTTTGAGAATTTTAATCCATCAAACCATAAGAGATCACATTTAACCAAGCCACCGGAACCAATTAAGTCCTAAAACTTGTAACAACCCAGGACCTCACCCAAAATGGCTAGCTAGAAGATATTATTTGAGCTCCTTAGTCCTGCAAAAGTATCCAAGATCTCCTCAACGAATAATCGATGTTGGAATAAACACACGCCCGTACGGTCCTCATATATATACTTCCTCCGTTTAAGCTCTGAAGTCCTCGTCAAGCTAAGGGTTCAAATCCATTCAAATCTAATTACATGTACCATGATAGGCCTATGGTTAGCCCCTATTAATCCGTGCTGCAGTGTACCCTAGTTCACATAGACTATGGACTGAGTTTGCTCTGATACCATTTGTAACAATCTTGGACCTTACCCAAAATAGCTAGTAAGAAAGTATTATTTGAGCTCCTTAATCTTGTATAAGTACCTAACAGCTTCTCAACGAATAATTGATATAGGGCTAAAGGGGCTAGGCATGGCTACATTTATTTTGACATTCCAGAGTTTTTCTTTTTTTTTATTTATTTAGAAACGTCAAATATGAGGGTTGCGCCTCCGTGAGCTGAGAGAGGCGCCTCCTCCTTCGGTCTCAGGACGTTCTGTTTTTTTTTTTTGGAGTTTGATATGAGGGAAGGAGCACTTCCCCCAAAATTTTATTAAATTAAGATGACATGACTACGTGAAAGAGCTTTACAGCTTTGTAGTATAGTACGGGCTGGGTTAATGACCGTGGGTCCCACGATCGCTTACTTTCCAATGAAACAGACAAGGAATGGTGGACCCGGGAGACCAAGTCAAAAGGCATGACAAAACTTCATGCAAAACGTGGGTCTACCATTAGCTACAATTAATGGTGACTCTTGAGATCTGAAATAGCGCTAAACTCCGGTGAACCTTCATGTTTACATCTCCTTTTGAGTCCTGTTCTCCATGAGGTCCAGATGTGTTGATAGTGGAGTGGAAATTGTGGAAACCTTACCTCTGAAAAAGAACAAAGTTCTCCAGATTGATCTCGAGAAATCAAAGTTAACCCCAAGTTTTTTGGGCGGCACACAAATTCCCAGTTGGCCAGATGTTTAATCTTGGATTGGTTTCCTTGACTAGCCCAGAGAAAAAAAAACCGACAAAGTTTGCTGATCTTTTGAATGATGGCAGGCGGAACAAGTGTTATGGACATCCAGTAAATTGGGGTAGCATGCACTGAGTTTATAAGAGTTAAACTTGCTGCTAGTGTGAATGTCTTCCTCTTCCAACCAGCTAGCTTCTTATCAATTCTTTCCAACATGAAGCTCCAATCTCTCTGGTTTAATGACTGAAAGTGTTTAACATGAGTAGTTCTTCCATCATTTTCATGATATGAGGGAGCATTGCCACCGTCCTTCTAAAAAGGTGATGTCTCTTTTGCCTATTTTCTAATACATAGTTAAGGGATGCTTCTACCTTAGACTACTCATCATAGCTGCTTACTTGCCCAAAGCATCGATCTTTGTGCAGTAAGCACTTCCTAAGATCTATATAGATTTTGCCCTTATCGTACAATTTCTTCTACTAGCACCTCCAATATATATTTTTCTCATCCATAGAATGGGGAAGCATACATGCATAAGATGAAGCCATGAGCAAGCTCCTGGAAGGACACTGGTGCCTGCCTGCGAAGATATATTTGTTCACTCGAATAAATTTTTGAAAAAAAGGCTTTGTGTAAGTGGCATTGCTGGTCTTACACAACTTAGTTTTGTACAAGAATTGTAAAGGTCGTTGGGGTCATTATCACGTAAACACAAGTTGCCCATTATATTATGGCCAGGAGCAATCTTTTGCAAAGTGGTGGCATAGTGGTTGGATGTGAAATTCTGAAACAATCTTTTACCCAATGATATATATGATGTTCGTCCATTTTCTCACGGCAAGGGCATTTGCTCAAGGTTGCGACTTTTAGGAGACTTGTCTTACTGAATGAACGCTGCTCAAGTCAAGAACTTTTAAAGCTCCATTCTCTCTGCTTACTTCTGATCATAAGCCTAATTGGCTAGATAGCTGACGAGAATGCCATCATAAGTGCATCTACATGTGCTAAATGTTCCATTAACATTGTCATGACTCAGAAAAATGATTGATCGAGTGCTTGGAAACTAATGCTGTGTCTATCCCATCAACCTGAGGGCAGTTCCATTCATCTCAAAGGATATATGTATAGCTTCACACTCTCACATAAGAAACTTTTGGAGGTCATAGATGCAAGGCCAGTATCTGCTAACCTTCTTTTTAGGAATGCAACACTCTTCATGAACCTTCCCTCTTTATAGGCAGCCTCCTTAATTCTAGATGCAACAAAGAGTGGAGGAGCTTGATGGCCCCTTCATGAACCTTTTTGTTATCTGATGGGGTTAAGCCAAGCCAATAATGTAAGACAGAAAGAGAAGACATGCACGATGCTTTACAGTTTGGAGGTTTTCACACCAACCTTCTCTGCCCACTTCCTTAATAAAATTTGTATGGAAGAAGATGGATTGCAAGTGGAGATTAGATCGGCACCTTGATAGAGTCGGTGGACATATCTTACTTTATTTTTTGAAAAGAAAGATGAAGCAATAACTTATGTTGCCTCTTTTCCTAAAACGAATGTGCTTCAAACACTGGACACTACCGAGAAGAAAGGAGGGAGCTTTCTTTATGGCCACAAACCTTAATTGAGCCTGCGTCACTTACTTGTAGGCCCAAGATGAGGGCCGAGATCAGATACTACTCTACCTGATGCTGCCTGGCAACCGGCGTGCACATGTTCCTATATGTGCATGTGTGATGGCTAAACTACGGGTGTAATCGAGCAGAGCTAAGTCGAATAGCTAGCGGCTTGAAATCGACTCAACTTAAAATGCTCAGGCTCAAAACTCGACTCAAGATTGATTGAGTCTTAATATCCAAGCTCGAATTCAACTTAATAATAAAAAAAAAGAAGCAGCAATACTTGAGATTGACTTGGCTTAAGTCAAATATAAACTGAGCTATACTTGAGGTTGAATTCAAACCTTGATCTTAATTAAAAAAATATAGTTCAAATAAAATATAACATAATATTATATTTTAAACTATTAAATTAATAATATATTATGAATAAAATATAATGCTATTAAAAATAAATATACTCGACTAAGCTTGCAAGCTTTGAGTCGAGTATTTTGCTACTCAAGTTTAACTTGAAAAACTGTTCAAGCAACTCGAGCTTGGTTTAGTCAAGTCGAGTCGAGTTTGGGCTCGAGTCGGGCTCAAAGAGCTCGTGAGCTGCTCGACTCATTGCACCCTAAACTAAAGAGCTTAGGCCTATTTATATGGAACGATAAGTTTTAATTGAGCTGATTCACAAACTTAGGCCCATTTTTGGGCCATTTCAGCTCTAGATCAAGCAAACTTGGTTATTAGCAGCTCCTGATGCAAACGATTGTTCCACTCATGTTCCTCAGAGAAAAAAATGAAAAATATTCATACTTAGTCCCTCTGAAGAGGGATCGCATGGGAATGGCTCCAAACTATTACGTTTTCCCCCTATGTTCTTCAACACCGTTTCCATGATCTTAGCCAGTGGCGGATGCCGTGAAAAGTCTCCTACAATCCAAGCGACCCCCAGTTTTTAACTTTTAATCCTGACATTTAAATAGGCTGGGCCAAAACTTGGGATAGGTAAATGGGCAGAGTTTGGGCTGGAGTACAGGCAGTTGAGCCTATGACAACCTCACGGGGCACACCCTTTTGAAGTTTGCTCCAAGGTTAGCTCAAACAAAGATGCAGGGGATGCCAACAGGCCAATCTTAGATGAAATCCTAATTTAAATTATTTTCGGGTTGCGTCATTGCTTGGTGTCTGTTACTCTATTAGTCCAAATATGATTAATATTACCTTCTTAGTCCCGATGTACTTTTCTTATTGGCCGCATTGCTAGGCTATATCTTGACGTACATATCGTTGCAAGGAAATACAAGACACATAAATTTCTTCTTCTTCCCTTGTTTTAACAGGACCTATTGAGAATTTTGAATATGGTCAAGGTGCAATGTTGCCTTAGCTACTACCAAGCGATAAAGGCATGACAAGTAGCTTCGAACTCCAATACATTCATTCATGTAGTGTGTTCATTTCTCATGCTGCATGTCATGCAGCACACCAATTGCACCACCATGCGAACTTGTCCTCTTTTTTGAGAGAAACGGCAGTGGCTTCTCCGAAGTCATGGTAGTGTTGGTAGCTCAACGTTCCCAGCGTTCCTCCTAGGCATCAAGCATAGTTCGGTCAGGCCAAATTCGAACAGCTTGGTTAATTAATACAACATGCGAGGTCTGGACAGAAAAATTTAAGCTTATACAAAACAAATTTAGCCTACTGGCACATCCCTGGAAGGCCAAGAGGACTTGGATCTGTTAATTGACATCCCTCAATGATATAAGATAACACCGATCTCCGGTGGGAATAACTATGCATAATTTGGATCCTCCATTGTTTCATGTGGTGGTGTGTGATGTTGTCTTCATGTTCTTAAACTATCTGTGAAGGTTAGGATTCTAGCAATCTCTTCGGTACTAGATCAAATGAAAAAGGCTTGGTTAATATTATGCAGAAAGAATCAAATGAGAAGAAAGTATCCAACATTACATAATGCAATGCAATGACTTATATTGTTTGCCTGCCTCTTTTTTTTTCTTGATACAACCGCTACTCATCCTACTCTGGTGTAGGTGCAGCCAGCAGAGTCAAGAGCTACAAGATGGCATAACTATTGTGGAGAGATCCCCTGATGCATCCAAAGGACCTCCCCAGCGTATTGCACTGCATAAGAGGCGACTTAGTCAGCAGCCTTGTTTGCATCCCTATACACATGTACTGCCTGAAACTCCCTGCAATCTCGCACCATCCGTTGAATGTCGTCAAAAAGAGGGTGTTCGTCCGTCCTACTCCCCTCCTCCCGTATCCAACCAATCACTGTGGTCGAATCTTCCTCAAGAATGATGTGCTCTGTCACCAATCTCCTCCTAGCATAGGATATGCCCTTCCATGTTGCTCCAAGCTCCGCCTCTAAGGCTGTCAAACCATAAGTGCATCACCCATCCGTAGCTATAATTTGTGAGTCGTGGCCTCTGGTCACGAAATGCACTCCTGCTCTATCTCCATCACCGGATGCACTATCGTCAAAGTTCACCATAAGATGGCCAGAGGATGGGGGCTCCCAGGAAATGAGGACAAACCTGGGTGCTAAATCAGCGTAGCAGAAGTCCCAGATATCCCTAGCCATCCTAGATGGAACCATCTCTGTAGCCCTGATAAACTCTGCTGCATGGCGGGAGGCTCTCTCAATAACGCACCTCGGTAACTCCTGTCATCTATCATCGAACACCCGGGCGTTCCTGTTCAACCAAATATGATATGTCATGTAGGCACACCTGATCCCCCACTCTGCCCTCTTAGGAATCTGCATGGCTACCCGTATCTGGCCCGAAAGGTCCTCAACTAATTGGGTAGCCCGGGCCCAAGGTACCCTCCTCCAGATTTGCTTCGCCTGCGGACAACCTAGCAGTACATGGCTAATGGACTCCTCTTCCTCCGGACACCACTCACAATGTAGGATAATCCTGACTTCCCTCCGTGCCAACATGCCTCTAGTCGGAAGGCAGCCTGCCTCTTTTGGTACCACATTTTGACATGACTCAAGAATATTTGACAAAAGAAGCTTACAAACTAGTAAGAATTAGGAACCGGTAACAAGGCAATTTTGTATGGCCATAACAAGGCATTCAAGCACCTCTAATTGATTACCATGTCTCGGTATTGTCCAGTGTAACAATAAATAACTTGTAGTAATTTTCTTTTTACTTTTCTTCTTTCTTTTTTATTTTAGGCCAAAGTAATGAGAGGTTTTATCATAATGGCTGTTTGCCCTTCTTATTGAAGCATGAATGATTTTTGACCATTCAAATGAGAGTTTCCAAGTGCACAAAACCCAACAAAACAGTCTCATTACCTTAAGATGTCCAAGTTAATCATAGTCATCATTTTGGTCACTCCACTTATGCCTACCAATAATCAAAGAGTGACAGCCTCCTTAAAAAGAAGTCCGACTGTCCTTTGTGTTGGACTAGCATGGAGCAAAAGAACCAAGTCTTTACTCTTTCATGATGTTAGTGTGTAGGCATGACAAGGAGCCAGCTCCTTTCAGTCTCAAAGGCTCAGAAACGAAGAACCAACTAATTAACAGCGCAAGCCTTGGTCTTGTAATAACGTTGGACGGGGCAGCTTCTCTGGCCAACTCTTCTCCTTCAGCTGGCTGAGAAAACCGGCGACACTATAACCTACTCATGATGCCAATAGGACCTTACATACGGTGGCCTTGGAGGATAGTTGTAAACCCAAGGGCCTGTAGTAGTGTTTTGGAATACCACGTACGAAGAAATGGTGGGAGGCTTTGTTGAGTATGATAGCTGGAAGAATAGTCATGGAACCTGTTTGCCTTTTGGCCCAAGTTAAAAAAAAAAAAAAAAAAAAAAGCGCTAGTTGGAGGATATTATTGATGAAACCTATTTGCTTTTGATGAAACCTATTTGCTTTTTGATCCTATATAAGTACCCAAAATCTACCAAATATATAGTGGATCCTCACATACTTCTCCGATTTAAACTCTAAAATTCTCGTCAGATTAAAGGTCCAAATCTTTTTAAATCTAATCATAAGCACCAAAATTAGCCCATGATTAGTTCTAATAGACCTATGTTGTATGTTCTCATCCAAAAAAGCTAGCTCGAAGATATTTTTTAGATTTTTTAGCTTTGCATAAGTATCCAAGATCTATCCGGTGCATAGTCAATATGGGACTAAACACACATCCCCATGAGTCCTCATATAAATACTATTTCAAAGGAGATTGGAGATCTCATGTGATGCCCAAGGGTGCTTCAATAGTTTGGAAGGAGATTTGCACGGCTTCAAAATTGATTTGCGACGGTTTTATTTGGTCTATTGGTCAAGGCAATTAAATTAATTATGAAACTGAACCTTGGTTCTCTTGTAGGACATTCTCTCAGATGCCCTCGTGTTGTAATATTGATTGGCTTGAATCCAATCCAAGCGTTGACTTCAAAGCAAGAGAGGGCTGGTGGAATAACGATTCGGTCCATCATGCTTCCGGCCCACGATCGCCGATCAAATTGAGCGAACTCCATTGGTCGGACAGGGGAGATGATATCTTATGCTGCTGGAGTCCAGGATTTAAGTAGAGGATTATAGTGAGTGAAGCCTTCAACCAAATAATGAGGCGGGATTGTTCTATGAATGATGACCATATTCCCATAATTTGGAAAATAAAAGCTCTCTTTCCCGAGTCCATGAGATGGTCCATGCTTAGGAGAAGAAGAAACGAAAGCTGGGGCATCGGGCGGCATGGGTAGGTGCCATCCCTTGCTTCGAGACATCAAAACTATGGTTAGTGGCAGCGTGGCATTTCAAGTCAAGATGTTTATCGAGAGACTAATGGGGCTGCGGATTGGGTGGCCCTCGTATGTGGCCGATCACTTCGGATGAGCTGTGTAGGATGGAGAGAGAGAGTTGCCTAGAGCACTCCGTGACTTATTGTTTTCTAATTTTTTGGATGTATTCATACTAAAATTGTATGATCATTCGTTTAGCAGAAGCAAAAACAAAAAAACAAAAAAAAAGAAAAGAAAAGAAAAGAAAAGAAAAGAAAGGAACAAAAGCTTGGACTGGGCAATGGTAGCGGGGATTTCAGGCTTGGGCCTTTCCATAAGGTCGGATTTGGGCCAGATTGCTAGGGTGTGGCTGGGGCAAGCCCTTTTCTTTATTTCATTGTTCCTTCCCATTTCCTCCCTTTCCCCTTTCTTCCTCTTTCTTTTTTTCCATATATATTCTTTTTATTCCTTGTCTTTGGCCTTCTATGCTTGCAGCATCTCAATTTCTTAGTTATATGATGGTGCTTGTCGCATCAATTTTTCTTTAAAAAAATAAATTGCAAGCATTGGCGAGAGGTGAAAATGGGTAAAACAAGTCCAATCGGCAGTTCTTAGGGATTTGCTTGTTAAGGGTCTGTATGTGCTTCTAAGGATCTTATGACCTATTTTTCAAGACAAATGCTATGGAACTTGAATTATTTGACCTCAACTAGAGCTGTTAGTGCAAATTTGGGCTCAGTCCACACCATTTTCTTGTTGAAATCCAATCCAAGAGATGTTTCTGGACAAGTGATTTAATTATATAAGTTGTTTTTTCACTATCGACTTATTATAATAATCAATATAAAAATAATAATAATTGTTATTTTCATTATTCAACTATGTGACAAATTAAGTTAAAATTCAAGTTTCTATATCAGCTAAAAAATTATTTTAATCCAGTGGACACTTTTTTACTAGAACAACAAATAAGGTTGGATGTAATAATGCCTATTTTTTTATTTCCAAATAAACAAAGCTAGTCTGAAATGAGAAATTATGGGGGTTATTTCTGGAATGATGAAAGTTGACAGGCAGCTCCACGAGAGGCCGGTTATTTGGGAAAACCACTTACAGCATTATCAAAACGCTGCACAAGAGGCATGGGCATGTTACTTCTCTATGAAAAAAAAAAAATTATATTCCCTTTAAGAAAAGAAAACATGTTACATTTTTTCTCAAAAAAAAAAAACCATTATACGAAACTACTGTTGGAACGATCTAGATAAAAACAAAGAAAACTAAAGATGTCCAAATGAAGGCTTCTGAGTGGTGGGCTGCGAATGAGGCAACCCAGTCAGCCATGCTGTTTGCCTTCCTATAAACATGTCTAGCTCATGACAGGCCATCCATAGCCACGAGATGGCGAACGTCACGGATCAGCGGTTCCGACCTGATGTTGGGCTCCGTGTCTCGGATCCACGCAATCACTGCGGCCGAGTTCCCTCGAGCAGGATCCGGTCCGCACCCAACATCTATCTCGCATGGACGACTTCCTCCCATGCTGCCCTAAGCATAGAAGCACTTTCAAAATAGCAGTCAATGCACGCGTTACACAAGCACTGTTCATCTTTAAATATTCCCGCACAACATCGACTGTGTGGTGCTACTTCTGAGCAGATATGCTGCAAGATCCAACCCTCTGAACAGAAGAACAGAAGATGTTCTACCCCATAGCTCCCACTCCTCGATGGGTGCGTTACACCACAAGACTCTCACAAACAAACCCACCAGTCTCCTCACTATTCCATGCAGAAGCCAGTGCTGAAAGGAATGCTGTGGCTGTACATTTGGGCCCCGTAGCAATTACTAGTGCCTAGTAACGGATGGGATTTTATCCTCCTTGTACTGTGACTGGTAAGGCATCTCTATTACCATACTCTTCTCCTCCTTTCGAAAGGACTAATCCTCATCTTTCTACTGTATGCCTATCCAATCTGTCTGAGGATTGGCTCCACTTGAAGTCGAAGGCCCATCTCTGTCCCAGTGGCAAGGAGCGATGCCGTCCAAATATGCGTTTTATTACTATGTTTATCGGTTGTCTTTCTCTCACAGAGGTGGCTTCTTGTATTCTTCATTTGGGCGTGTCCATTGATGCTTATCTTAATATATAGCATGCTTATCTTAATATATAGCATAGACTAATGGCCAGCCAACAGCCTTAGCTTCAATTAGAGTAGTAATGCTGAGTTGCTAGGTGTGAGACACGGCCCCGTTCCCTTTATGGAAGGCCGGAACAGAGGATCGCGATTTGCGACCCTCTCCGGCTCTTCCGGGGACGGTCGAGGCGGGGATGCCGCTAGTCCCGCGCCCCCCCTCCAGCCGAACCGCGGCCGCGGATCTCGCTCAGCCGCCGCGATCTTCGCGGCGGAGAGCCATCACGAGGGGGGATAAAAACCCCCCAAATCCTCCTCCCTAGGGCAACCCGAGCCCTCTTCCTCCTCCTCTTTCCTCCTTCCCTCCTCC
>JAOXJJ010000677.1:39431-63020 GCA_025769935.1 Phoenix roebelenii | reverse complement strand
TGCAATTACACATCAACATTCCGCTGCTAATAATTAAAAGTAAATTAGGGAACGTAAATTTTTTAGAAAACCCAATTCACCCCCCCTCTTGGGTTGTCACCTTGGGCAACACAATTGGATTGCAATTTGGCTGATTTGATTAGCCAAATCAAATTAGGTTCGACCCAAATTGAGTTGGGCTCATGATTGGTTTAACCCTGATTAGATCAGGGTATATTCTTGAAATATGCTTTAAGTCGTGTTCACACCATACGAATTTTAAAGTCTACATAGCATCGTAGGATGAAAATTCATTAAGTCGTGTTCACACCATGCGGACTCTAAAGTCCACATGGCATCGTAGGATGCATGGCATCCCATCTAATTTTTCTAATGTGATTAGGAGTTAGCCTAATTAAGGGACAAGTCCTAATGTGATTAGGACCCATCCAAGGCGCCATGAAAGAGGTTCAAGCCCAATGTGATTAGGCTCCAATCTCTTGATCCAAGGACACATGTCATGCATTGATTTGATCTGCCACCTAAATGGATTCTAATCCACTTGATCATGGTGCCATGGACACTTGGCATTGATCCAATGGTGGGCAGCAAGGTAGAGTTTATCTCTTGGTTTGATAAGCCTTGGAAAAATCCTAAGCCACCAGTTATAAAAGGAGTTTATTAGAGGCGTGTGAGGGCAATTCATTGGAGTTTCTTCCTCCTCCATGCCCCCTCCCTCTCCCTCTTCTTCTCTTCTCCCACGACAGCAAGGAGCAAGCCTTCTTCCTCTTCCAAAGTTGTGTTGGAAGCGTGAGAAGAGAACCTAAGGGGAGAGCCTACACGCCCAAGGAAAGAAGGGTTCTTTCCTTCCATGCCCAAGCCTTCTTCCTCCCTTCTCCACGGCAGCAAAAGGTCTTCTTCATCCTTTTTCTCCACGGTAGCAAGGCAAGGAAGATCCACAGTGCAAAGCTTCCTCCTTTCCTTCCTTCATTGTGAACAAGGTTGAAGAAAAAAAAGTTCTTCTTCAAGGAGGTATGTTGCTAATCTTCTTCTAATCATTATTGATAGTCATGAAAGGTCTCTGCAAGGAGCTAGCACTCCGGTGAGATCTGATCTCAGATAGTCAAGTCCTCGTGTGGATATCTGTAGAGGCCAGACGCTTGTGCGGCTCCAACAGGAACCTCCTATGATCATCAGGCTGCGGTGTTTTTCCACCCGCACAAAAGTTTGAAAATGGGATCTTCAAGTCTTTGTTTCTGATTTTTTTTCCTTCAGTTTTGTGATATTTAATCAACCTCTTTCAGATCCTAATCTTTCCTCCCTCACGAGTTCAAAAATCTTCTGGATTTAGATCCAGAAAAATTTTTGAACTCTATGATCCATGGCGTGTTCATATGATGAACAACATCCCGTGCGATATTCTGTTGCGATCGTCACATCGCGCGGGGCGTAACTCAACAGATATGTGGAACATCTCTCACCATTTTCAATAATAGTTAACACCCAATGTCAGCTTCCAAGCAAATATCTTCTATGCCCACAATCTTAGTTACTCTATCATTTTCCATCTTAACACTACTAATATCACCACTAGCATAGGATGGAAAGAAATTCCGTTGAGAAGTAAAGAGGCACCTAAGTCAACAACCCAAATACAATCCTCGCATGTAAGATTTACACAAGCATCATACAAATGATACCGACATCATCATCAGATTCAACTATTGTCGTATCATTTTCTTCCTTTTTTTACTTCACCTCTTCCCCTTGATTGCTCTCTTTTAAATTTTATGCACTCTCTTTTCATGTGCCCTGACTTACCATAAGAAAAACATTTGATCTCTTTTATGAATCTGGACTTTATCTTTGACTTATCATGATTGTTAGAATTTTGCAAGATTCTAGATTTACTCCTTCCTGCTTTTCTATAACCAATGCTTCTGACTGTAGAGTCACACCATGTTCTCTTCTTCTAACCTTCTCATTAAGAATACTATTGTTAACCATTTCCAACATTACCACACCATTAAAAGCTGAATTACTAAGTGACACAACTAGAGTTTTCCAACTATCAACCAAGAAGCCGAGCAATAAAAATGCTTGCAACTCACCATCTAACATCATTTTCCTAGTATTTAGCTAATTTACCACATCTTGAAATCTACTTAAATGCTCGGTCGTTGAACTTTCCTCCTTATACTTCATATTCACAAGTTTTCTTATCATGAATGCCTTATTTTGTACAATCTTTTGCTCATAGAGACTCTCTAATATCTTCCATAAACTATGAGCATTAGTTTCTATAGCAACATGATGAAAAACACTATTATCTATCCACTGCATAATCAATCCAACCATCTTTCTATTTATTTTCTCCCACTCTTGTCAAGTTTTGTCACTTGATTTGACACTATCTCATAGGATCACACAAATTTTTGCAATATAGTAAATCTTTCCATCGCAGCTTCCAAATTGAATAATTAAAATATGTGAGTTTAATCAAATTGCAACATGAATGCTCATCCATTTAATTAACACAAGAAAAATTCAGCCACTAGCAACTTGCTTGGTACCAATTTGTTGGAAAAATGCAATTAAGAAATAATAATGCTGCAAATTTCTTTTCCCTCTATGTTATTAAATAAGATGTCACTTACCAAGCGACAATAATCTCTACAATCTACTCAAGCAATTAATAAACAAAATAATCAAGTAATCCACCAACAAGAGGCAATACAATTTTCAACATGGAAAACTTTTTGATGTAAAGGAAAAAAATCATGGAACTTAGTCCAGCCAAAAATTTCAACTATTTAAAATAATAAGATTATAATAGATTCTCTCTAGATTAATTAGAGTTTGCACAAACATCAATAAAATTTAATCTTGGTTTTCAAAACAAGACACCAATAAGGCAGATTTCAACAATAAACAACAAAATAGAGAATATATCTCACCAAGTATTGATTTTTGAAACAATCAATAGAGAAAGCTTTTCAAAGGTCCAAACCGTTCAATCTAGAGCTCTTAATGCCGGACATACTAAAATTTCAGCCAAATCAGAATAAAATCAACTATCAGTTCATTCGACAAGTAGTATTTTTTCTTCTTCTTTTTCTCCTCTGTTTTTACTCTCTTTTTTTCTCTTTCGTTTTTCCATAGAGCCCCACACCCCACTCTTTCTTCTCGACTAACTCACCCAAGCTGGAGGTTTCCTTCTTATTTCTTTTATTTTAAAATTCAAATGAGGTGATCCACATGAGGAGGGACCACACCAGCAACAAGGAAGCAGGCATATTCTTCGACATGAGAAGCTTCTTTGGATGCTCTCTGTAGCCGGGACCACCCAAATTGAGTGCAGATATATTAGAATTCACTCTGAAACTGTGTTTCCTGACATGAATATATGGTAAAAGAAATGTGTTTCTGTATTATAGTCAAAAAGTAAATGGACGTGGTCCTCTTTTATGTTATTTTCGTGAGTTTCACTCCATTATAACTTGAATGCGCGCGCGCACCCACGTATCCTAACATCCCTTGGGTCCCTTATTTGCGTGGGGATTGGTAACAAGAGATTTTGGTCCACTCACCAGCCCCTTCAACATGGCTTGTCGTTAAACCTCTCACATGATGTGTGGGATGAAAAAAATCAAATACAATTTGGTATTGGTGCTGCATTAATTGTGAAATAAATTTGAAAGAAATTAAACAATTTAAGTAGCCGGACATTTTAATCCATTCAATTCATTATGTCTTCTCCCTTCTCTCTGTTATTGTAAGTATCTCTTTCTAATAAAATTGGCTGGTTAGCCTCCCTTGTATTAAATAATAATAATAAAATTTCATTATGTCTTTTGATCAACATAACCATGGTGTTTGTTTGAACAGGAGGATCTCTAATATTTGAAACCGGTCTTGAAGCGTGAATTAACATTGTCCTTAAGCGAATTTTGCCCTCACTATGTTGCTGTTGGTGATCCAGCAAATTCGCTTCAGGATACAACAAAATCGAAATAGAATCCTAGCCAGCAAAACTAGGATTCCCCAGAACAACGGAATAAAAGATTTTGTAGAAGAGATTATCTTAATAGGCGAAGAACGTTGACAATTTATAATCCTGAATTAAACTCTGATCCAACACAACTTTTGGAATGATGTCTGTTCAAAACATAACTGTCAGTGTAGTTATTTTGTGTAAAACGGATAAAAACTGCCAATATGAATTTGTTTTACACGTGCCAAGTGCCAATCTTTGATAATATAATATTGGCTTTCCCTGCACAATTTCCTACTTTAACATGTGTAGGATATGAATGCTTATAAAGCTATCTAAAAAACTCTACACAAGCAATGTGGGACTAAAACCTCTCTCAACATTACAAACTATTAAAGGAAGGAGACTGCCAACAGTTGTCACGTCCCTCGCCTATGCGGGGCACGTGAGGCACCCAGTGCCCATGTGGGGGCCACATAAGGGGGGAAACATGGAGCTCCGTTACCAGATGAGGGGCGAAACATGGGGCTTTATGCAAGCATCTTTCACCCCTTTCCGATTTTGTTTTCCTCCCAAAATGCATCTACAGGATTTAGAAACACCGGCCTCATATGTCTAGGCTTTGAAACGAGTCTTTTAAATGTGGGACTATTGGGCCTCACACCCTTCCCATTATCGGACAAGAGCCATCCTCGGCTCTGATACCAAATGTTACGCCTCCCGCCTGTGCGGGGCACGTGAGGCACCTAGTGCCCACGTAGGGGTCACATGAAGGGAAAACACGGAGCTCCTCTGCTAGATATTATCCGGTTCTGGAGTTTCACGCAAGCGTCCTTCATCCCTTCCCGATTTTATTTTTCTCCCAAAACGCGTCTACACGATTTGGAGACACCCGCCTCATATGTCCAAGCTCTGGAACGAATTTTTCCGGTGTGGGACTATTGGGCCTCACAGGTGCCATGCACAAGTTCAAAAGAAGTATGTGATTTATAAAATATACATCTTCAGTTGCAATTTGCAAGTTATTAGTGGATAGCACCAAAAATTTGTGGAGCCAAACAAATGAAAGAAAGAAAGCTGGTGCATCCACTATGGTTTTAGATAAGGTAAGAACCCTATCTGACTGTAAAGTACAATCTTTAAATTATCTTCAAAGCTAAAATTCTTGCATCTAGAAGAGCAAAACAGAATCCGACCGAAACAAGAGAAGGCCGATGCCGGTCCAAAAGCCTCGGCTTTTATTAACTTGGTATAATAAACTCGATAATGGCATGACATGATTGCGTTCATCATTCATAACCTAAATTAAACAACTCAAAAGTCGAGGAACTATTAATTGCAAGTAGCTTCCATTGTACCTCAGACCGAGACCCTATGATTAGATAATAACAACATGATGTGGGAGCCCACCATGTCACGCTGATGACGGGCCTCTCGTTGATTTCCAAAATTTTAGTCGGTCTCATCAGTTAATTCGCAGCATGCATTCCAACATAATTTATAAGCATCAACATATTCACAGATTTCTTGCATTTGACTTCACCTTCTTTTCTTCCTTTCTATGTAGCATTTGACCAGATGTTAGGGCTTAATCAATTTGCATCTCGAGAAACTCCAGATTTACACATAAAGTCACTTGTTTTAGAAACAAACTTGCAAAGAGAAACCTCTTTGAATCATAAAGGAACCCTGAACAATGCATGAAATCTCAAGCTATACGGCAGCAAAAGATATCTTCAACGACACTCATATTCAAAACCTAGATTCAGCCAAAACAATTACATACTAATAATAAAATCATTGATTGAAGGATAGAGTTGCACTAACCAAGCCCAAAATAATGTCTCTAAATCATAACCTTTAAAATGACCAACCAATGGTGTTCTATAGACACCTAGAGCAATCCAACAAAAACAACCGACTAATGCTTGCATGACAGTTTGACACACCCACATATCCAAAAAAAAAAAAATCCAAGATTATATGCCTCCATAAATGGTCACCATCAACATGTCATAACAAATCAAAATAATGCATTCACATCTCATAACGGCATACTTCACAACCTCACTTGTTAGTACGAAGGAGAAGGTGTCGTTCTCCAAAAAAAATAAATGTATTGCAAGTATATGCCTGGCTAAGAGGGATATCCAAAGCTAAGTCATAAAAATTTCATGCTGCATGCTGTGGGTTGAAGGGCATAAAAACAAACAAAATCGTAAGAGAGAGGTTGCTTGGGAAGGGAGAAAACATGATATGGGGTTTCGGGAAGAGGCGGTATGGGCAAAAGGCCTCGAGATTCTCACACGTGCAAAGGAAGTAACGTTGGCACGTGTAGAGTCGAGTCTGGTCGCACAGCCTCGTGTTTCTCACGCCCCAACTCTTCCGATAACTTTGATCCTGCCGTGCGGTCGAGGGTTGGATTCATCTCCACAGAAACCTGGCGAGGCCGCCGGTGGACCTTCGCTTTTTGTCAACGTCTCCCCCGCAGACCGCGCCACAACGTTCGTTGGAAATCCTCAAGATTTTAAAATATTTTGCTGCTCATTGGAATGTTTGGATGGATAGATTTACCCTTGTGGATTTTTGGTAGGTCACCACTTCGTTGGAGGTGATGGGATTCTTCTTAACTCTTTACTAATTTTCTTTGAAGAGTTAAAAAAATAACCCACATGCGTGGCTCATGTTTTGAATTAAATGTTGTTATATATAAGGGGCTTGGAGGCCTCACTTGCCATGTAAATAACGAAATTTTTTTTATGGTTACTATTTTAACCTCGGGTTGCCTCGGCACGGTAAATAGATGAAGTTTGGATTTGGTGGCTGCATATTCACTCTCGGATTGCTTGTTCATTTGGAAGGTAGGCTGAAGGTGCCTACCGATCAGAAGTGTGCTCGCGAGCAGAGAGTTGAGGATTTCTCCCACCTGCGGGGCTTGCCCGGTAACAGAGGAGACCATTTACCATGCCTTCTTCTACCGTCTGCGGGCTGTCTAGATTTGGTGGTGTGCGGAGCTTGTCCTAGACGTCGAACGGGGCAGGTCCCCGACGAAGGCTTTTCTACTGCGGTTACAGGCATTTGTGAGGCAGCCTGACACGGTGGTGTGGGGGTCCGATGTGCCTATCTGGTCTACCATACTTGGCTGGATAGGAACTTGCGGGTCTTCGATGACATGTGGCTACATCCGAGGGTGGCAGCGACCAGAGCCTTGCTTCATGCGTCAGAGTTCATTAGCAGTGCACTATCATATTCCCCTGAAACGGCTAGGGATATCTGGATCTCTTATTCAGTTGCGTCAACGACCAGATTTGTCTATGTTTTTTAGGAACCTCCACCTCTTTGTTTTCTTAAGGTGAATTTTGATAGCAGTATTGCTAAGCGAGGCGAGAGAAAGATGAAGGCTTTATCATCAGATATCACCACTCTAGATTTATAGCGGTTGATGGATCTTCGACACCTCTATCATTAGAACGAAGCTGCGGGAGGCGTGGGAGGCTCTCCTTTGCGAGGGCCGAAAAGGCAGTGTACCAAAAAAATATATATTTTATTATTATATTATCCTAAAGATGGCCATTATGTAAAGGAATAAGTACTAGCAATATGATATTTTTAGTCCTTTATCATGAATAAAATGATAATTGTAAAAATTATATTTCTACCAGCTGAATTTTTATTTATTTACTACATTATTAGTATTTTGTGTAAATAGTAGATTGGGGTTTTGTTCCGATAATAACATCACTTCTGCTTAGCAATCAGAGGTCTTGGACATCAATCTTGGATTATTAAAGTATGAACCAAGTCTCCCTTCCTTTCTTGCAAAAGAATAGTGGTTCGGACAAATAGTATTATTTATTTTATTTATTAAATATAATTTTATGAAAAAAATATTTATAAAGATGAATAACAACTTGGTGAATTAGGACATGTCCAAATAGTCACAGCTCTCTACTCAGCAACTAGAGGTTATGTCCCCAAAAGCTTGGGGTGGCAATTGGGCCGGATTGCACAAGCGGATCGGATTAAATTTAGAATAGGACAAAATTTTGTTAAGCGGGCCATAAATCCAAATTCGAACTTGATCATTTATTAAATAGGTAACCTAATTCAACCTTAAACAAGTTGAATCAAATTAATTGGGTTAAACATGGCCACCTCTATCAAAAACTGGATCTAGATAATTATAACACTAGTGCATTTCTCTCTCTTTGAAAGAAGTGACTTGTAAAAATTATTATTATTTCATTTGAAATAATCTTAAAATTATTTGGATGCCAACATTGGAGACATCAACAAGGGTTGTAAAATTAGTTTGATGGACAGATCACACCATAGCTTTCATTAAAATGGTGAATAATGATTTTAGATAGGTTTTTAATTTGGTGAAATATGAGTCACTGAAACCTCTGCATGTCAAAATTTAGATCTCTTAGTAATAACTTTTTATGTTGCACGTGAGGACCCAGTCAAGTAAATCCATAATCAACAATGTATGATTTTTTAAGAAAGATTACTGGCAAATTACCGAGCAGACGAAATATGATATTGTTGAAGATAGTCTTGAGATCATCCCATCATTAGCTAGAGCGACCCACTATAATGTACTAAAGTTAATTAATGAAATATGGCCAGATGAAGTTGTAGAGGATTTGAGCTCGCTTGTTACAACGTTTACAAGCAACCTTCCTGAGTGTGTTTTGGATTACCATGCAATGCATGACAGGCTTAAGATCTCACTTGATGCTCCCCGCACTCTTCATCACCAAAAATAAAATTTTGCAATTATTATGTATTGTCAACTAAACTGCTTCTTGTGATTTATTTACAAAAGTCCTTTTAGTTCAGACAGAGGAGCCTACTAAATCTAAGAGAAATGAATGTCACGTTGAGTTGCCTTGCACACTATCTTTAAGGCATATACTAACTTGTAAATGAGTTATTAATCGAAATAAATATAGCAAACAATCGATAACCTAAAAACACTGGTTGTTAGGAGATGTGCCATTAAACATGCTATCAAGGCTCTTCTTAAAAAAGAAAAAAAAAAGAAAAAAAGTGAAAGCAACTCAATTTGCTCAGTATCCTAAGGAAAATCATAATGTTGGCCAAGTTATTGTTCATCTCTTATGACAATAAGGAGAAATATGACAAATTTGAATATGGCATAATGTAACTGATTAATGCCAAATCTCACGAAGCAAGAATGTTTCATTTTGTCAAATTACGAAATAAAAAATCAAATATGAAGAAAAAAAACATGTTCCCAAGGCAAACCTAAACTCTTCAAGATCTAAGGGCAAAAGTATGACTTCAGCAAAATCCCTATTCATGTAAAATTCCAATAAAAAAGAAAAAAATTAAAAAATTACATCAAAATAAGTATGAGAAAAGTTCTTTATAAATGATATCATTTAGTAAGGTGTAAAAGAAGGTTAATTTTCTCCATCTCACATTGGAAAGCTTCAATTTTGCAATCTTCAATCTTCTCCAATTTTACACTTGGGGGAAATCTGGGTGTGGCTGTTGAAACTCCATGAAAAAAAAAGAGAAAGAAAGAAAGGGGAAAAATGGCAACTGAGTGCTTGCTGAATGAAAGCTTCAACCCTAAGGACTCGATCTCTAATATAAATCTTAAAAAAGAGTACCTCAAATTAGAGTACTTACAGTGGACATCTTATGCCCCTCAATTTGGTTCCAATCGTAAGTCAAAACGGTTCAATCATTCCACAGTCTTCAAGCCCATGCGATCGAACTTTGGAAAGTTAAATATAAATATACTATGCTATTGATTATTTATCCGATATGGGATTAAAATCTGAAGAACTGGACTCCAGTTAAAATTTTTAAAATTAAACCGCATTTGTATGAGAACAAGATTCTGGTCCACCCTTGGAATCACACAATTACTAAGTGAATACTAAATCCTAGTGGACCGACAGGTGAGGGCCCAAAGCGGTTCAGCCGTTAGGCAAAGAATTTAGCAATTTTTCATCTTCAATTTCGATTTAGTAGGAGTTAAATCCCCTAAACAAGAAGAGTCATGAATCAGGAGAATTACTAGATTTGATGTGGACCACTTTGGCCACTATGAGTAGGGCTGGATAGGGTCCAAAAGCAAAATCCTCCACACCGAAAAGCTGAGTTAGGAGCCAAACTTCTGGAGGCCATAATTTGGTCATATAACGTTTGGATAATTTTTTGAGATCTATAACTTAGGGTTAACCTTCTATGGAGCTAAGTGGGATGAAATTCCATCGTTTGAGCTTTGAAACATGCCAGTCAAATTAATTTTTTTTTATAGAAAAAACTTTGATCAAACATATTTTCCAATCCGTGAAGAATTGGCAAAATGATAGAAAACTAAGTTAATGTAGAAGTTGAGGTCTACATCATGTAAAATTTTAGTTTTTATATATATTTATTTCTGTTGTTCATGTTTATTTTTGGAAATGTAGTTCTACTCGAAGTAGGAGAAGAATCCGATCCGAATTGTGCAAGAGAGGACGTCACTACTATTATAAATAATGCTATGTACCTTAATTTATGGTATATGGATCAACAATGATAAAAAAGGGGATATAAACCCTACTTTCGTAATTTTTTCTTTCTTTTCTAATTTTCTTATAAGAAATTTGAGTTGAGCAGATTGAGAAATTTTTTTCTTCTCACTGATCAAATCATCCTAGCCCATATTACTATTATACATAAAATAAAAAAGAAAGAGGAGGAAAAAAGATTTATTTTATCCTCGATCCACAGTGGACCTAGTCGAGCTAATAATGCATGTCATTGTTGTGTAATATTTTTAACATTTTTTAATTTATATAACATTATTAATTTATGCCTCAAAACTCTTTTTTGACTTTGTCCTTGCTCGGCGGTACCATACCTTACGCTGCGTTTCTCCCTCATTTCAGTGATTGCTTCAACCCTCTTCTCTTCTATTTATTTTTCTTTCAAAGTCCTCAGTCTCCCTTCCCTTTTTTTTTTTTCTGACCAGATTCATGGTCCATAACCCAGCCAAGCAAGTCCTTATCGCCCGACCAGCATAATCACCGTTGGCACAGACAGGAATTTCGTGCTTCCAGCTTGCAAGGTCTGATGACTCACCATTTTATCACTTGACCTGCCTTTGTATTTTACTTGATCTTCTTAATTGGTCGTTGGATGTTTTAGTACACTAAGCTAACCTCACACCCTAATTGCTTTCTGGCCACCTTCGATGTGGTCGATCACCTTACCTTTTCCCGCGTTTATAAGCCTAAAAAGTTATAAAATTATTCATTATCATGTCACAATCATCGCTGTTAGAATTTTTTTAAAACTATTTATAAGATTAAAATATTTTTTTCGAAATCCTATTTTTCAATGATTTCATACTAATGCAAAGATATCTTTTATTTTATAAACAATAACCTAAGCTCTCTTTTTTTTTCCTTCATGTAAATCCACCGCTTGCCGCTTTGTGAGCTCAGGAGTGCTTTGAGACTTGTGCGATGGTTGGTCCAAGGGTGGACTCGACCTTGCACGAAGGAACGGTATTCCATCCCACGTCACCTCCTGCGCCATCCTAGCCTATATCCCACGAGCTCATCGCCGAAAGCACGACCCTCAGACGCAGACATTATCTTAATAAGTACAAGAAAGACCGCTGTAATTTAATATTTTCTGTATTTATCCAACCAAAGTAATATTTTGATATTTAACTTTATGAGTTGTAAAAACAGCAATTCCGGATTTCATCAACAGAGCCAGCCATGCGAGCTATCAGGCCTTCTATTTAAACCATCATTTTCTCTTTCGGTAGTTGGTAAAATATCTGTCGTGGAGTCCATTATTTTATTTAGAAAGATTCGGTCAAAAGACAATTTCCCGATGTCGGTGCATATTGGATTTTCCGAATCCAACCGAAGACCTGTTCAACGCCACGGCTGCAGCTGGCCGGTCCAGCTCTGCCACTGGTGGTTGCTGGTCGCGTCCCTCCTCCAGATTGCGAGGGAGAAGCCATAAATCAAATTTATGATTCATCATTTGTTTTTTTTGGTAAAAGCCAAAGAATATTCTCAATTTAGTACACCACGGACCACCAACTCCATCCATGGTCAATCCGCACATACTTCTCTCGGAAGTAAGTGAAAATCTACCATCAATCGCCGAACTGAAGGCTTGGCCCAAGCAACTTAAGCCTTTCACGGGCTCGGCTTCTAGAAACTTAGAATCGAAGTAAGCTGTATGAGTTAAGCTTGAACCAGTAAAACAAACTTCAAATTAATTTCAAATCAACAACAAGCTCAGCCAGATATTGATCAAATATATTTGTATTATATACTACATCGATAATATATTGTTAAATTAAAGTTTTAATTTATATATTTTTATTCTTTTCAATTTATTAAAATAGTACTAAAAATTTTAATTAAGCTACATTTGAGTTTAAATTCATTTTATCTCAATTTAGAATCGACGAGCCAATCGATTGAACGCATATTTGGTTCGATTTGAAATTAAGCATGAATTAAGCTTAAAATAATAAAAAATAAATTAAGCTTAACATAAGAAATTTCAAACTAAATTTGATCAGACATTAGCTTGATAAAGCCGGCCCTGATTGCACCCATTGAGTCGTCAACACTTTGAAGTGCACCGCACGTGCTTCACCCGTTCGTGCCGTCACGCCTGAACGTCGTTCTCGCACGCGCATGACGACACCAGCGGGTATAAACTTAGGCAACGCCTCCGCACTCTCGGCGACCTCACCCTTCGCTCCTGGGTCTCATCTCTCTTTCCCTTATTCTCTTCCGTAACTAGCTCATGGCGGCCGCCGTTGGCCGCTGCGATCTCACTTCCGTCGTTGTCCCCGCCCTCTCCATCGCCGTGGGCGGATTCGTGATGGCCGATCCGCTGTCCGGCGACCATGACCTGGCATCGGTGGCGTGCGTCGTTCTCAGTCTCGTCGCCTTCAAAGCCGGCCTCTTGCTCATGTGCGCCGCCGTCGCCGGCGTCCCCCTGCCGCCGGTCTACGTCCAATTTTTGAAATCGGTGGCCGTCTCGGCCTCGGTTGCGGTGCTGATACTGCAGCCTTTCCCTACTGCTGTCCGCCCTTCGGTGGAATTTCCAGCACTCATGGATGTGGAGGATGCGATCGCAGGTTGTCCCGCGTCTTCCTTCGCGAATAAACTCTTCTTTCCTCTGTTCTTGCGAAACAAAATTAACAGAGCTTTGTGCTTCTAGCTTTAGAATGGTTTAGACTAGTAATATTTGTACAAAATCTTGGGGTAATTTATTTTGGATTTGGTTTGTAATTTTGGGTCTCGTTGCTGTCTTTGTGTTTTTTATTTTTCTATAAATTAGTGAAATAAAATATGGAGATTGATATTAGATATAGCATTTGCACAAAATATATGCTATTTGTTGCTTTTGTTTTCGCTATTTTTGAAGGTAATAAATCTTTACTACCAAAAATTCTACAGTTTTTAGAAACAATTTCAGAGGACAAAAAGATTCCATCATACATCTTGCTTGATCTAGTCCATTTCTTTCTCTTTTGATTAAAAAAAAGCTTCTTAGTCAAGATACTAATGAAAGGGATAAAACAACATCCAATTGAAACTTGGGCCACACGGCAGATCCACACCTCATCAATAGACCACACTTGACTCAATGAAGTGCAACTTACTTCCAACCGGACTTGACAGAAACTCAATCTAACCCAACCTAGATGACGTAAAATGACTCTATCCAACCCGATCTATTATAACCTGACTCAATACTTATTTAGAATTTATCAGACCAATAGAGTACCAACCACTATAGATAAAATCTTATGATTGCTGTCAAGATTTCTCCTGTAATTTACCCGACTAATAGTAAGAAGACCCAGCTAAAAGTTGAATCACGTGAGCGAATGCAACTTGATCTCCTACGGGTTTGCTAAGAGCTTCATGAGCTACATCCACAGAGTGATTTGAATGATTCGTTGTTCTGAAAGAGAAAGTTGCACGCAACGACCATGATTGGCATGGAAGATTCATAATCTTTAAAATATCCAATTCTTTGGGGTTCAAAAAGGATAAGATGACAGGTAATTGATATTTTACAGAACAGAAACCTAAGCCCTTAATTTAGTCTCTTAACTTCTTTTGTTTATTTTATGTCACTCTAATGGCTTCTTGGCCGCAAAAAATGACTGTCAATTAGATGGTTAGTCAAGTGTATAATTCTGAGAAGACTACTTCTGTTGGCTATTTAATATCACTCTAAGCGACTTAAGATGGCAGTAAGGAGATAAACCTAAGAACAACAATCAAGGCAATGTAATAGTAAGGAGATAGGATCAAGGGCTGCTGCACTCAAATTTCAACTCGTATGAAGGACTGATGAAATTGTTGAGAACAAAATCTCTATGAAGATTCATGATGAGAGTATTGGGGAGAAGAACCAATGTATGTTTCCTCATAGATTTAAGATGTGGGATTAAATATAATCTGCAAGGGCCTTACATACTCATTTAAGCTATGGCATCCTTACCAAGCTAATGCTCTAAATCTAATTAGCTCATGATCAGCTCCAAAAGAACCTCTCTCTCCTAGTCACATATAGATTGTGGACTGAGTCTACTTTATTACCATTTGTAATAATCTAGGATATCATCCAAAAGGCTAATCAAAAGTTATATTTTAGGTCCTTTGGCCCTACATAACCATCTGATATCTTGAATTCCTTAGTTTTATATAATCACACAAGATCTTAATAATGCACAATCGATGTAAACTAAGCGCATGCACGCATTGGTTGTTGCATACATATAACAAAACAAAAAGATGGAGAGAAAGTTATATTGTTCAAGCTTTGTCACGAACATCTTTTAAATGACAATAAACCAAATTTTGAATCATTGGAACAAATGTTGCAGTTTGTAAAAGTGGGGATTGCCCTGGCAGGATTGGCCTATTAGAAGTTCATTGAGAATTCAGTGAAAGCTCATGAAGAGTTGTTTTAGATCACAAAGTCACACTAGGAAACAAGGTGTGGCTTGTGCACGGAGAAGGATCTCAAGGCCATGTTGATGGAGACTAATACTGGGACAGATCGTGGTGAAGTTCTCTGAGTTCCAGGAAAATCCACTTCACCAATTCGGTCATGTGACGCCACTTTCTAACCGATTACATTGAACAAATAGTACCTTTTGGATTCGAAGGCAGAAAGAACAGACACTTAGACTGATTGCATGCTCTTCCGTGAATCTAAGATTATTTCTTTTTTGAACAAAGAGAATCTAAGATTCTTGGATGTTGAAAAATGTAGACCGGATATGGATAAATGGATCACACAAGGTTATGGTTGTCACTAAGGCAGGGAGAGACCTTGCACATTGTTCTCCGGAAAATTTCTGGAATGGCAACTAATGATTGCATAATTTAGATCTCCGTGAGTGGGAATGAATTTTGATAACAATAATGATGAGGTATGATCTCTGCAATTGAAGTAAATGAAGCTCAGCATTTCCTATTCAAAGGATATCGAGCTATCTCGCTCCCTGGCTAAATTAGCCGCTTTTGCCGAGCTTTCACCTTCCCAGAATTTTCCCTCCATTCAGAACAGAGGTCCAGTTGCTCATCTCAAGTAAAACTAATAAACTGTAAACTTTTGTCATTTTGTAGAGAAGCAGGTGTCACTTCCTTAGATCTCTTCTAACAAAACCATATTTCCCTGAGCCATATCCCATATTAGATAACCAAATGACAATACAACATCTACGGCATCCTGGAACTGTTGGATGATTGTTCTCAAAAAATGTGACAGATGTTCATAGAAAGTAAAATAAAAAGAGCTCTCATTTACAAAGAACAGATATTAAGAAGAAATGCTGCAGGCGAACATCTAAATTTGACTATAGAATGGACACGCCAATAATCTCAGAGATCACCAACTACATGCCTACACTAACTTATGCAGCAAGGGTTCCTACAGAAGGAGCATCATGTATATGTAAAAAAACAAAAAATGAAGAAAGTCATTTCCTTTTCTGTAGAACAATGTCTGATTAGATTCCAAAGCATCAAAACAACAAGATGCTAACAGCACATAGTTCATAGTACATGAATTATCACGATGAGGAAATGGATTTACCTATGAGACTAAAGATAAGGAAGGCATCCTCAGGTCCTTTCCTTTTGTAAATCCATGAGTTTCTGAGCCTTCACTACAAAATATTAAACAGCCCATCCACCACCCCCCTGCAACACTTGAGAGCCAGTCGAGCTCCCCAAGCCCGTAGAGGCTGTGGAACAACGTACCGAAGGCCCTTTACTGGAAGTGCAATTACTCTTCATCAAAAATCCAGCCAAGAAGCTGATCTTGTGGTATAATCAAGCAGAATAGCAGATAATTGAGCCTGCAAAGGCTAGGGATCAGTAAAGCGAAGGTCCTTTACTGGATGTGCCATTACTCTTCATCGAAAATCCAGCAAAGAAGCTGATCTTGTGGTATAATCAAGCAGAACAGCAGAGTATTAACATCCATTTCTATCTTATTGTCATGATCAGTCAATGGATCAACAGGTCAGTGGATTATGTCAGCAAATTAAATCAAAAGTTGACCTAAGATAATTTAGGCATTGATAGAACTGCTACAGATTCCCAACAGGGCATCTTGGAATTCCTTCCTTTAGTTGAGGTCTCAAACAATGTAAAAAATGTTTATAGTACTACAAATAAAGAGCTTTTACTTAAAAGGGAAATAGATGGTAAAGATACAGAGATAATTAAAAACAGACCTAAGTTGAGCAAAGTTCTAAACTAAAATGCAGTTAAAGCAAACCTCAATCATCACCAATTAAACACCAATGCTAACTAATGCAAGTAAGATTGCCAGAAAAGGAACATCGTATGCTTGTTAAAATGGAAAAAATTGTTTTTTAATAGAACAATATCTGATTAGGTCCCAAGCATCAAAACTGCAAATCTAATGCCTCATAATTCACATAACATGAATTACAACAATGAGAAGATGGATATACATATGAGACTCACGATGACAAAGGCATCCTCAGGTCCTTTCATGAATAATAATCATTCGCCCAAGCTGCGCAAGAGCTTCTTAGGCTCCTCCAATTTAGACACCTTAACCAGCCCATCCACCACTCCCTGCAATACTGCCACATCCACAACAAGCTGGTGGCTCATACTATGACTATCATTACTACAAATGAGAGCCATGTCGAGCTTTGTAGCCTTACAAAAGCTGGGGATCATGGTTTTAAAGGTCCCACAACCTCTTGGCTTCCTCCAAGTTCCCAACTTGGCAGGACCCTTTGGTCAGAGCATTGAAGGAGAACATGTCGGGCTTTGGTCCGACCCACCTCAATTCATCGATGAGCTCCACCGCATCTGAAGTCTACCCTTCCGAAACCTGAAGCTCTTTATATCCGGCAAGATATTTTTCTCACCCATTAAAGTCCAAAGGGGGGGGGGGGGGAATTGAAGGAGATCAAATCAAAGGCAACCCATCTTCTCCATGAGGCTGAATACATCAAATGCTGCATCTAGATTGCTTTTTTCGCAGAGGGCATGGATGAGGATGTTGTAGAAGATGAGACTGGGGACTATAGAGGGGTCAGCAGAGGGGGTCTCCCATAAGGCAGTGATCACCAGGTCAGAGTCACATGCATAATTTGTAAGTTAATCCAAAAGTTCACTTAAGTGACCAGAGAGATACTTGATCATTCACTCCTTAAACAATTCTGTTCTTCTTTTGGCAATAAAGTTGGGAGTTGGATCAATCTTAGTTATAAACTCTAAGATACATGGAACAGCATAATTTGCAATTGAAGCACTTCTTACATTTTTCAAGTAGTCTGGCATTGAATAAGAATAAGTTCTTCTTGCTTTTTTTTCCATCTTATATTTTTAACAGGGACAACTAGCATCAGATTGAAGATAGCACTCCTCTTAGGCATACAAGAAGGCAATTGCTTGTATGGTGCTTTTCAGAGAAATGTCCGGGTTTGGGTCCTCATGTCACAATGCATGAGTTAAGTGGATATAAGTGACCTTTTCCTAGTGGGAAAGATAAAAGAGCTCTAATTTCTAGATTAGATGGCCTATGGGTTACATGCTAATCAACTGATTGATAGAAAAGTCACAGATTTCCAACAGTGCTTCTTGCAACTTTTTCCTAAATGATGGTTCTCAAGCAAGGACACAGAAATTCATAATGACTACAAAATAGAGAGCTTTAAATGAAAGAAAAAAGACAACAGATAGATGGACTAAAGACGGACCTAAGTCGATCAAAGATTTACATCAAGTTGCAAGCAACAACAATAACCTTGGAGAACGCCAAATGCATAGCAACACTAATTAGTGCAAGTATCGTTCCTGAACAGAGAGCATCATATGTTCGTTAAAATGAAGAAAGTTTTTTTTTCTGAGTGGATTGTTCCTTGCAGAGCATCAAAACAGCAAAAAACCAACTGCCTCATAATTCATAGAACATGAACTGCAACAATAAGAAATTGTATTTACCTGGGAGACTCAAGATGGGGAAGGCATTCTCAGGTCCTTTCGTGAATAATAATTCCTCCGCCCAAGCTCCACAAGCTTCTTAGCCTCCTCCACTCTCGACAACTTAACCAGCCCTTCCACCACCTCCTGCAACATTGACGCATCCACAACACAGCGGCGGCTCATGCTCTCGTTACAACATTTGAGAGCCAGGTCGAGGTCCCCAGCCTCACAAAGACTAGGGATCAGTGTCTCGAAGGTCCCCCTGTTGGGAGCACAGCCATTGTTCGTCAAATCCAGGTACAACCTCTTGGCCTCTTCCAAGTTCCCGTCCTGGCAGTGCCCTTTGATCAGAGCATTGAAAGAGAAAGTGTCGGGCTTTGGTCCAACCCGACTCAATTCATCGACAAGCTCCACTGCCTCCGAAGTGTTCCCTTCTGAAACCAGTGCTCTCAGCCTTGCATTGAAGCTCTTGATATCCGGCTCGATATTTTTCTCGCCCATTAAAGTCCAAATTTTTTCAGTGTCGGAGAATCTCTTGTTTGAATAGAAACCATTCAAGAGAGTATTGAAGGAGATCAAATCAGGGGCGACCTCATTGTTCTCCATGAGGCTCAATACATCGAAGGCCGCATCGAGATCGCCCTTTTCACAGAGGACGCGGATGAGGATGTTGTAGGAGAAGACATTGGGGACGATGGAGGGGTCGGCAGCAGGGATCTCCCGGAAGGCTGCGGCCATTCGGTCGGAGTCGCCGGCATCGGCGCAGGCGCTGAGGAGGGCGTTGAAGGACATGACGGAGCGGGGGCAGCCAAGGGCGGGGAGCTGGTCGAAGGTGGCAAAGGCGTTGGCGGGCAAGCCGGCCTTGCCGTAGAGGGAGATAAGGCGGACGGCGAAGCCCTCGCGGGCGATATCGTCGGGGTAGCGCTTCTGTTCCTCGAGGATGGCCTCGACGGCGTCGGGGCGGCCGGCGGCGGCGAGGCGGCGGACGGTGATCTCGTAGATGCGGTGCTTGCAGCGGAAGCGGTAGGACTCGGAGGACTTCTTGAAGGCGGCGACGAGCTTGTCGGGGTTGTGCTCCCGGAAGAGGTAATTGACGGTGGTCTTCAGGCGCTTCGGGTAGGGATTAGGGTTAGGGTTTCCGGAGGAGGAGAAGAGGCGGGAGAGACATCGGGGAACGCGAACGAGGCGAGAGGACATTTTTTTGGCCTTCCGGTCCGGAGAGAGCGAGGGGAAGGGTTTAAGAGCTTGCAGTAGGGCTTAGGGCTGCAATGGATCGGATATTAGTATATTTATATTTATATAAATATAAATATAAATATAAATATTAATATTAATTTGATGTAAAAATTTATATTTATATTTATTTTAAATAAATATAGATATAAAATAGATATCAATAGTATAGATATAAATATGGGTATAAAGTGAATAATTAATTTTTATGGCAATCGAAGCAAAGATATTACTAAGACAATAATAAACAAAGTTAATAACATACTAATATGATTATTTATTTTTAAAAAAATTATAAATATATATAAAATCTAATAAGGTTTACAAATAGAATCGAATATTTAGATACGAATCGAATAATTGTTTATCCATATTTATATCCGTTTTTTTTTTATGGATATAAATAAAAATATGAATATTAGTCTCAAATTTTTACCCATATTCGAATAGATTCAAATACAGAAACGAATCCAAACGGATATTAATCGGCTTCGCTTTCGCCCATGATATTCTAGAGAGACCGATGGGCTTAAAAAAGAGCCAATTATTCACGAATAACTTTTACTCTTGACTAGTTGCATAAGAAAGGCTGACCTAAACATAATTAATTATTTAGATGCAGGTTTTTAAAAATTCCAGCCTTTGCATAGGCAATGCGAGCACCAATATTTCAAAGGACAAACCCAGCCTTAGCATACTCGTTCATTATGTACAAAAGAACTATAAATATCAAGTTTTATAAAGCCTTGAGTGGAGAATGCCATTAAAACCCGCGTCGCAGCAGGTAATTGCCGAAAAGAAGTCTGGAGGCCTACACATATAAGCACGACACATACTAAATTTTCTCATTTTCCATAAGATAGAAGCAAAAAAGCAGCCATACATGTGATCTAATTGAAAAATTATACTAATAATGCGTGTCATACCATATTCTTGTGTTATGTTCTTGTGGAGCATAAAATGATAGTTTTGATAGATTTAAGGTAGACAAACTTCGCGGTAATAATTATCATATTTTTTTTCGGCTTATAATTATCATATTTGGAAAAGAAAAATCATCCATACTTTGACATATAATAAGATCTTGTTTGTCACTGTCACCCCAACGCCTGCACCAACCAATGATAAAGATATTGAGACCATTAAATTAAAAGAATAGCGGGAGGATCTTGGTAGTCCTGCTAGCAAAACCAACTCATTCCTCCCTGGGATTTGCTATGCCGAGCGACAGGGTAATGGTCATGCCTTACTCAAGAATATACAGAGCTTGGTGGCCGGCTGGAGAACGTTCCAGATGGCCTATGTATATCGGAAGGCGAACTCGGCAACAGACTGGATCGTCTCTTTTGTTGCTCACTACTCGGAAGAGATTTTATGGACGGAGATTGATTTCGCTCTTCTACCTTTATATACTCTTATTTCTTTAGCCTCTTATGCCAGATTGACGTAAGTTACCGTAGCATGTATATATATAAAAAGAAAAAAAGAAATTTTGGAAGCCTTCAGGATCGAGTACGGGCCTATTTTTGAAACCAAATACAATTATTGATGGATCTATTTAATGAGGGCTACGTATGTCTAAAGACGACAAATTTATTGACTATACACAAAAGTTAGTACTAATAACAAAATATCTTTTCCAAAAAAAAAAATCTAAGATATCATAAGTCATGTGAACAAAATAAAAAATTGATATTCATGGTCTTAGATGCTATACTAGCTGAACGCGGTGTTGATAATAACTGGTGGGTGAAATTAGGCACTACAAAGTATATGACTTATTGTAAAATTAATTTTTTCATTAGTAGAAAAACCCTTGGAAGAACATCACATATGGAACAATCTAGAACTTTATCTTAAAATACTAACCAGAAGATATTTTTTAGATTTATTAGTTATCGTTAGTTATTATATTTTTATATAGCATTTTATGAGTTTGTGGGAGAAAATGTTCAGGCTTATTAAAAGTGGAGATTAGAGACGTACGTAGAAGAATGCTACCACCGTGGGCGTGCCGGAGTGGTTATCGGGCATGACTAGAAATCATGTGGGCTTTGCCCGCGCAGGTTCGAATCCTGCCGCCCACGCAATAATTACCAGTTAGGTTTTTCATTTAAAGAATTCAAATCTGACTTTTGTTCTTTTATTTTTTTTGTTGGGAAAGTCGAGACAATAAAAATATACCAACTTAAATCTGATTATCAGTTAATTTTTTTATCTATTTTATTTATTTATGCTGCAATCTGTTCATCAAAGAATGAGATATAAGATTATAATTTCTATATTTTTGTTTTTCAATTAGGAAATTCAAATCTGACTTTTTTTTGTTTTTGAGAAAGAGGAGGCAATAGAAATATACCATTGCCACCAATAAGTCAAATTTGATTCTAAGTTGATTCTTTGCCTATTTTATTTATTTATTTATTGATTTATGCTGCAATCCGTTCAGCCAAAAATGATATATACGACTGTAATTTCCATTATGACCCAAAGGAAGTTGACATGCATAAAGAAGTATGATGGTATGGCAAAAAAGTGATTGCAGAGTTAATTACAGAAAGCAACTAACTATCCAGACATGACCAGAAAAAAACGTATTAATAAACATAGATAGAAAAGCTCAACAAGTTGGCTGCACCAAAACCCAAAATAAAACTAATGCTTCAAAATATCTTAAGAGCACAAACACTTCTTCTACGCACCTAATAGCAGTATCAACATCAGAGCAATATGCAATGACACTGCAATCTTTCTCAATGAAGTGGTTGGTCCAATTTTATAGAATTTAAAATGCTCAGTATTGTCATTGGATATATGAGTTTGCTTAAGCTAGTCGGCCAGAGTGTCACAATAATCTCAATCAAAATATCTTTCATAGCTACAATAGTATCCATACTCATTGTAGTAGCTACCATCATATTCGTCGAACTCTTCAAACAAACCCAAATAATAGTCAGCAACTCAATCTTCCATTAGTGCTCAACTAAATTGCAAACTCTTTTATGCACCTTCCCAAACCTCAGTTTGCCACACGTTGCTATATGATAGGATCACCTTTGTATAGGTGAGCATCTTGAGACCATAACTACTGCTTTAAAACCTACTTAATTTCACAAGAAATATTAATTCAGACCGGGATAAACAGGTATAGATCATATATATATATATATATATATATTTGTTTGGAAAACTATAGTGCTATGCCAAGCAATAATTGCAGTCATTCTCTTGGTATGTTTGAATATATTACAATATTGTAAATTATAGCAATTGTAATCTAGTAAAATATAATATAATATAAAAAAAGTTTACAAAACATATTTTATGATTATAATAAAATATTATTTTATTATTCGTAGACTATTATCATATTGTATATATTTATCGTAATACTGCAATATCTATCATCATATTAAAATATAATGCAATATAATGTACTTGAGGCCTTTTAAGTTACTATAATGGTTGTTATTTCCCTACCATTGATTAGGGGTTACGTATTTGATCTAAGCTAACCATTTTCTTTAAACTTACTCGTAATGAATGAGTTTGGACAAGAAAGTTTTTAACTAATTAAATTTTAGTTATACAAGACCAACTCTATTATAATTAATTGGGTTTTATTTGGTCGTTGGACTATGAGAGTCATGGTTGCATCCTCCGTGCAGAAGAAAGATACATTTTTCTTCACGCTCTAAATTTTATCATTCATTCACTTGCACAGATCTCAAAGTAAAGTGTAGATAATTTGATGCTTGATGTGTGCGAAGAAATGCACATTCTTTGTTCACACGAGGGAGCAAGTTAGGCAAGTTTTTAAAATCCAAACCAACCTTCTAAACTAGTAATAATTTAGTAAGCTATAGGTTAGTTAGG
>JAOXJJ010000677.1:22977-35221 GCA_025769935.1 Phoenix roebelenii | reverse complement strand
CCCCCCTTCATTTTCTTAATATTTGTCAGATTGATCCATGGCCTACTGGGTATCAAGCAATGGAGCATGAATTGCTTGTTGGAAGCTGGCACAGCAATAAAAGCATCAGGTGCTGTATAGCTGAAATATTGGCCCACGTACAATAATTTCATATTCTATGTCCAAGTTTTGCGCTGATGAGTTTGAATTGTGTTGAGACTTTAAGAACCTGTTTGGGTGCAGTCACAGGGAGCTGGGACATTAAACTTCAAAGTAATGATTGGCCAATTCAGGAAGCCCAAATGCACTAGATATCTCATCTCTTAATTTATTCTTTGTTTCCCCCTAAGAAGAAAATTGATTCTTTCAGTGCATCACAGGATTTTTAGAAAGCTACGTTAGAGGGATAAATTCAGTAATACAAAGCTCCCATGTTTGGATTTGTGAACTGAGGATAATCCCATTTGTCACACCTCTGGTTTGCAAGCAGCAGATCTACTAGATTTGTATGGTGCATATCCAAAAATCTGGACTCAATTTATTGCACAGTTGGGTTTCCTTTTCTAGTAGCTCCTCTCACATCGATCAGGTTTTGATGCTTGAATATAAGAAAGCTTTATACCAACATCTATGACATTATAAAAATTAAGAAATAGTCGTTTCAATGATTTCTGGGATTCAGGTTATTTAGCCATGAGTTGGCTATAAGAGACTCGTTACTTTCAGTTTGGCACATCAATTTCAGGCTTAATAATGTTTTCACTGGGCTTGGAGGCTTCGAATTACAATTCATAGTGTTTGAACTTTGTAACCTGAGCTTAACTTTAAGAAACTATGGGAAAAATCATAATTCTGTACAACATTCAAATGCACCCTACGTGTAAATCGAGTCGTATAGCTGAAAGTAATTGGGTATTGGATTCAAGCTGGGTTAAGACCCAGCCAAACCCACCCCCTTACAGGAGAAGCACACTGAACCATTACGGCAAGTGCAAGCGATCGACTTCCCAGATCTGAAAAATATGGTTGGGTATGCAGTAGTTGAGAGAAGGGAGAGGAGTCATGGCGAGAAAAGGGGGAGGACCGGTGAACAGGAGGTAGCCCTGCTTCCAAAAGCACCAGTAAACTTGGTTCACTATGTGGGCTCCATTGTTAATAATATCACTATTACAGTTCTTTATTCTCCATTGGAGTTTATTTATTGAAGCACCTTCGCATTGGTCCCCTGGAATTATTGATATGGAGACCTGTGGCCTCCATTAAGATCTGAAATAGGAGCAAAAAATTTAAAAGTAGCGTGATCACTTGACATGTTTGAGATATCAATAGTCACCTTTTCGATGATTTCCAATATCCTATGAGCTCCGAGAACAATAAAAGCTCTAAATTGTTTCAGAGTTTCATCAATCATGAAGAGATCGAGTGGTGAAATTAAGTTTCATCAAGTCAAACATTTTGAATAAAATTTGATTTTAATCTTTCTAGTGTTATCTTGCTTTGAGTACACATGTTAAATTATTGGATCAACTGATTAGAAACTAGAACACCATACAACATTTACTAATCTGGAGAGGAAGAAAATAAGTGCGTACCTTCTAATCCCACCATGCCTATAGGAAACTTCTCATCAAAAACAGTCTTTATGCAGTGGAAAATCCTAGGCAGGCTCTTCACCTCTCTCCCCTACTTTTTATTGTCCGGCGATGGGGCAAATAACTCTCTAACTTATATAGATATGTTTAAATCAGAATTCGACTAGGATGAGAGAAATAAAGTAATAATCTAGTTATTATGTCCTCTTATTAAGATTCTCAAATAGCCAATAACTAGGTCCTACATCTCCATACTACATTCTCATATATTAAAATATCAAGAACACTGAGATAGACCACTGCTCCATCAACATTAAGCATCCTGATCTCCCACCATGATGCCTTCCTCCACAGCCACCATCATGATACATGGTGCTAGCAGTGTGTTCCACCAGATTCAAGGGTTGAAATCATGTCCCTATGCGATCTGCGACCCAAAGATGGCGATCATGGGGGCACAGAGATTCTTTTTCTTTTTTCTTTTTTTTTTTTTGTGGATGAAAGTATAGTATAAGCAATGCTGTGAATATCAACTATGGCATATGTAGGATATTCGTTGGACCAAACTCACATCTACTCTAACTCAGTAGCTATATTAGCCAAGTAACCAGTTACATGATTTCCCTCACTTTAAGTGCACTGTTTAAGAATCTGGAAACTCTTCTCTACAAGCAGCTATGGCTAAGATACATGGATGGTCATGATCAGGCCTTTGATTAAGGTATAAAATAGCGGTTGCCGAGTGGTCACCTTCGACCCATATATTAGTCTCTTTCGTTCTACGTACTTCAATCCTTCCCATGCCCCCTACAACTCATTAAGGCACCGAATTCTCCGAGAAAATGGGTACAGCCTCATCAACCATTAATTACAGGTCCATTGCTATCTTGGATGACCGAAACCAATACCAACACACCACCTACCTTGTAAGAGCTATTAGAATTCAATTTAATCCAGTTGAGGGAAAGACCAACAAATAATGGAAGAGGATGATGGTATAATGCATTTATTTGTTGTAGCTCAAGGAAACTGTCATGTTCGTCAACCAAATGTTGAACTTTGGTAATGATACTAGCTGGGCTCACCACTTCACCTGAAAATAATTGAGTGTTCCTTGCATCCCATGGTAGCTGTAAAATATAAGCAATAAATGACTGCATACAACATCTCAACTTATCATCTTAACACTGTGGCTAACTAAGAGTAGTAGTTATCCAATGAGGCTAATTCATGGCTCAAACAAGATAAGTGCCATACAGTGGCAGGTTGATGGCATCCATGGCACTTATGCTTCGGCTACGACAGGCTTGGGCAAAGCCCCCCCTACTATAAGCAGTTTAAGCACGGCATTACATGGCAACCTTCCCCGACTCCTGTCTCTATACGATGGGCATCCAAATACCAAATCCAAGTGTAATCATTTTCAATGTTGACTTTATCTACGATAAGTGACCTGTAGATACTTTGAACTTTGGCTCTAAGACAGAGACCAGTACCTCAACACTGCGCGTCCTTCCGTCTCGAGTGCATCAATACCACCTCTGGAAGGAAAAGTTGATGTACTTTAGTCACGTCCTAGCCAACTGAAATAGTAATCAAACAATTTATTTTTAGCTTATTTCTCACCATATCCATGTTCCCTAACGTCGCACTATCTCCAGAGACGACCATCGACTGCAATTGATCCTTTATAGATAACATATGGCTCACCAAATTGGTGAACACCGTCGTGTGAGCATATAAGCACGCCAACTTACTTGCAAACTATATTTCTACCTAATTATAATGCTCCAAAGGTTGTCTGTATGAAGCACCACTTTAATGGCCGCCTTGCTCATCAAAGCTTCATGCCAAATCTTGATGATGTTAAGAATACTAAAATCGGCCATTGCTTTGGCGACGATATAAGATGTAACCGTCTGAATGTGTGTTCATGTCCTTAGGAATCTCCCATGAGCTATTGAGATGAAGCTTAGAGCAGCATAGGAGAAAATCTCCTACGCAAGATAGATACTAGGAGCTGGGAGCATCATCTTCAAAAGGAATTCAGCCGTGATGATTCGTTGAATACTAAAGGAGGAACAGAGGGGGCGCAGAACATCCACGTCCAGATGATATTCGGTAGTTGGTGAGGAAGTGTGATGCTTTTCAGATCGTGTATGTGTACCAAGAGACAAAAAAGGCTGTTCACTGTCTCTTTTGGACTCGATATACTATTATTTTTTCACCACTGCTTCATCTTGTTTTTTTTTTGACTTTGTTGGCTGTGCCCTGTAAAATTAGTTGTGAGCAACGGATGCACCCCCGAAAAAAAGAAAAAAAAAATCTAGGAAAATATATGCAACGATGAATCAACATAGGAAGGCGACGGGCGAGGGACGTCACCTGTCCTTGGATACCTGCCCTTCCCCGTGGGGTTCGCGCGGTTCCGACACGGTGCCCCGCACGTCGCTGGTGCAGGACCACGTTACGGTGTTCGCACGGGGCCTCGATCACGTCGTGTCGCCCGCGCTGTTCGTACGCGCGAAAGCGCCACGTGGCAGTTGGAGTTGGTCCGCGTGCACGGAGTGGTCTGCAATGTGCGTGGGGCAGGACGCGCGGACGGGAGCCAACGACGGGGAGATTAGGATCATCGTCGGCGGGAGCACTGGAACGGCGGCGATCGCCGAGCCAGAGGTGTACGCCACCGAGGGGGTTGTGGTCGCATACGGAATCCCCGGGCATTTTGAACCGAAACTTGATCGATAACCGCCTAACGTCTTGTTTAAGGGTTGGCATGGGCCTGGGGCCCTGGTTCAATGCTGAACCAGTTCGGGTGGAATTCGGACCGGTCAATTCGACCGGTTTGAAGGCTGGTGCTTAATTGCGTACATGCTCATTGGATTATGCCACATTAGCTGCATTATGTATTGAAGTATGTGAAATGTGCATATGCACCACTTGAGCTTCATGTATGCATGACAGTAGAAGTAGTATCAGATATCAAAGACATCAAAAAAAGTTCAATGTGGCCTGTCTCAAAAAGGTTTAATGTGTGAGGTCTACTTTGCTTCCCTTGTAGGCACAACTATGCAGAAATGAAATTGGTCTGCACAGCCTTATCAAGTCAAATGTGGCTGGGTGCAGCAAGTAATTATTTTACTCCAAAGACGTAATGTTAATGTGGAAATTTCAGATCTACTTTTTCCTTTTCTCTGCTATTGGTCGCAGTCACTCACATCACATAGGAAGAAAATCAAATGAAAATTCAACATGCATCATCCTCATCTGCAGTTCTAAGGTAATAGTAGTTTGTCTCATGTCATTATGCACATACATACAAAATAAACAACAAACAAAAAGAAAAAGAAAGCCATGCTTGCCGCATAATGTGACTTGTGTCACTGTTAGCTGATAGCGGCAACTTAAAAAACTTTTAACATTTTCTCTTTTACAATGGGAAAAGTCTTACAAGAAATTGCCATTTCAATTTGTTAATATAAAAGAATAAAATAAAATATAAATACATATTTAGTTTAGTTTGTAAGTATGTTTTTAATTGATAGATGAACTTTATCCTTTCTTGATCAGCTCTTTCAAGGATATGCTTGAGTTCTTAAAAGCAAGAGAAAAATACAGATTAGCTATGTTGGAATCGTTGAGGAAGATCTAACAAGGACTAGAGATCAGGAAAAAAAAAGGGGGGCGGCAGATTTCAAGAACAGGTTAGAGAGTTGGAATTTTCTTCAGAAGAGAGCTTTTTCTTTTAGTTTTCAGGTGATTATTTCATAAGAAACTATTAATTGATCATCTTATAAGAGAGTACTATTAAAAAGGAAAGAGTTTGGTAAGGCCAACAGATATTTTACCTTACGCATGGAAAAAAAAAAGATTCTTTACCTGAAAAGATATTTTTTCAGAAAATGTTTGCTCCAAAGAGAAGTAAAGATATCAATGTGATCTACCATCTCTAAACTACTTACATATAAAAAATTATATAATTGCAAAAGCCCTATCTTATACACTGGTCAAAAATTGCACAATTAAAATATTATGAAATAATGTATGACATTTCACCGTCTAGAAGTAACAGATTACATCTAATAACTCAGATGATCAGACCTGCATATCAAAATTGCCTTGAAGATGCTATGCTGATAAGTTTATAGGGCATTGAACAAAATGATATCATTGTTTAGTCACATCTATTAGTACTTATGACTGGAGATGATAAGAACATACATAGTATGAAAAAATTAAAAAATTATGTCCAATTGTATTTGATATGAACTAATCCCTTGTTACTGCCCATGGAAGAAGTAAGAGACCTATACCCTCAAATACATGGCGGATGGTTCTAATGCCTCCTCGCCGAGATGACAAATTCAATAAACAATAACAAATGCATCATAAATGAATGTCAGCGCACTAAGAGACCATCCAAAACCGACTCAAATTATCCCATCACCAGCCATCACAAAACCATGACAAATGTAAATGTAGAGGTGTATATATACAAGGAACTAAGCTTAACACACCACACCATTCATCTCAAAACTTCATTGGTCTAATATAGTCCCAAAGCATATTAGACACCATGACACACATGTAGCATGCCACATATGACGACTATGGACTATGGAGAGGTGAAGGAGAGACGCAGTCTATCAGACATTCCATTCCACCATTCCCATTTTCACATCACTCCATTAACTTCAGTTATAGGGAGAAGAAGGGTAGAGGCAAGAAAGAAAACTCAGGTGTTTCTCTTCTATATCTCTCTCCAACCTTGCAATCCAACCTTTCTGCCAAAAAGCCCTGCAAAATAGACACAGATCATCTCCAGTTAGTTAAAACAGAGAGACAGCAAGTGCGGAACAGCTTGCTAATGTGGTACATAGTTACAATAAAAAAAAGGTGAAACAGAAGACATTGATCCAGAGAAAAAGACTAGATCACTATTTCAGCTGAAAAGAAATAAAGGGTAAAGGTGAAGCAACCAAGATAAAAAGGTATCTAAAAATATGCCCAAATAACACTGAACTGGGAACCAAAGCAGAAGAATCTATGTTGTAATTTACTTGGAGGAAAGAAAATATATGTGAAAGGAACTTCCATGGCGTAGCCAATTTCAAGTGGAGAGCACTAGAATAAAGGAAAAAAGAAAGAAAAAATGGTTAGTCAAATTCAACAAAAGCCAAATTAGTTTGAACAGAGAATTGCAGAGTAGTAGTGTTATTGCACATAAAAGATGGAGAATAATGCCTAAGAGAAAAAAACAAGTCATCGTCTACAGACAGAATTGTACCCCAGTTTCAACTGGGCAAAGACTGAAAAACTATAATTCTTCTCCAAAACATTAGAGTGTAATTTGTTAAAAGAAAAGCTCCTAAGTTGAAATAAATAGATTTTTGTTATTCGAAAAATTAAACTGGCAAAAACTGTTGAAAAAAAATGAGCCAACATTAAGGAAAAGTAATCAGACTGTTGATAGAAATGGTAGAGAAACAACATAGAATCTAAAGAAAATTTAATCAAACTTCAAATTTAGAAATGTTCAATAGAGTTATTTATACCAATAAACACGAATTTAAGGGGGCAGAAACCTCTGTTAGGGGCAAAAAGGAAAAACGCATGAAGGCTCTAGTGTTGATGTTAAATCGACAAGAAACAAACAGAGCTAACACTACATACAACAGATCATGGTGGTAGTAGATCTACTAATGTTTGAAGACTACAAAAGATCCCTCCAATGGTAGAAGGACAAAACTTGAAACAATAAAACACACAGATCCAATAGTAATTTAAATGTAAAATAAGCCAGAAATCCTAATTAAAGACATTAAAATCATACAGAGCCCAAAGTAAATGCGGGGAGTCAGAAAGACAAAGCAATAAACATAGTCGAAACGCCAATGAGACAGATTTGAAACGGAAGAACCATCAAAATCGCATCTTTTTTGGCCCCTCACCTTCCCCGATGACCTGCCGCACCGCCGGCTGGCAGTCCGGCGGCTCCTCGAAGAGCGAGAGGGACAACTGCTTGTGGGCGAGAACGATGTCGATGAGGATGATGCCGGACGACGGATCGGAGACGAGAATCCCCTTGACGGGGAGCCAGAGGAAGAGCTCCTCCTGGGAGAAGCCCTCCACTCCCCGGAGTGCGCCGTGGCTGAGGTTCCCCCGGACCACCCGGTCGAAGTAGGCCAGCCCGTCGTAAACCGCATAGCAGGGCCGCTCGAGCCGGACCTCAAGGAGACCGGAGTCCCGGTCCAGGTCGAACGACTCGACCGCCTTCGGAAGGAGGCCGGCCGGAAGACCGTGCTCCCGGAGGAGCTCGTGGATCGATCCGCCCCCGGTCGCCGCGAGCTCCGCCACGCCCATAACACCTATCAAGACCAGAAACATCAGAAGGATAGAGAAAGGCGAGATCTTTGCCATGGATGATTCCGCAAGGAGGACGAGGAGCCGAAGAGAAGGGTTTAGGAAGGGGTTTTTGAGAGAGAAGGATTGGAAGCGGATTTGAGGCCAGAAAAGAAGGCAGATGGGTTGGCTGGTGGGACCGACTTCACTTGCAGGCAGCTTGAGTCTATATATATATATTTATATATAAAGAGATGCTCTTTATCAGCAGAACTCTTCATCGGCCGTATGTCCATATACTCTCTCTCCACCAACGATATATTCAAACAGTATTTAATTCCACAAGGAAACAGTACTTAATTCAAGGGAGCGTTTAATCCCACCTTCTTCTGAAACGTGAAACCGGAACCGGAAGCGGAATCACAAAATACTTCACACGCCCGCAAAAAAAAAAAAAATCTACACTCTTTCTTTATGCCACCGTGGGCCCCACAAATTCATCATTTTGGCATCTAGGAGAACGGTGCGTTCGGTGTCGCACGGGGTGAACAGGACAAGGAGGTTTCAGGAAGTCACCTCTGCGCCCGGTTTTCAGCCTCCCTCGTCATGTAAACCAGTAACAATTTGGCGGGGCCTATGGAAGGTAAATCTGCCCACGTTAATATTTTTTTTTTACAAATATCTTTCTAAATATTAAATTTTACATGAATATCTTCATAAAAATAATATTTTTGTTTTTTTTTAATTATTATTTTTGCATATGTGAGTCTCAAGCCATCTAACACCGTTAAAATATTAACGAATTTAAATTAAAATGGCTGAAATATTTTTAATAGGTAGATGTGCAAAAAAAGAAAAACTTATATAAAATGATTGAGATGGAGGATAAAATAGTAATTTTAACATTTTATTTTATTTTTAATTAAAATAAATATATTTTTTTAAGCGTGTTAGAAGAACCGTTATATTAGAGATATTTATGAAAAAAAAGAAATAAACATAAATTTGAAGGGTATCTTCATGCAAATTTAAATTTTTAGAAAGTTATTTATAAAAAAATATAAAAAAATATCTAATCCTGCAATTTTTTTTGATTCTACTGTAGACTGTAACAGAGGCTCTTCATCTGCCACACGTCCAAATAATCCTTCCTTCCATCCACTACATATCCGAGTAGTATGTAATTCCATGCGGGAATAATATTTTAATTCAAGAGAGGATTTAATTTCAGATTTTTCGACTATATTTACTCGCAGCATGGAATGAATATGAAATGCGGAGCCAAAAGCCAAAGCGGGATAAGAAATTACTTCACACACCCAGACCAATAAAACATCCAAAACTACGCTCTTTCTTGGTTTCACCATAGACCTCACAAATTCATAGAGGGGCGTCATTTTGGCGTCTCATGAGAACCGGTGCATTTGGAGTGAATATGGGATGGAGGTTTCCGCAAGCCACCTCTACACTTGATTGTTTCTAGCCATGGACTAAAAAATCCTCCGCCATTAGACTCTGGTAACAATCCGGTGAGCCCCATGGGAGTAACATTATATCCGTAGCGATGATATTTAAGTGGGCTTTTTATTTCAATCTCGACACACACGGTGCCTCTTCCTGTCCACGTGGCAGTGATGGAGGCCTTCCCTTTTGGGGTCAGGGTTGTATCTTTAACGCACGAGGATGGATTAAGGCTTAGTTTGAAAGAGTTTTTGAAGAGCTAAAAAGTATTTTCCGATCCTCTAAAAATACTTTTAGATAAGATATGAGTAGGGGTGCAAATGGGTCGGGTCCGACCCGATGATCCCGATCCGATCCGATTTTTTGTTCGGATCCTAATTTTGGATCCAGATTCGATCCGCTGAAGATTGGGTCGGGTTGGATCGGATCCGAGTCGGATCCGGATCAGATTCGGATCTGAGTCGGGCCGGGTTCGGTCCTAAGCGGATCCAATGTTCTTATGCTTTTGAGAAAGTATTTGGACAAATCTAATTTGGTCATATCATAATTATGAGATGCTGGGTGACCCATGATTTGAAAGACTTGCAATTGACCTCCAGCCAGAGCAGATGGCCCCTGACTTACTAAGTAAGTCGGTCTACAAGCCAAATTTCATATCACACTATTTTTTGTCCATATGACTGATTGGACGGAACTTGGTGTCTCCCAGCTTCCCTCTCACGAGGACTAAAAAAATCCCTGGCCTTCTTCCAAAATTCAATTCCATTGCAGAAAACTGGCACATGACCCATATTCAGTTGAGTGTTCCCTCACTTCACCCCCGCAAAAGTTAAAAAAAATAGAAACAAAAAAATAGAAGGAAAAAAAAAAAAGCTAGCTACCGAGACACCAGAGGTATCAACAATGTAATAGATCCAGAGAAGATCCAGACGGATCAATAACACCACGAATCAAAAAAAAAAAAAATTGCTTTTTTCTCCTCTCTTTTTCTCTTCGGGTTTATTCGGGTCTACACAGGTCGGACTGGATCGGATCTTGGGTCGACCCGACTCATTTGCAGCCTTAGATATGAGTGTTTTGTAAAATTTTTGAAAAAATATTTTAGCTTTTCCAGAAAGCAAAAATAGCTTTTTGGACAAGTTTACTGATGTCCGCTTATATCCTTCCAAAAACTTTTTTCGATTTTTTCGACCCTCATTCCAGATTTCTTTCTAATATAGTAAGCTCTTTTGATCTATTGCCACCGTGGAGACTCAGATCCCCAAGTGAATTTTCAAGCCTATTTGGCGAGGAGTGCAAGATTCATCTGCTCAATATTTTTAATCCTCAATCCTCCTTGATTTTTAGATCTACAGACAACATTCCTATCAAGCAAGCAATGAAATCCAATAACTATATCCTTTACTTTTCAAAGAAAAGCATGCATCATTTTATCAATTCTATTTTAAACCATTTTGGCAAGTTAAAGCAATATGTAATAAGAAGGCAGAGCAGAGTGAAAAGAATTTATCAATGTGAGTCTACCTCCCAAGGAGAGAAACATTCCTTTTCACAAGGCCAATTTTGAGTTTATCTTCTCCAAGAGGGGCATCCACATCTGTTAGGAGTTTTTTTTTTTGTCACTCAAGGAAGACCTAAAAACTCCTACTTAGCCATATCACCTCCCGCTTACAGAACAACACAGCTTCTAATATTGCTCTACTTCAGGCGTCAAAAAACTGATGACATTTAAGCAAAAAAAAAAAAAAAAAACTGATGACGCATGCCACTTTGCCATATCAATTATCTTATATATAATAAATATAAAGGGTGTTTTGGTCACTAGAAGGTATCCATGGGTCCCATTGTTTCTAATTAATTGGCAACATCCCTGAACTTACGAGGGAGCATTCTGTTTTGGCTCGTTTGGCATTGAATGGAGAAGAGTTGGAAAGCAATCCCGTCAAGGAAACCAGAGTGGCAGAACCATCTCTCTCTCTCTCTCTCTCAGAACCATATCCTGGAAAGCAATCCCGTCAAGGAAACCAGAGTGGCAGAACCATCTCTCTCTCTCTCTCTCTCTCTCTCTCTCTCTCTCTCTCTCTCTCTATGTAGGCACTCGGGCTTTTCTATATAAATTAAAAATGATTGGATATAAGCAGGACCATCATGATGATAGACAGGAGCTTCATGATATGAAATATTAATGCTGAAAGAATATTATTTTTAAGAATAATTTTGTTACGAAAAAAAATATAAGTCGCCATGCTCGTATGGAGATCCGAGCAGCCCCTCCGAGCAGGAGGCGGCCGAGCAGCCCCTCCGAGCAGGAGGCGGCCGAGCAGGAGTCGGCCGAGCAGCCCCTCCGAGCAGGAGGCGGCCGAGCAGCCCCTCCGAGCAGGAGGCGGCCGAGCAGCCCCTCCGAGTAGGAGGCGGAGCAGCCCCTCCGAGCAGACTCCGACCTTGAGGCCTGGAGGCGCTCGAGCGGCCCCTCCGACCTGGAAGCATCTGAGCAGCCCTACTGACCCAAAAACGTCCAACCCGTGCGCTATTGTCGTATCTTCCCGCAACGCGACCAATAAACTATGCATCGCATTTGTCAACAATCGATGCATATGGCTCCTGCAGGCATTTAGCCCACACAACAATCAAAGCGTATGGCTCCTCCAAGCACCTAGTTTACTCAACAATCAATGCATATGGCCTCTGTAGGCACTCAACTTACTAAATAATTAAAGCGTATGGCTCATGTTGTCTACGGATATCAAGCTCATTACGACAAACCTGTTTGGCTATGAATGGCGGCATGGCTCCACAATAATTCGAAAGCTTCGGCCTGATCTCCTACGAAAACAACATTGATTTACACGATCGAGCATTAATTTCCACTG
>JAOXJJ010000677.1:4779-20634 GCA_025769935.1 Phoenix roebelenii | reverse complement strand
CGAGCATTAATTTCCACTGCATGCCCAATCATACGGCAGTACGTTTGCCCTATCGCATCACAGGTAAACCCGTTGCCCATCTATAAAGGGAAAACCCCTTGTAGGGGGACGAGGACTCTGGACTCCGACTCTCTCTGACTCTCGCTCTCTTGAACTCTAGAATTATTCACACATCTCTTAGCCTCCCCTCTGACTTAAGCATCGGAGGGCCGGCGCCGGAGAACCCGGCCGCTGGCTTCTTGCAGGTCTCCCGGAAGACGTCGCGCACCGCCGGACCGCCGCCACTCGTCGATTCTCGCCGGAGCTCCTCCTTCCTGGCCCAGTGGTCGCCCCCGGATCCAAATTCCAGCAACAAATCTTAATCGACGGATGAATAAATTAGATGTGGACAACAGATTAATTCTCTATTAACCAAGAGACCGTCTATTATACGGGCTAGTTTGATGGCATATTGGACCCATTCATTTACCAAGAAGACGCTGCTTTAACCCCACTTAATGCAGCTCTGTTATGCATAAATTATGTTTTTCTAAAAACATGAAGTGCTCGAGAATTTTAGTCCTCACATGTAAATTGTAATGTTATAGTGCACAAAGAATTGGAATCTTATTCTTAGGAAAGTTTTTGTTATGAACATTCAATGCATATATGTATACTGTTTTAATAATTTGCAGTACTTTATATGGTGTAAAAATGTCTATCTACCATTTCCGGTCATAGAGCTTGGAAAATAAGTAGGACAACTATTCAGGATTTATTCCTTTATTTTTTTTTGGGGAAAAATATGTAATACGCACTACTTAGTAGTTGTAAGAGAATCCCTTTTATTTTACTTTTATTTTTTTCATTTACCCTTTTAATATAGATAATCCTTGTCCTTTCCTTCCGCTTCACTAACATTAACATCTCTTGTGTTAAAAATGAATGATGTAAAAATGAATATTAGAGATGATATAGATAGGGGGTGCACATGAGTGAGCTAATCTCTTATTCAAGTTTGGTTCGAAATTTAAGTTCGAACTTATATCAACCCTAACTCTAATTGAAATAAGAGAGAGAAATATAGAAACAGAGTATGGTCAAACTCGGGATCTTTAGCCATCGATGAAGGAGCTGGATGGTGCCACTGAGGTGGTAGCTCAGTGGAACAGAGCCTTATTTCCAACCAAGTGGTTCCGAGTTCGAAATGCACGGACTTCGATTAAATTATGGAGACCGGATGCTCCCTGCTCAGACACGGGGTTTGGAAGGGCTACTAGTCCGCTGGTAGCCTCGGTGGTGCCAGATGTGATATACTTATAGAAAGGTTCGTGCTGGAGCCTAGAGGGGTATCCGTGCTGGAGCCCACAGGTGGAGAAGGTATGAGTAAAACTGGCCGGGGTGCCCAACACACGGTCATTTTTGCCCGCATCGAACATTCTCCTGGCAAGGTGGGGGCTACTACGCGGGGGTGGACTTGTCCCTTCCTCCCCCTTTCCTCCTTTTTTTTACCAAAAAAAAAAGGAGCTAGGCGGTCAAAGTCCTAGTAGGCAACTTAACCCTCTTGGTGTCAGAGAACTGACATGCTTGTACTTAGCAAGGATGCAGGGATGAGAACAATAATAAGCTAGCCTAAATTTAGGCATAATCTGTTGGAGTTTTGATTATAAGAAAAATATTATTTTTATTTTTCACATTTTAGTTATTTTAAATATTTTTTAAATATTTTTGTTAGCCGCCTCTTTCATAAGAATTTGTACTCTTTGAAAGAGCACGTTGGTTTAAAAAAAAAATGATATCGAAACATTATGTATCTTCAAAACTATTGCGTCCTTTCGATTTCCGAATAGAGTTTATAAATAGAATCCTTTGGGATTAATTATAATCCTATCCAATCTCTCTCTTTCTCACTAGTACTCTGTTTCTCGAGAGTTTCTTTCACAGACAGAATTCTTCTACTCTTCAACTTTTTGCTTTCTATCTTTTTCTCTTTTTCTCTTTTTCTTTTTTAGGCATTGAAGGAGTTGATCAGGTCTAGCCTCCCAGTGATCGTGCTCATTAAAAAAAGATCGAGCTAAGCTGAATTATTGTACCTTAGGATAAGATTGCTATAAATATATACATAGGGTGTGAATCACATTCTTAGGGCAGTCCATGTCACAGATTTCGATCCAAGCAAGCTCTTTTCAATCTTCTTCAATATGCCTCCTTGATTATGTTGATTATTTTTTTATAATACTTCCATGAAATAAAGATATAATTGTTTTTAAGCAAAATGGTGTTCCAACGTAATTAAGGAGCGTATTGAAGAAGTTGCAGAGCCTTCAGATCGAAACCTCCCACTCTTTCTTGGTCTCAACTCTTGCACAGGGTGAGGAGGCAATGGTCCACTTAAAAGGGCCTCAACTTCCAAACTGGATTGCACCAGCTGCTAGGTACTACTACTGTTACTCCTCAACCAGTCAACCTCAATAGCCATCTTCGTAAGGTAGGGTCCATCGTTCTACTCAAATGGCTTTGACCTCGACTTCATGAAGAAGAACCCTACCAGCCTCTCCAAGAGAAAGATCAGAAGTACCAACAGTGGGCTTTTCTTCAAAAGATCTAAATTGTGAAGAGAGATGAAAGGGGAGGAGGAGGGATTGAGAGACCTGGAGAGGGTGAAGAGCAAAAAGAGGGAAAGGAGATAGCGGAATGAAGTAGAGGTGGTGAAGTGGAGGCCTCACCTTTAGAGCTTCTCGGATATGCTGTTGGATCTTAATCCGGTAGCAAAATCAATTATTTATCAAGAAAGTTATCAACCATTGGATTAAATTTCAATGATCAATTTTAACTTATTATCAGCATATAATATATATCATTTATTAATATATATGTATTACAAATTTGAGGGAGTGAAATGAAGTAGAGGTGAAGTGGGAGCCTCACCTTTACGGCTTCTGAGATATGCTATTGGATTTTCATCTAGTAGCAAATCAATTATTCATCAACAGAGTTTTTAACCATTGGCTTAAAGTTCCAAGATCAATATTGTCAATATATAATATATATTATTTATTAATATATATGTGAGAATTCGTGCGAGTGTGTGTTTAGTTCCACATCGGTTATTCACTGGGTAGATCTTGAGTACTTATACAGGATCAAGGAACCCAAAAAATACCTTCCAGCTAGCTATTTTGGATGAGGTACTGGGTTGTTACAATGTATGTATTACAAATTCAAGTTAGCTTGCGAGCTAAGAAAGAGCGAGTTGAGCCCTACTTAAACTCGATTTTTTTAATAAACAAGCTTAAGAAATCGACTCAATCCGAACTTAGCTCAATAAACTAGGCTTAAGTTGAATTCCAAGCCGAACACAAGCAAGCTTGCGAATAGCTTGCTCCTTTGACACTTCTACCTATGGTGCCGCCTATCATGTGGGCATGAAAAATTCATCTAAGCCATGTAGCACAGGTGGTCAATGAAAAGAGAGAGAACGGGCAGGGGTAGTTGATTGTTGAGTTAACAACATTAATGAGGCTCAAGTAACTCTTCATGTGCAATTAAAGGCACCCTAAAGATTTTTCCAAAATATTAATTAATTATGTAAGTTCAATCTAACATTTATTCTTAATTTAGTTATATTTTAATTAATACTAAAAAGCATGAGCAATTAACACAATAGATTTAATAGAGAGGAGTAGTTGATGAATGAGTGATCATCTAAACCTCTGATAATTTTTTCTCACTTATCCGGTCTAATATACCTATTATTGATGAGTAAACAACCTAGTCCAATATATAAATCCAACAAAAACTTTCTTTCAGAGGTCGTTTCAACAAGAAGGCAAGGGCTCTTTAGGCTAGGAGACCTCGAGAAAGGCAACCCACTCTGAAACATGAGCAAAGATAGCCGACACCATCTTATTAGTTTAATCTTCTTCGGAGCTGAGGGGGGACATTCTCTTACGTGCCACTTCTCATTCAGGAACAAGTCTTCTTTTTGGCTCAAGCTTCCTTAATGATACGTCTTAGACATCAGTGATTGAATCCTTAATTCTTTAATCCCCTTCACAGGTTAGCCATGGCTTTTCTCCATGGCCCTTTGTCGCATATTTCTTCTCAATTCCCCTCGTCCTTTCGCAGGCTTTTTTTTTTTTCTTTTGGTGCATAGTCCTTTCCCCTGTTGAGGCACGTAGGCCTAAGCCAAGCTTAGGGAGACGTCATGTGACGGCAAGGACAGGGTGAGTTAAATAAGACCGCCAAACTCAGGGGTATTTGATCTTACTCTCCTTTGATACTGTATCTAGTTTAATCTTCAATCTTGCTATGTATTTTTCCTATTAATTTTTTATGAGGCTTCTTGCTTTAAAGCCTCATTTTGTCTCTCCTTCAATAGCTTAATAGAGCGGGGAAATATATTTTATCTATTTTTTAAAAAATCAAGTCATAAATGATATATGCTAGGATCACTAAGAGTGCTGCCACAGGGACCAAACTTGCTAGACAAGACAAAGTCCTTCATAACTGAGGATTGGTGCAATTTCTAGGTTGGCTCGAAATTATTTTTGATACTTTAATATCCTAAAATCTATATATTAGTTATGATCTCCAAATATCTTTTTTCTTTTTTCAAATTCTACATCCTCAATCAATAAACATATTACGAAACTAAATCAAGTCGATCTGAATTTTTTTCAAAAAAAAAAAGTTAACCACATTAGCTAAAATGAGTTTTAAACTTACTTAAAAAAGTTAAGTCCTTCATAATCTTTGAGCATCTTCAGAGCAACATCCACATGCAAGGAGTTTATGATAGGTCCGAGAGGACATCACCAGGACAGAAACAAGTAGAGCCTCTATCAGCTGCAGCTGGGTTCCGAGGGTGTGCTCTCACCAAACTTTACCTAACAAGCCTTACAATTGAAAGGGAAAAGGCCGACTAAAGCCAGCCATTTGGTTATAGTTGAGTACAAGCTTTGTTCAGCCTGTATCCAAGATTTGGGGTCATCCGAGCCCCACATAAAGCAAAAGTTATTATTAAAAATTGCATGGTATGAGATGTAGATTGGCTGCTGAGAAGAGTGGGTTCTATTGGACATGGATTGCAATTAAAGGAATTACAAAGAGTAAACTTATGCAGCTATTTAAATGTTAAAAAGGGTTCGAAGATATGATAAGTGGGGCTGTTATGGAAACAAATTGTATGATTAATAAGATCTTTACAAGAAAGCACTGATGCAACCTTGTGGGTGGGATGCCTCCGGTGAATAATTACATTACTGTCTGCTAAGTAAGGACTAAGGCTTTCCATGATCGAGAAGTTGCAAAAGCAAGGCTATTAAAAAAATAGACAGCCCTAGGTATGATTAAGATCAAGTTGATCCGGAATCAACATAGCTGGAAATATATAATGTTGTCCGGATTTAGCTATAGGATTCTTTTTATGATATCAAGCATATTTTCCAATAACAAAAATTACCCCTTGATTAATTAATTACATTTTACTAACTTATTTTTAAAAATTAAATATTAGAAGTCTCTGTCTTATGCTTAGCTAGATTTTTAACCAGTCACGCATTCATTTGTCAGTTACTTCCAATCTGGAAAACTCAAGTATAGACTGAGATAAAAATCAACCTTCAATGTCACCACTAACATTACTTGGTACAAAGAAATTGTATGGGCATGGTAGGGTCACAGACAAAGGGCAGAATCCATGCTCAAAGTAACCTACGTTAACCATCTCATCCAAAAAAAAAAAAAAACGCACACGCACACACAAAAACCCTGATATTTTAACCATTTTGATTTCTTGCCAACACCCTTCACCTGAAACCAACATTTCTTCCACTCTAAATCTTGTTGTAACATAGAACTTCTACTTTACAATACATTCTCAGATTGTTCAAACTTTATGGTAACTTTACATATCAATTCAATCTGCAGCGACCTCCTATAATTGAACCTTTTTGATTCCTTATTCGTCACAGAGGGCCCCAAATAAACTGATTAAAAGCTCGGCATTTTTTTAAAAAATATAAACTTTGGCATTCAAATAAATCCCAGTCCCTCCGGTTTTAGCCTATGAGATATTTAAGTATTTATCTACCAATGCCTTAAAGATCGTTTAAAAGAAAAGTCACCGCTTTCACGGGCGGGTGAAACCGAAGTATCTTTTAGTGCTTGATCTCACACCAGCATGCTTTGCTGCCTCTTTTCAGTTTTCACATCAGCACGCTTTGTTTGCACATCAGTAAAACAAGACAGTATACACAGGGGCTCAACATCATAGTCTCCAAAAGAAGCCACATGAGTGCAACAAGAAATAGAAGCAAGTGACAGAGAAGCCAAAGTTAGAGCACATACAACTGATGCAAATATCCGCAATTTGTTTTATGTATAACTAGCAGCCATCCCCTCAAATGTTCCCCCTGTGAACTTAATATGAAAAGAATCATGGTTTTTGCATTACTTTTTTTTTTTTTTCAATGAACAGCTTGGAATATTTACCAACGTTTCAAAATTATTCTGAGACTTTTTCTGAATTCTCTTATTTAGTGGAATGTTTTTGATAATTTAATCTATTTGTTTTATATGTTCACCTTTTAATCACCACCATATTTCCAGATTCCTCTCAACTTACCAATGCAAATAATTGATACAATTTAGAGTAGCATATATGACAGTACGTGGTTAACCGGCATATCCTCAGTTCTGCAATTAGTACATGACCTAACAGTGGACTTGGTTAAGTAGAATTAGTACATGACTAACTCATCCAACATCAGCAAATTCTGCTTCTATCATCAGAAAGATATTTCTCAAAGTAGAATTCAGATAAGGTGGGGACATATAGCAGGATTTCATGATATACCATCCTGTCATTGGTGCATACATTAAATGACCTACCTGCAAAACAAAATTGAAGCAAATTGCTTTGGATTCCAGGGAAGTAACAATTGATGACAATGGCATAATGGATAATCATGTCACACTTACCTCATTATGATGCTGACTCAGGCTGAGGAGCTTCTTGTGTTGGTCTTCTGCGTTCAGATGGAGGACCGTCCCTCCGTCTCTCGTACCTTCTGCTCTGGTATTTTGAACCACTTCGTTGTTTTGGTTGGTAGGTTGGGTATGTACATGGAATTATCTCCCCATTTATATATTTATCACCTGAAGGGATGAACAAACCATGGAGTTAGAAGTACTGAAAACAGTACAGATTAATGACAATAACATACGTGCACTGCTTAAACTTACCTCCATAGTCCTTGTTTTTCACATCAATATAGGAATCTGGTAGTACCCAGAGAACACCAGGCAATCCTACACAAGATGGAAATCGATTTATAGTCAGATTAAGATGGATAGTTTTGTAACTTCAGAAAGAAAGTATGATCTTTGCCAAGATACTAGCTCACCCTTGAATTTCTCTGCAGTCTCTTCGGATACAGTGCATTGAAAGCCAGTATAAGTAGTAGTGCTAAAAGCATACATGTTCTTTTTCGCTTCCTCCATGCTGCAAAATGCCACCTTGTTAGAAAGAGATCAGATTTTCCTATAAGAACTCCAAGAATAGGGATTACAGCCTGGTTTCCCTTCCCATCCACTAAGATTAGATGTCAATGAGTCAATAAATACTGTCCTCAAATACATCAGCAAAATGACAAGCATCTGCATCATGAATGCTTGACTACTAAGTTGAATCATATTAAATCAAGACATGTTTTGCCTCCAGGACATCTATTGTATATGCAAGGTTAAAATAGTGTCTCGTCACTATAATTCATTAATTCCAATAATATCACTACATGCATGATGGATCCTGGCACATGTGATGCCAACGATTTATTCAAGAGAAAAGAAGATTTGTCAGATATATTTGATAATACACACATATTTTATGTCCTCTTCTTTATCTTTCTTGGTCAGTTACAAGAAACTGAATATGAAGGGAATTATCTATTGAAAGAAGGGTGAACTTGTAAAAGGATATTGAACACCCGCAATGATGACCATTGCAATGTTTGGCCAATGGTTCTGTGAGTGACATTTAGTGGCATCACGGCCTCAACCTGCATATTTTTCAGAGTCTTACTATAAGAGATTTAGAAAACTCAACCCACTGCTGCTTGAGGTAGAGCTGATCCTTTGGCTGCTAAGCTATGGATCATGGAGAAGGAAAAGATATTTGATGCATTATAGTACTCCGAGGATGTGAAGGTGAGATTGGCTATATGCAAATGCTAAAGAAAAATGCAGAATATTGGTGGACTGCAACTAAGACCAGTTATGAGGATGCTTGAGAACAATTGACATGGAAAGAATTCAAGAAGATATTTAATGATCAGAATTTTCCTGGGTTAGTGAGACTAGAAAAGGTGAATGAGTTTCTAGCCTTGCAGCAGACAAATAATCTGATAGTATTGGAGTATGCTAACAAATTCAATGGAGCAGGATGCTTCTCATCCCACCTCTTTAAACTGGTTTGACCATGGGTTGAGTATGGCATTCAATATCGCTTGTCATCCCACCTCTTTAACTGTTATAAGGATATGCTTAAGAGAGCTTTGAAGGTCGAGTTCGATATGAAGAGATCTGAATAGGAGAGATGTTGATTATCCTTCGTCTTATATAGAATCTAGACAAAATTTGGCTTTCCATTGCGGCCTAATCAAGTATTGAGTTCAGCTCCAAATGGACAAATATACCAATCACACACGGCTCCCTTCTTGTTAGAATTGTTTCCTGAGTTCTTATGTCGATTATCCTGAGTTCACATAGGTCTAGGCCTCGTCTTGTCACCCCTCTACTGTTCAGATCTCTTCATATAAGTCTCAACCTTCAAAAGTCTCTTCATATAAGTCTCAACCTTCAAAAGTCTCTCAAGCACATCCTTATAACTATCAGGAGATGCGATGACAAGTGAAATCGATACCAAACTTCAATCCATGCTCAAACCGGTTTGCTTTATTCCTATCTGATTCAATAAGATGAGGGAAAAAGCATCCTAGCTCATTGAATTTGTTAGTATACTCCAACATTGCCATGTTCTGTATTTGTCACAAGGTCAAAAACTCATTCTCCTCCTCCAGTCTCCCTGACTCAGAAAAATATTGATTAAATATCTTCTTGAATTCCTCCCATGTCTACTGCTCCTAGCATCCTCATAAATGGTCTTAGTTGCAGTGCACCAATATTCTGCATTTTTCTTTAGCATTGGCATAGCCAACCTCACTTTCACATCCTCAAAATACTGCAATGCATCAAATAACTTTTCCATCTACTTAATCCATGTCTCAGCAACTAGAGACTTAGCTTCACCCTCAAACTGTGGCGGGTTGAGCTTTCTAAATCTCTTCTAGTAAGACTTCGAAAAATATGTAGGTCGAGGAACTGCCTGCATCTACTGCTACTATTGACCATCTGACATACCCCAGCCATATCTGCTTGAGTGACTAGAGCATTAGGAGCCTGCTCAACTGGTTGATTAGCTCCCCCCTTGTGGCTCTTGCTCCCCTAGCATTTTGAGCTACCCGAGTCTCTGCTGGTCTACCCATACCTACTCCTCTTTCCATAGCAACCATGTTCCCCAAAGTTTCCTCTTCCTTGTTGCTTATGATCATTTATCGTAAACACCAACAACAATTAGCTCCACAAATAAGCAACAATAGGGTTAAGAAAACTTATCTGCTCTTACTGAACGATGTCCAAACTACCCATGGCTAGGCTTAAGTTTTACTCACAATCAAACTTATGCTCTAATACCACTACTCACATCCCAAAAGTTTTGAGTTGGAAGGACTGGCCCAGGCTGATAAACCTAAGTGGTACCCTATTTATTGGCCAATGCAGGGCTATGACAATCTCCCCTGCCACATCTCGTGACACCCTTGTCATTGTTGGCTCTTACTTGAGAGAGGGAAGCCCACCCATGGCTCGAATCCTACTCGAACCTACTTGGTCCTCAGTAACTTTGGTATCCCTTAATGAAAGACTCACATGATTAATAAAGGTTATGACGTACAATGGGCTTGGCTTTGATACCACTACATGTCACGCCCCAAATCTGAAACATGGCATGAACATGACCATGCTTCTGTGAGGTACTGCCTATGATAACACAAAGCCAACTATAGTAACCTGTATAAAAATCCAACACATACAAAATACAAACAGAATCCAAAATCTTCTAACAATTAAATAAAGAAACATACAAATGTTCAACATCCTAGAATCTTAAATCCACAAATCAAATATAAGTCCATAATATCATTAATCAATAAATAAACTATAAATCTACTGCAAAAGCCTCCAAGCTTGCTCGCACAAACCCCTAAACCTGGATCCCTCCCCGCTCCTAACTACCTTGCTCGTCTGAAAAGATAAAAAGAAAAGTAAGCTACACAACTCAGTAAGCAAACATCACACTACCTCACTGGATCAAACATAGATTTTACATAGCTCAATAAATCATTTAAAGATAATAACTGTTATTGGAAATAAAATATTTTATAATAACAATATCATAAATGAAGTTATAAAATCAATCATGCTTTCACTATAAATATGGTTCCAAGTGTAACACATAACTGAAGTCATAAAATATTTGTCATTTAGCCACATCCTAGTGCAAAACAAAGCTCTAAGATATTTAATGCTAAAGTCATTTGATATCCATGGCAGGGTGGTAATGGACTAAGTATCACAAATCATAGTTCAAGGTTCATATACCAACTTTATACCCGCTAGTGAGGCCATATAGAGTTAGCTACGAAATAATTGTATTTTTTAAAAACATACATAAACAACTAAGTTGAAAGATACTAAATGGCATTATAGAGTTCACATTTCATAAACATGTCACTAACAATACAACATTCATAGAACCAATCTTTTATGATAAAAAATAATTTTCATAATATCACATGATCAATTCTTCGTTAAAGAAAAAATATAGAATAATCAATGTCTAATATCATTTATAACTTTTAAAAGTCTTCAGCATTAAAAATAACCACTAGTTCGAAACCAGTAAGGAGTGTAAGGGTTATCTCTTTTCACCCTAAGATCTTGAAATGTAGCTAAGCAAGCCAACTAAATCTATTTAAAGCTATTCAATGCCCAAGTAATCAAAATTCAACTTTGAAACGCAGATACATGATAGGAAACCAAAGAGAACTGAAAATGGATCAACATTACACAAAACAACACAATTTGGGATGCTACAAGGGGTGGCCTCATGCTCGGACTGGGGTGAAGGAAGGCTGTCACCTGCAGCGGTAAGCACCTACCAGAGATCTTACCTCCAATGAAGGCTATGACAGCGATGACCGGCAGTGGAAGGAAAAGAGAAAAAAAAGGATAATATCGAGCAACAGGAGTCTAGCATGAATAAGGGACTGATATCATCGTGCCTCTGCTTGCTCGCCAACCACCATTGTCACAACCTTCACCAAAGGTTGGACCTCTAGTAGGAGCTTATTGCTACTGATGCTGACCTTCCTTCATCCCAGTCTAAGCATGAGGCCGCCCCCTGCAGCACCCCAACTTGCATTGTTTTGAGCAATTTTGACCTATTTTCGGGTCTCTTAGATTTTCTATCGTGTATCTAAGTTTCAAAGTTGTTGATTATGGATTACTTAAGCTTTGAATTGCTTTGAATAGGTTTGGTTGGCTCGCTTAGCTGATTTTCAAGATCTTAAGATGAAAAGAGATAAGTAATCCTTACATTCCTTGCTAGTTTTTGAACTATCGATCATTTTCAATGCTTATGGCTTTGTAAAAGTTATAAAATGATGTTTGACATTGATGATTCTATATTTTTCTTAAATAAGGATCGAGCATATGATATTATGAAAATTGCATTTTTTCATAAAATGAATGGTTCCATTAATGCTTTATTGTCTATGAATTCTATAATGTCATTCAATGTCTTTAAACCTCTTTATTTATGTATGTTTTAAGAAAATATGATTGTTTTGGAGGTTCTCAGATAGTTATGTACGGTTCCTAGAAGTAGGGTACATTGACACCCAAAGCTAGTTCCATACAACCTTGCCAACAAGTATAAAGTTGGCATATGAACCATGTATTACGATTTGTGATACTTAGTCAATTACGGCTCCATCACTGGTATAAAATGATCTTACATTAAATATCTAAGAGCATTGTTTTGTGCTATGATGAGGCTAGATGACATGTTTTATGACTTTAGTTATGTTTTACACTTGAAATCATAGTTATGAACTTTACATGATTTATGCTTATGTGAAAGCATCGCTGGTTTTATGATTTTGTTTATTATGTTGTTACTATGAAATATTTTATTTTCAATGAAAGTTATTATCTTTAAATGATTTATTGAGCAATGTAAAACCTATGCTTGATCAGGTAAGTAGTTGGAGGTTTGCTTATTGAACTGTGTAGCTTACTCTTATTTTTATCCTTTCAAACAAGTAGGGCAGCTAGCAGCGGAAGTGATCCAAGCTTGAGGATTTGTGCTAGCAAGCTTGGAGGCTTTTGCAGCAGATTTATAGTTTATTGGTTGATTAATGATATTATGGACTTGTAGTTGATAAATTATGGATTTGAAGATTCTAAGATTTTGAACATTTGTATTTTGTGAATTTAGAATCTCTATACCAGCAATTTGTTTTTTATTTAATTGTTGGGACCCTTTGGAACCTTTTATATTTTGTATAAGTTGAATTTTGATATAGGTTGAAGGCTTTTGCATTATAATATTAGAAATAAGTGCCCTATTGCAAAATCATTATAAAGGATAGTTATGAAAATTCAGATATATGAAGACATGGAAATTAAATAAGTTCATACTCTACTACGATAACCATTACTAGTAGATAAATATGTTTGTAATAACAATTTCTTATGGCTACTTTATATAGCATCTCTAAAACATCACTTATTTCTTCTAAGGCCATAATCTATAAGTTGTATTGTTAACAACATAATAGAAAAACGCAAGAATCATTGTTCCTCCTTGTACAATTATAATAGACATTATTAAGGCAATATTACAAGCCATCCATTTTGAACCAGCATAACACCCTAAACATCTAGTGTAAAGTAAAGACTGTTTTCAGCTTAATGCTCCATGTGACTATTTGAGTTGCCCAAATGGCCCCTAGATCTATCTTGCAGAAAGTGGAAATTAAATTGGCAGTAAAGAAAGTGGGAGTTTTGAGACGAAGGAGAGGAAAGGCAACATTCACTACTTGCCCTATGCTAAAACAAGAAAATTAAACAATCCACACAATTTCTAACATACTTTCCCCATAACTCTAATGGATTTCTAAAATCTTCAAGGAAACCTTAGATGAACTTACAAGCTTCAAACTCACTCCAAACGTCAATCCAAGGGTTAGGTATGGCTCAAAATGCTTGAATATTCATGGGTCATGTAGTAGAGCTGAAACAACCTTATGTTACGATACATGTCTTCATTGGCCTGCACACAATCATGTCCTTCCTTGCAAGCCCAGCACTGTTCTCATCTAATTTTGCATCACCATCTAGTTTGTAGAATTTGATACTCAACTTCATAGCACTAGTTTGAGTTTGGATCATTAAATAATTGTTCATCTTCAATTCACCAAAACTAAAGGCTTCCGTAAGTCAGGTCTATGCAAAGCAATGGAAAGAACCATAAACCATCAAAATATTGCTTCTCTTCTAACCTTTGCTTATTTCCCTCCTTTTTTCTTCTTTCTCAACTATTTCCCTTTCTTGCCCTTGTATTTTCCCCTTATTCATCTTTTTGTCTTTCTTCTTTATCAGTTTTCTTTTGCATCCCATATTTCCTTTCCAAAGTAATCAAATTGCAAAGACTAGCTTTTGATATACAAATTGGTTAAAATATAAAGTCTATGCTGTCTTTTCCCACAAATTTTTAGTTTTACACTATTATCTGAAGTCTAAAAATGAAGCCTTATTATGTTATTGGTAATTCTAAACCAGTAGCATTTTGATGCAACCTGAAAGGTGGCCATATAAGAAGAAATATATAACATAGAAAATTCTTTAGTGATATCTTACAATGTATTGCCAAATAATTTCACCGACCTGGGTAGATAGAATCATTAGTAATAAGTCCAGGCAATCTCACAAAACCACATCTAACACCTACCTAATCCACTGTTTGGGGTGAAGAGTTGCTACCTCCACCCTATGAGTAAAATTTCCATCATCCAGATAGGACATATGCCCAAATATCCACAAAGTTGCGCACTTGCATGAACACTTGCTACAATACCCTTGTATTTCATTTTATCATAAATGAAGGAAGAGAGGTAAATTAACAGTGTATATTATAGCTACCACATGTGGCAACTTTGTTAATTTGACATTTATTTTAACTTTGCGTGCATCAATGCATTTTTATTTTTTTAACTTATTTTTGAATCCACGCAAATAAATAAAGATCAGTTTCCATGACCAGATCATGAGTCATCTAACAAGTATTTTCCATATAACTGAATTGAGTGTCATGTTTCACAAATTTGTCAAGCCACTTTACATGAATTTGGCATTAAAATATGCCAATGCTTATCTACATTTTATGTGACCCTTGCAACCTTGACTCTACAGCCTGTTGGCACCCCACCACATAAAAGATTTAAACAAAATCTAATATTCGAAGATAATGGCGACAGTATTATTAGTAGCTGAATAATGGTTTCATCCTAGTTTCAGTTGTCAAAACTAATAATTTGATCGCAATAATAACATATCTCAGAAACATGCCTAGGAAATCTAAAATCATCAAACTAGTACTTGTCCTATTTTCTTCTCTATAAATTTGCTAAGAGAATTATATTAAGAACTCCACAAAAAAACCATAATCTTTCTTTAGGAAAAAAAAAATCTCTCGAGCATGTTCATCACAGATAGAAACCCGATATCAATCACCATAACTACAAGAAATACATTCAGACATACAATCCTAGTTCATTAAAAAGAAAATAAGATAACAAATGTTGAAATTACCACGTATCAAAATGGTGGACACTAGAATCTCGAAAAATCTTTGGAAAGAAGGCCCCAATTCCATAAAGATCCGATCTTTTTAAATCTTCAAGCGTTTACCTTCCGAGAACGGTGGCAAGGGTGTTGAGGTAGGTCTCGATCATCTGCTCCCGGGTGGGGGCAGGGTCCTTGGGGAACTCCATGACAATAAGCCAGTGGTTGTAGTCGCATCCGGGCAGCAGGATCGTCTCCCTCGGCTCGCTGCTGCTTCTCCTCCTGGACGAGTACTCCCCGTCCACTGCCATGGCCCGGGGCACACCCGGCAGGAAGGCCGGCCGGAGGCGGGAGGAAAGGGGGGGAAGAAGGGGATTGGGGCGGAGGGCGGGGACGTGAGCGCCGCGTGGGGCGATTCTATGGTTCGGTGAGGAGGCCATTAGGGCTTTGAGGGAGGAGAGAGAGGAGGAGTTCATGGTCGCCATTGGAGGCAGTGCGGGAAGAGAGTGAAGATAAGGTTGGGTTTGGGTGCATTGGGTTTTATTTTTGAGGGGAATGGACCTTTCTTTCGGGGTTGATGGTCGGGTTTAGATTCTTTAGAAGAAGAAGTTGGAAAAGCCTGTGAACTAATATCGGCAAAATACCTGCCGACATTACCTTAAACTTAAAGTTTTTACACAGAAGATCCTGTCTTTATATAAAATAAACCTGTTTTCAGGATAAGCCCCATACTATGCAAATATTATAAATAAATCTCTTCCATAGATCATCCATCGTTTTTCTCTGAAGCCTTCAGCACCTTCACGAATTTCTATTGGATTTGCTCTCTCCCTCTAATGGGAGAGAAGAAAGAGAAAAACACAAGGCAACGTAGAAATATATTTATGATATTTCATAAACTTATAT
>JAOXJJ010000673.1:10245-20822 GCA_025769935.1 Phoenix roebelenii | reverse complement strand
TGATTCAAAAGTCACAACATATCCTTTATCACAGAATTGACTAATGCTTAGCAAATTATGTTTCAATCCATCTACCAGTAAAATATTTTCAATAAAAGTAGGTGAAATTTAAATGTTACCAATACCAATGATTTTGCCTTTTCCATTATTACCAAAGGTAACCATTCCTCCATCTTTCTTTTTGAGGGACATGAATTGAGATTCATCCCCTGTCATGTGTCTAGAGCACCTACTATCCAAGTACTATTTTCTATTTGATGCTTGGGATGCTAGACACACCTGCAAAACAGAAATTTAATTCTTTATCTTTGGTACCCAAGCTTTCTTGGGTCCTTGAATGTTAGCAATGATGGTTTCCTTTGGAACCCATATCTTTTTAATTGAAACATTGTTCATATGATTCTGACTTATAGGATTGTAAGTGGCATATCTCTGTTTCAGTTTGTCTAATTTCAATAGTACAAATTTTGGTTTAACATAAGCGGGTTTCACAAAAATGTTTTTCAATAATTTTTGTTTCTTCCAAGGATTATATCTTAAACCAGCTTTTATCATAAATAGCTTTCTGACTTTCTAGAATTAAATTCAATTTCTTAGAGCTTAGGGTGAATTTATCAACTATAGGTTTCAGTTTTTCAACTACATTAGCTAACTTCTAATTTTCTTCATGCAGTTTCTTCTTGTTATCCAGAAGCAGTGTATTTTCTTTTTCTAATGATTGGTTCTTAGTCTTCAGTTCCTTGTTCTTTAAGCTAAGCTTTTTATATTCAATCATAAGCTTAGAAAAAGCATCTTGAAGCTCATCGAAAGTAAAATCGTAATCAGTATTCAGATATACCTCATTTTTGTGTCCCATTAGACAGCTTTATAGCTTCCTGTTGCTGTTCTTCTTCTCTAGAGCTGGATTCATCACTGTCACTCCAAATAGCCATCATAGCTTTCTTCCTTAACCTTTTCGGAGCCTTCTTCAATAGAGGACACTCTGTTCGGAAGTGTCCAGGCTTTTTGCATTCATAACAAACATATTGCTCCTTATTTTCTTTGCTTTGCTCCCCCTTATTCACAGGCCTTTTCTTAAAGTTTTCTCTATTTCTTCTAAAGAATTTTCTGAACTTTGTTGTAATCAGGGCCATTTCCTCACTGTCATCAGATTCAGAATCCTCACTTTCATCCTCATGCAAAGTATATTTAAGAGCGATGGTTTTGCGCTTCTTAGGTTCATCCTCCTCAAGATTCTATTTCATTGAGTGCTCATGAGTCATTAAGGAACCCAGCAGTTCTTCTAGTGGAAGAGAGTTGAGATCTTTGGCTTCTTGAATAGCAGTGACCTTTACTTCCCATGCTCTAGGAAGAGATCTAAGAATTTTCCAAACAAGATCACTATTAGAGTAAGATCTACCAAGGCTTTTTAGGCCGTTTATAACATCAATGAATCTAGAAAACATTTCAGTTATAGATTCACTATTTTCCATTCTAAATAATTCATACGTATGCACTAGCATATTGATTTTAGATTCTTTGACCTAGTTAGTGCCTTCATGTATAACTTCCAGCCTATCCCAGATTTCTTTAGTAGTCATGCAAATAGATATATGATTAAACTCATTTGCATCTAAAGAATGGTAAAGAACATTCATGGATTTTACATTCAACTGAGCCATTCTTTTATCATGGTCATTCCATTCAATCTCAGGTTTGAATAAGGTGATGCCATCAACAATTTTAGTTGGTGTGTGAGGTCCATTAATAATAACAGTCCATAAGTCATAGTCAAGTGCTTGAATAAAAATTTTCATACGAGCTTTTCAATAAGTAAAATTTGTGCCATTGAAAAGAGGTGGTCTATTGGTAGATTGCCCTTCGGCAATAGAGGATACTATAGTGGCTGTCATGACTTTTAACTATTGATTGTTAGATCAAAAAGTTTCTGGAGTGTCAGGCTCTAATACCATTTGTTGCCCAAAGGTGCAGCCCAAGAGGAGGGATGAATTGGGTCTCTTAAAAAAAATTATTAATGTTGAAACGTATGGAAAGTATGAGTTACTAATCTTATAGATTCAGTAGCGGAAATGAGATTGCACAAATATGACAGTAAATAAAAGTTAGGAATGTAGTAAGGAATATGTAGAGGAAAGGAAGAGAAGAACCGCAATCACAAACACTAAGATTTATAGTGGTTCGATGCACTCTCAGCACCTACGTCCACTCCTCAAGCTTAGCTTGAGATTTTCAATATAACCCAGCAGATTACAGTCTGATTGTTTTTCGGGCTCACAATCAAAAATCCAGTTTCCAACCAAAAACCTTTTGTTTTTAGGGATCACAAACAACCCAGTTAGTTTTCAGACAAACCAACCAAAAACTTTACACCATTTATTTTTTCGGGCTCACAAACAACCCAGTTGGTTTTCAGATGAACCAACCAAAACTATCACCCTTGCTAAATACACCTGATTCAGCAACTTCCAATCAAGGCTTGGAAGAGTCTTTACAAGTTTCAAATCAATGAAACTGTTACAGCAGCAATTATTCCAAATAAAAGAATACTGTAACTTGAAAACTTAAAGCTTCAGAGCATATAAAAAATAAATCAATAAAAGTAAAAGCTGAAGCCGATAAAGTAGTTTGTTGTGGAAGGATGTTCCAATATCTGAACAGCAGCTCTTCACGATGCAGTGAGAAACTTTGACTGATCTCCTCACAAGAGAGTTTTTGATTACAGTGCTGGTGAGGAAGATGAACTGTTAAGCTTTTCTTATCTTTTTCTTAGTGGAAACTTTTTGTTTTCAATGGAATCTTTTCCCTTTTCTAGTTGTTTCCATTCTGAGGCTTCCTCGTATTTATAGACAAATTTTTTGGTGGGATTTGAATTCCTTTCTTCCCATTCTGATGAGAATCTTTTTCTGTTATAGAAGAAGACAAAAATCGTTCACAGCTTTTCATTGTGATCCCAGCAGTACAAGGGTCGACTCATGCATCTCAGGGGTCGACTCATGTTCTTTTTGGAAGGCACTTCAAATCGTGGAGAGAGCTTTTGCTGTGCCATCTTCCAAGGGTCGACTCTTAATTCTTAAGGGTCGGCTCATCTTCATCAGGAGTCACCTCTTTAAACACAAGGGTCGACTCATCTTCATTAGGAGTCGCTTCTTTAAATACAAGGGTCGGCTCACGCTTTAGTTTTTCGGCCGGTGCTGAGACTGAGCAGGGGTCGACTCTTCAAACGCAAGGGTCAACTCTTCAATTTCGGAGGTCGACTCATTTTGCACACGGGTCAACTCTTCAAGCTTTTCTCAGACGATAAAAAACTTTCTGTTTACTACACAAGGGTCGACTCATGTTTTGCATGGATCGACTCTTTGACTGTGTTCCTTGAATAAAACTTATCCGAATCAACTTAAACTTATCCTTTTTGCTTAGAAGTTGACTCAAGTCTTTCAAACAGAAAACTTAAGACTTCTTCTCTGATCTCCATGGACTAGATTAAGATCAATTCCTTTTAGAACATGTCCAATGAGATATTTGTGAAGAACTTAAGATTTTGCAGTGCTTCAATCTTCTGATTTTTCTTGACTTATAAAACTTCACAATTAAACCAATGTCATTAGTATACAACATGATCTCAAGTGTTTTGTAATCATCAAAATTCATCCTTTAGGGTTGACAAAGATCAATTGAAGCCAACCAAGTCAAACTTCATTTATTACTTTATATTTATTGTTCAGAAGTTATACGTTATTGTGTTTTACATATTACTTTCTATACTCTATTTTAGCAAGTATCAAAAACTAAAATTTGAAAAGTCAATCCAAACTATGAATTGGATTATGTTAAGTCTAGGAATAGGCTCAGTATTGGTTTTGGTTGATTACCTGTAAAAATCAACTGAATTGATAGTGAGTCTGGATAAAACAATCAGACTGTAATTCTGAAAAAATTATCGTGAAAATTTTCAAAAAATGTATCTTGAAGAGTAGACATAGGTACCGAATTAGCACTGAACTACTTTAAATTTTGTATGTATGTGTTGTTTGATTTGTTTGCATTAATTTTCTGCATATTTACTTATTAGTTAGTTGCTGAAATTAATATTTACCTATTATGTTTTTATTCCACTGCACTATATTTAAATTTTCGAAAAGCCCAATTCACCCTCTCTTGGGCTACATAATTGGAAGATGGGCTCCTCGATTGACGGAATCTTGATTACCCATCATATGCTTTTTTCGAGCTCATTTTTGTCCAGTTGAGCCATTTATGCTTCTACTTTCCAAACTTGTTCCCATCTGATTATCGTCCAATTATGACTGCTTTTTCTGCATCATATTCCTTTCAGCTCGGATGAGAAGTCGTATGCTTCAATGCAAACACAATGACCAAAGGATCTAGGTCACACACTTCCAAAGTCACAACATTAAAATAGTTGGCATAGTCACAAAAGAACTCTCAATTCGACTGCTTGATAGCAAATAGGTACTCTGATCCCTTCCTCTATCTATGACTGCCAACAAAATGCGTCACAAATAATCGGCCAAACTATTCAAAGAAATGAATTGAGTTTGGTCACAATATGGTAGACCACAATCGAGCTACTTTCCGAAGAGTTGCTAGAAAAGCTTGGCAATGCACTGCATTAGTGGCTCTATAAAGCATCATGAGAACTCTGAAACTTTTTTAAATGGTCTAGAGGATAAATAATTCCATCATATATCTCCAACTAGGACATTTTGAACCAAAGAGAAAAATAAGTGCCTCCATAATCATCACCAAGAACACAAAATCGATATTTAAATCAACTCATCCTCGAGCTTGGCATTACGACCTCTTAAAGCCTCACGACATTGATCCATCTCCAATCTACAATCGAAATCGGCCTTCCTGAAGACCTACTCAGAACGATGGTGAAATAAATGCCTTGGCGTCAATCCCTTTTTGAGACTCCAAACTCAAAGATTGACACTGCTTTGCTCCTATATTCCATGAGCCAAAATAGAGCTTGTGTCAAGCCAATCTTGAACTCCAAAGACCAAAAGAGTGACTCAACTACACCAGATCCTCCTACTCTCACAAAGCATGAGTCAGTTATGGTAATTTCCGTGGCCACGATTGCAGCTACTACTAGTTGATGCCAGCTGCTGCAGATTCTAAACGGCGGGAGCAAATATCTTGACCTACAGCATGAGTAGATAAAACTCCTCTATGATTACCAACAAGTCAGACTTTGACTCGTATGGTGGAGGAGCCCTCCAAAAGTCCTATAAAGAGCCGTTAGTCTTTAGTGTTGCATTTTATCGGGCAGCTGAAGTTGTTGCCAAAATTCTCATTTATTTTACAACCGTGCATTGTTCACCTGATCCACCAAACCTCAAACCTCCGAAGACAGAATTAAAACTCTTCCTCCAACATAAATCGGCTCCGGCTAGAAGCTCCCAAGTATATGATGGCTGAAAATTCCTAACTCATCATCCATTCGAAACGATCTGATAACATCGTTACATACCTTCCCAATATAGCCAATATAAATCTCCTCTTACATACTTTTCAATAGCAGAATTTACTCGAATAGCGTGAATACCCTAAAACTACGACCGATACAACCGAATTGTTGCCATATATGAAAAGCTAAAATTATAAAAAAATTCTCCACATTGTAACCTTTGAATGATCCAGACGGTAAATTTGATCAGTTCATCTTGTTAACATAGACTGTCCCGATAGGGAACAGTAGCATCGCTTATCTTCCACATCATTGTATACCCAGCTTAGAAAACCACCAAAAAAAAGATAAACTTTCATAAATATTATCCTCCAAAGGGAGAATAGAGCGATCAATCCTTTTCTGCCCGGCACACGGCAATCACACTTTCATAACTCAATATCTGCAAGGCTATCAACGTCTCCGCGAAGCTAACCAAGCTAGCCAATGACAGAGAACAAGCTTAATGCTCAACAAACGACGGAGCCGGTCAGAGGGGATGACGACTCCTTGCCGGGGCCAAGTAGTTCTAGACCCAATCCTGACGGTATGTACGATATGCACGGTCACATCTAATCACGTCGCACGTAACAGCGAGTTCAGTACCAGCAAACAAAACCCTCCATCTTTCTCCATACTGTTTTATAGCTCCTCTCACTCCCCGTAATATCCTCTCTCTCTCTCTCTCTCTCTCTCTCTCTCTCTGCGCCCGCTCTTTAATACCGCCCTCTCTTCTCCTATCCTTGTACGGCGCAGCGCAGCGCAAAGCAGCTGCAGGGAAGAAAGGGTACGTTCTTTTGGTTCACACCTACATCCCATTAAGGAAATGTCCGAACGCACCTCCGGGCTTGGGGCTGCACTAACCGGTTTCTTTTCCAAAGACGTCATTTCGTTCATTCACTCACACACCACACACACGACACCCACATAGAACCGAGCGAACATTAGGAGAGAGAACACATAGTACTAGTAGAAACCAGAAGATAAAGACGGGCAGCTCCACGCTACCGCTACTCGCCTGACAAAAGATAAAAAAGTCTGAACAACTTAAAAGATTACAAAGAGGTCAAAAAAAAAAAAATACTGTACTGAACACCATGATGAAGTCCTCCCTCTGCTCATTCCATAGCCTGGGATGCAACGTGAATCCGCCTACCCACATACTCCGTCTCTGCTTGATTAAAGCCATTGCGGCATGGCTGGAAGCACATCGGAAGGAATTGATCACGCTCGCAGATGAATATAGAGTTTTTGAAGTGATCCTTGAGATCCTGTAAGCCCTAGTTTCAAGAATTGATGAAAGTTTAAGATATTAGACTGTAGAAGTTAGCTTCATCAAGCCTACTACATTATTTCTTCTCCCTACCCCTTACAAAAATATACAGATGTTAAGTATAACAAAAATATAATATAGACCAAAGAGGTTCATCGTCCTTGAACATAGCTAAGAACGTGAGCCCGATGCTAAACCATTCCTCTGGTACCATATGACCAAGGTACGGAAATTAGAAAATAACATATAAATATGTGACTAAATAAAACAACGGTAGTTAGAATGCATCCATCCTATTAGAACCCATAACTGAAGCACGGATGGCTGGATTTCCGTCCCTTCTATCAAAGAATTAAGGAGAAAAAAACGATATAGAAAGTTAATAACGAACTTCGAGTAGATAATAAAATTTGGGACTCGAATGTAATGATGTCTACCTGGATCCTGGCGTAGGTAACCTCGCATATCTTGCGAGATCCGAAGCATTTCCATTCAAAGTTATGCAGATAGTCGTGCAGCCTCCGGGCTGCAATTGAGCTTGAGAAGTTCACGAAGGCGTAGCCCAAATTACTGCCGCTCCTGATGCCATCCATCCAACATACCCTCCATAAATATAGGCAAGTAAAACCAAAATGGAAACAAGGAGGAAAAGGAGGGAATTTCCCATAGACTTGTCGAAAGAAACCCTGACAAATGTCATGCACATATTTATTAATGTGTGGAGACGAGCGACAGAGAAATGTTTAATTACCTGAAGTCTATGGGAAGATATAAGAAGTCGAACTCGGATAGGGTCTTGACTGCCTCAGCATCTCCCAGTTTCACATCAGATGCTTCCTCCTCTCTTTTTAAAGAGAGAACCTTCTTATTCTCTTGTAGGCAGTGCTGATCGAGTATGGCCAGGAGCTTCTCCGTGCTGCCAAAGAGAGTGGAAATATAAGCGAGAGAAGACAACCAAAGATAAAAGATTTTGTACTAGATAAGGAGAAGGTCATATATAGGACTCAAGTACGTGAACTTATTGGGGAGATTCTTTATCATGACTGTAGTCTTGGCCTCACGTATTGAGTCTCCAGCGCCGGTCTCCACCTTCTTGAACTCGAAGTCGCCGGTGAGCTTTCTCCGGCGAAGGAGAGGCGGGAGCCCCCCTTGGCGTCGCACTGGCTTCTGTGCATACACTCTCTCCCCCCTAAAAGAACCACTCCCAGAGCCTCTAAACCCCTTTGAACCCGTGACACCCTTATCACCTTCCCTTCCCACCACTCCGTCTTTGACTCCTTGCTTCAGTTGGGTCTCGGAGACGACGTCGTCCTGGGGCTTATGTTTGTTCGTCTCCTCGCTTATGAGAGCTACAGAAGCCCGTGGCTGATCGAGGCCACAAGGAGGGGGAGGGACAGGGACAGGGACAGGGAGTGGGAGTGCGTGTGGCCTCTCTGGGCAAGCTTGGGGAATCTGAAAGTAAGTAAACTCCTTTCTATAGCAACAACCGTAAGAGGTCGAAGGGGAGATACAATAGCAAAGGTCCTGCGTGTAAGGAGGCAGAGAAGAGGTATAGAAGACATCGTTTGGGTATGGAGTTTGGTTGTACTGGAAATAGAAGGGAGGCATCGGAGGTTGGTGAGGGAGAGGGAGAGGAAGAGGAGAATAGTAGCCGCCCAATGAAAGGAGGTGGAGAGATGGGATGTAGAGCGGCGCGTTTGGGTTCAAAGCGGCCATGTTTGAGGGTGGGAGGCCCAAAGGTCGGCAAGGGAGGAGGGAGAATGCGGACGAGAAGCGAGGCGACGCCTTGGGGCTTGTGAGGAGAAGACGCCGCGAACAAGGAGAACGCATAATACCGAAGATGTTTATTGAGATCGTGGTATTGGGGTCGGTGAGGGATAGGGACAAAGAACGCGGAGAGGGGGAGGAGAATGGAAGGCGGCAGACTCCATCATTAGTATCTTCTACAACCCTCAAGGGCTATTTAATGCAAGGATTTGGCTTTCAAATCGAACTGTTGAACGGAGATACTATTGCGCTAGCTCTTTCTCAGGCCTTGGGAGTGCACCAGCCTGCTGGCTAACGGCCGTTAACGGTCTGTTATAACGGTTTGTTAGATCTGGTATGCTTCACGCTAGCTTGATACTATAGTGTAGCCTGCATGTGCCCATTAGGATTTCTTAGAGTGAAATATATATTAATTATAGATATCGATATAAATATATTGGTAACATTCTTTTTTAGACAATAACAATAAATCTTTATTCAATTATATTAATATTATAAAAATAGTACAATATTTGTCCTACAACAGTAAAACTTAATTTAACAATACCCACTGTAACATATGGTTGCTAGAATTAATTAAATCATAATTAAAATAATTATTTTGGTTAAATACTTCTATGTATTGCATAACGTAGTTTAAAAGCTCTCAAATTGTAGTATTGTCCATTATAATATCGTACTGGCTTTTACATTAAACATCAGTTATATTGACTCAACTTATTTTAGTTCAGCCCATATTGTGGTAATTTATGATTCAGTCAACAATTAAAATTGTAGTCAAATATTGATTATGCTATTAACAATTATTGGTTGTGAAGCATTCATAATATTTCATGCATTATTAAGCTTCTATTATTTCACAAATGTGGAACATATCTCTTATTATTTCTAAGCTTATTTATAGCCTCCTAGAGCTTATGAAAATAATTGTTATTTGTCTTTTAGAATATTGTTAATTAAAGAATATGAAAATCATGTATTATTTACATAATGTCCTGTGGTAGAGAGTGAATGACATCGGAGAATTTGCTAATTTGTTTCATTCTATTTGAATTTAGTGGTGGATCCTAATTATTGTCTCCCATCTTTTAATTGCTTATTCTCTATCTTGATGTCTTCCTCTTCTTTTGCCTAACCCTCTATCATTTCTGACATCAATATTTTTTTATATTATAAAATTAAATTTATACTCAAATATTATTTTTTCTACTTTGAATGATTCTATGGTGTAAATAGTTACATAATCAAATAATATTATTATCGTGTCATTACTTACTCATATTATGCTACTATAATGGCAAATGTTAATTTTGATAATAAACGTTATTATCATTTTCATAGCCAGTATACTATCACATGCTATCATATAATTCATCTAACGGAAATTATATTTATAAATTAAATATTAAACTCTTCTCATCAAATCATTAATATTATTCTGTTATATGGGAATAAAGGTAGATAACATGTGATGAAATAGGTTAAAAATAGTAATAACTATAATGGTTGTTATTTGCAATTATAACATAACAATCCATAAAAAAAAACAATTATTTGTCGAAATTGCTATCAACCTAATACGTTTCTTATGCTATGATAACATAAAAAATTGCTTTCTCCAGGTAAGACAAAGATTTGAATTTAAAATGTAAATTTGACATCATAAATTTCTTAAATAATAATCAATTTAATATTTTCTGGTAAGCTCATAAAGGCAGAATAAACATGAAATGGATGCAAAAGAACGGAGTAGCTAGTCCTGGGATAAAAGAATGCCAATAAAGTACTTCTCGAACATTTTATGGCTAACCATCAATTCTCAATAAATGAGATGCAAATAAATAGTCTTTTATTTCGATCATATGACTTCTAAATATAGTACATATCTGTCACGCCCCGAGCCCGAGGCGCGGCAGACGCTGCACGCTCGGCACAGGCGTGCAAGGCATCGGATCATATCAAAGCAAATACAAATGTTCAAAGGTGTCATAATTATTTAAATTGTTCAAAAGCAGTCTTACAGAGTTCCAAAATAACATTTGCTAACATAATTCAAATAACCAA
>JAOXJJ010000672.1:234873-252930 GCA_025769935.1 Phoenix roebelenii | reverse complement strand
TTGGTCGGGGTTGGCCCCGAGGCTGAGGTGGGCTCCTGAGCCGAGGCAGATTCTTGTTCCGACGAGGGGACTGACCCTTGGGGCGGTCGCGCTCCTCGCGACATCTCTTCTATTTCTTGGAGGTCGGCTCGGCCGCACCCCGCCTCGAGGCTATGGCCTCTTTGGCCTTCGCGTACTTCCAGGCTCGGGCAAGCATCTTTGTGAAGTCACCAGGGAAACTCTTCTCGATAGAGAAGAGAAACCTATAGGACCGAGCTCCCATCTTCAATGCCGACATGGCTATCGACGGGTCAAGCTCACGGATCTCCCAGGTGGCGGCGGTAAAGCGGTCGAGGTAGTCCTTGAGGGACTCTTCCTCCCTCTGCTTGATGTCGAGGAGGGAGTCTGAAGTCCGCCGTTGACGTCGGCTGGCAGCGAAGTTGGTGGTGAACTGCCTGCCGAGCTGCTCAAAAGACAATATTGTGTTGGGCTTTAGCCCAGAGAACCAGAGTCGAGCTGCTCCCCGAAGCGTCGCTGGGAAGGCCTTGCCAAGCATGGCCTCCGAGGACCCCTGCAACGCCATGAGAGCTCGGTAACTCTCCAAGTGATCGAGAGGGTCGGTCGTGCTATTATATGGCTCCACCTGAGGCATTTTGAACCTTGATGGGACCGGCTCATCCTCGATCTGGCGGAAAAGGGGGACTTAGTCGTGAACTCGAAGTCGCCCTCGCATCTCGCCTTTCTACTATGGAGCACCTCGATCTGGCGCTCGAGTCTCTCGACCTTCTTGTCGAGTTCTCCACTCCGTGGATCCACCACTTTAGTTTGTTCCAGCGCGGGCTATCCCGGGACGGACTCGACATCCGATGGTTGTGGGCCGTTGCCTGGACCCCTCTCTATGGGTCCCTTCCTGGAGGAAGGCTGGGCCGACTTCTGGCAACAGCATCGCCCCTTATTGTTAGCCTGCGAGAAGCCAGGGGTATTCTGGCCTTGGCACGTCGGCCCGTGAGACGTCGGCGTAACCTGGACATGAGGAGGCGGCACCGGTGGGGCTCCATCACATTGCAAGCCCTGAATAGCCGCGGCCAAGGCTTGAACTTGCCGCACCAGGATGTCGAACTGCTCCGGCTGGATTTGCGAGGCTGGGCCAGCCGGAGGAGGCAAATTTTGGACGGAGCGCTCTGGACTTGGTGGCAGACGCCGGGAGGCGTTAGAGGCTCCCTTACTTTTCAACTTCATGATTGCGACTCGGTCCCTTCCTCTAGCGCCAACTGTTGCTGGAATTTGGACCCGGGGGCAACCGTCGGCTAAGGAGGGGGAGCTCCGGTGAGAACTGGCGGACGGCGATCCGTCGGCGGGCGGCGTCCTCCGCTGAACCTGCAAGGAAGCCAGTGGCCGGGTTTTCCGGCGTCGGCCCTCCGATGCCTAAGTCAGAGGGGGCAAACATGGATGGGGAGAAGGAACAGTGAGCTCAAGAGTTTTTGTTTGCCAGCCCCCTCTAAAATGGAGGAGTCCCCCTTTTATAGAGGGGTGCTGGGTTACCTGTGATGTGACAAGGCGAAGCTGTAGTACAACTGAACATGTTGTGCGGTCAGGCGATTTAATGATCTGAGGTCGGAGGCAGGGAGCTGTTTCAGCCGATTGAGTACAGCCGAGCTGAATTACCGTAGAGGAATGAAGAAATTAGGCATGGAGAACTGGAGTTCCGTGGATAGTTAGCAGCATGCGCATTAATAGTTGAGTGAGCCGGAGATGTGCATTAATTGCGGAGTGGGCGGGGGTCTTCGGGAGTCATGCGTGATGATGGTTGAGTAGGCCGGAAATACGCATTAATGGTGGAGTGAGCCGGAGGTCTTATAAGGCCATGCGCATTAAATGCTGACGGCGACGACTGGGTATGCCCTCTGGTCGGGCTGCGAAAGGACGTGACCGCGGTAGGTGAGGGGCGAGGTCAAAGATCCGAGGTGACCGATTCCGAGGTCGGAGACTTAGTTGGGCGCCAAGTCGGGGGCCCAAGGGGTCTGACACATCCGAGGTCGGACGCTTCCGAGGTCGGCCGTTCTGAGGTCGGCCGCCCCGATCTTGTGCCCCGCAACGTGCTCACGTGCCTTGGGGCGGTTCGTATTACCCCAACACACATCAATCTCATTTTCCACATGAAATAAATGAATATTAGCATCAAAAGGAGTAGCAACATGCTTGCAATCAAAATAGTTATACTTTCTCAAAATTCTTTCAATATAATGCGACTAATTAAAAAATATTCCATCACAAGTTTTTGAGATTTTCATGCCCAAAATAAAATTAGCCTCACCAAGATCTTTCATTTGAAAAATGGCTACAAAGCATATTTTTTGTTTCATTTATAACATACAAACTTGAGCCAAAAATCAATAAATCATCTACATAGAGGCTAACAATAACATGTGCATTTTTCCAAGATTTATAATATATGCACTTATCATATTCATTTGGTTTATAGCCATTCTCAATCATATAGAAATCAAAATTTTCATGCCACTGTTTAGGAGCTTGTTTTAAGCCATATAGAAATTTGTTAAGCTTACACACTTGACTTTCTTGACCATGCTCCACAAAGCCTTCATGTTGATCCATATAAATTTTCTCATCCAGGTCCCATTTAAAAAATAGTTTTTACATCTATTTGATGAATTCTAAGATTATGAATTGCAGCCACCACATTTAATAATCTAATGGATGTACCTCTAGTGACTGGAGAAAATGTATCGAAAAAATCAAGGTCAACTTTTTGTTTAAAATCTTTTGCTACAAGCCTAACCTTGAATTTATCAATAGAATCATCAGGTTTTAGTTTTTTTTGGAGGATCCATTTACAACCTATAGTTTTACAACATGTGATAATTCCACTAATTTCCAAGTTTGATTAGAAATTAGAGAACCCATTTAAAGTTTCTTATAAAGTCAAAGGAGTTTCCTCCATATTAAAAACATAATAGTCAAGGCTAAAATCTTTTTCAAATCTAACTCGTTTACTCCTCATTTCAACTTCAAGATTTTCATAGTTTTGTAAGGAAGTAGAGGCTCACATAAAATATTTTCTCTAAAATGTTGACCCCTACTATTTTCAGTTTTGAAAGGAAATTTATCTTCATAAAAAATAGCATCACCCGACTCAAAAAACACATTATTTTCAATATCCAAAAATCTATAGGCTGTACTATTTGCTGCATATCCAATAAAATCACAAGTGATAGCTCTAACACCCAGTTTTAGTCTTTTAGGATTTGTTAGCCTTACAAAAGCTAAACATCCCCAGACTCTCAAATATGCCAAATTTAGCTTATACCCTTTCTACAACTCAAAAGAAGTGGGTTTTGTTTTCTTATGAGGCACCCTTTTAATCACATGACTTGTAGTCAAAATTGCTTCACCCCAGAGATTTAAGGGAGCACTTGAGTCAATCAGCATGGCATTTGTCAAGTCAATCAAAGTTATGTTTTTTTTCTCAGCTACACCGTTCGATACAAGATAGTATGGAGGAGTAGTTTCATGAATAATTCTCAAAGATTGCACAAAAGTGTTAAAACACATAGATTCATACTCACGGCCTCTATCACTTTGAAATCTTTTAATTTTTTGACCAAATTGATTTTCAACTTCTTGGAGAAAATTTTTGAATTTTTCGAAAGCATCACTTTTATTTTTCAATAAGTAAACATAAGTATATTTTGAAAAATCACAATAAAAGTGATAAAATATCTATTCCTCCACGGGTTAAAATTCCTTCATATTCACAAAGATCAGTATGAACCAGTTCTAACAATTCCTCCACGGGCACTAAAGTCTGCCCACCACCCTTCAACACACTGAACCATATAGATGTCTGTAATTATTACTACAAGAGGTTCCTCCGTTAAATTAGCCTGAGGAGTAGGCCGACGTTTCCGGAATCTGCAAGTTTGAGCAATATGCTCACTTTTGCCACAGACAAAACATGCACCAAAAGAATGGTTTTGTGAATGGGGTATTTGGTTCTTATTTTCCTGACTCAGGATTTTCCTACTATGAGGTTTGCCATAAAATTTTATATTTTTTCTCTTTGGCTTGAAGTGACTATTTTTAAAAAAATGATCACTAGGTAAAGCATTATTTGAAGCAATTAAATTTACCTTGGTGGTGGAATGTTCATTACTCTTTTGTGTAATCAATGCATCTTGGCCTCGAGCTTCCTCCACTTGGATGCGAGTGACCAAGGTCTCTAGGAACGTCTCTCTCTGCTTGCGGCACATAGATTTCTAAAATTTTCTCCATGATGGTGGTAGCTTGTCAATAATACCAGCCACAATTAGGTTATCCCCAATCTTGATGCCTTCAAATTAACCTCTGCAACGATCATTTGGAAATCTTGTGCTTGCTTATCAACATATTTTTCATCCACCATTTGAAAGCGAAAAAATTGGCTTGCTGCATATTTCGTTGCGCCAGCTTCTTCAGTATCATAGTTGCATTATAAAGCTTTCCAAATGCTCTTTGCAAAAGAGTAAGTAGTATCATAATAATCATAGAAATTATCGACAAGGCAATTTAAGAGATAACATCGATAATTATACTCCTCTCTAGTATATTTTTCAACTTTCTCTTGATGAGCTTGATACTTTTCATTTGTCATCTTCTCAGTTGAGATCTTGGTTGGATTTTTCTCAGTGAGAATGTAGAAAATGTTGAGAAGACTCAAATAGAACAACACCTTGCTTTTCCATCTTTTGAAGTGGGCTTCCTTGAAATAGAAGGGCTTGTTAAGATCTCCAACATTACCATCATGCTTTTCAGGAATTGGCTCCATTTCCATTAGTTTTCCTTAAAATTGTTGGGGGAAATACAATAAGAGGACGAAACCAATCAGACTGGGGCACAGAAATCTCACTCTCTTTAAAGAGATTCAAGCCCTCTGCGGTTGGCAAAGCCTAGAAGCCAGTGCAACAGAAAATACTATGACTTGTCTCTTCTAGGATATAATAGTCCGACGATCGTCATACGGCAAGGACCAACTCTGCATAAATAGTCAAGCCCAAAGCTCCACCAAAAAAACACCCTTCTGTTTTTTGGTGTACAATAGGAGGCGAGGGGAAGGGGCAGAACTCCACCCACGTAGCAGCCCCCACTGGACCCCCATTCCACCAAAGAATATTCGATGTGGGTCGCAAGTTTCCGCATGCCCTTTCCAACCCGTGGAAAACCCCACTGGGCCATCCACGTGTGAGTATGTCACTCCAGTGCCACCTCAGTACCGATGGAAGGAAAGCATATTTACATAGAGCCATCTGGGCGTAGGGCATGCGGTCCTCTGATTTAATCGATGTCCACGCGTTTCGAACCCGGACAACTCGGGTGGAGTCCAAGCCCCCTTACCACCAAGCTACCACCTTGGTGGCAAAAACACCCTTCTTTGCCAAGAGCTCTCTCAAAGTATATTTTTTATGAGTAAAATGAAGTGATATTATATATATTTGGAATGAAGAAGAAAAAGGGTTTATATAGAAAGTTTGGAACTTTGAATTTATGAGAGTAATAAAAACATAAATACACTAACTCTCCCACCAAATACATTTTCCAAAATGGTTCATGAATTATTCCCATTTATTTCCCCATGAACCCTTCATCTCTCTAAACATAAGAACCTTTCATCTCTCCAAATATATGAACCCTTCATCTCCCCAAATATATGAACTATTCATGAATCATTAAATACATGAACCTCATAAATAATATAAATATTAAACTATAATATTAAAATGCACCAACAGAAATTTAATATACAGGTAGCAAGCAATTTGGAAAGGCGTGTAATTAACAGCTACCCATGATCAAGTTTTTCAGGCATCAATATTTTCTACTTTATAAATTAAGATTCTGAGGATAAGCGATGCTCGGGTACAGCTCCCAATTCGGAAATTTTTTTTTTGTACCAATAACGTTCCATGGACTGAACCATGTCAAAAATCTAAACTGATTTACTTATCTTCAGCAGGACAACGAATTATCAAACTAAATGCTTTCTTCCAATCCACGATATATATAAAGGCTACCTTTCTTGTGATATACCCATAAAAAGGTGAAATTCTCATGCTAAACTGAATGAGGAAAAGAAATAGAGATCGTTTCAACCTGCATAGAAATAACATCTAGTTTGATCCAATTTATGATGAGAAGTGTTGGGGGAATATAAGTCATCCCAAAGCACGTGGGCACATCACCGGAACATGACCTCGAGGCACCCGACTTCGCCCAACCTTAGGGCTCCCAACCGGGCACCCAGCAAAGCGCCCGACCTCAGGACCCTTGACCTGGCGGCCGACCTCGACGATCCCCAATCTCGGAAGCCCAACCTCACCGCCTACTTGCCACAGTCACATCCTTCTGCAGCCCGACCAGGGACCATGCCTTGCCACCGCCGTCTGCAATCAATGCACAGGGCTCATACAGACCTCCGGCTTACTCAACAATTAATGCGCATGACTCCTGTAGACCTCCGACTTACTCAACAATTAATGCGCGTGGCCCCTGCAGACTTCCGGCTTACTCAACAATTAATGCGCATGGCTTCTGTTATCTACGGATCTCAAGTCCTCCACGGCAAATCAGCTCGGCTGCGTCCGATCAGCCGTGACAACTCCCTGGCTCCAGCCCGATCTCCTACGGCAAGGCATTAATTCACATGATCGTGCACTAATTCATGCGACATGCTCAATCGTACGACAACCTCGCCCTATCATATCACAGATAATCCAGTACCCCTCTATAAAAGGGGAACCCCTCCATCTTAGAGGGGGCTGGACACTGAAATTATGGAAACATATTCTCCCTCCTCTTATACATTTGCCCCCTTTGACTTATGCATCGGAGGGTCGGCATCGAAAACCCTGGCCACTGGCTTTTTGCAGGCCCCACGGAGGACGCCGCCCGCCGACGAATCGCCGCCCACCAGTTCTCACCGGAGTTCCTCCTTCTCAGCAGACCGGTCACCCCCGGGTCCAATTTCAGCAACAGTTGGTGCTAGAGGAAGGGCCCGAGTCGTGGCCATGAAGCTGAGAAGCAAAGGAGCCTCTAACGCCTTCCGGCGTCTCCCACCAAGTCTTGGACACTCTGTCCAGAATTCGTCACATCCGGCTGATCCAGTTCTACAAGTTTAGCCGGAACAGTTCGACATCCTGGTGCAGCAGGTTCAAGCTTTGGCCGCAGCTGTCCAAGATTTGTAACGTGAGGGAGCCCCACCTGCGCCAGGGTTCAGCCCGAGCGTCCCCCTGGAGAGAACCCCTAGGGAGGGGCCTATTTAATGGGTCGCAGCCATCTAAAGCTGAGTCAGTCCCAGGAAAACTTGCGCCAGAGCAGACCATTGTGGCGATCCCCAGAGCGGGGACCCCGACAGGAAGGTCGAGCACCTTGAGAGCCAGATTGAGGCGCTCCACAGCAAGAAGGCGAGATGTGAGGGTGACTTTGAGTTTACCACCAAGTCCCCCTTTTTCTGCCAGATCGAGGATGTGCCGGTCCTACAAAGGTTCAAAATGTCCCATGTGGAGTCCTATAATGGCACTACCGACCCCCTCGACCATTTGGAGAGTTACCGAGCCCTCATAGCGTTGCAGAGGTCCTCGGAGGCTATGCTCTGCAAAGGCCTTCCTAGCGACGCTTCGGGGAGCGGCTCGACTCTGGTTCTCCGGGCTGAAGCCTAGTACAGTGTCTTTCTTTGAGCAGCTCGGCAGGCAGTTCGCCACCAACTTTGCTGCCAGCCGCCGTCAGCGGCGGATTTCGGATTTCCTCCTCGACATCAAACAAAGGGAGGGAGAGTCTCTCAAAGACTATCTAGACCGTTTTACCGTCGCAACTTGGGAGGTCCGCAAGCTCGACCAGTCGATAGCCATGTCGGCACTTAAGACTAGGGCTCGGTCCTACAGGTTTCTCTTCTCTATTGAGAAGAGTTTCCCCGCTGACATCATCGAGATGCTGGTCCGAGCTCGAAAGTACGCGAAGGTCGAAGAGGCCATTGCTTCAAGGCGGAGTGCGACCGAGCAGACCTCCAAGAAGCAGAAGAGACGCCGCGAGGAGCGCGGTCGTTCTAAAAGCCCGTCTCCTCGCCGAAAAAGAACCTGCCTCGGCTAAGGAGTCCACCTCGGCTGCGGGGATAGCTCCGGCCGAGGTCCCCGCCCCGACCAAGATCTCCGGCGCAGCCACGAGTACCCTCGGGGAGGTATGAGAATTATACTCCCCTCAATGCTCCCCGGACAGAGATCCTAATGGAGATCGAGGGCCGGGATTATTTTCGGCCTCCACCCCCGATGTGAGATCCCGGGGCTTGCCGCAATCCTAGGAAGTACTGCCACTTCCACCGAGATTACGGCCTTGATACAGAGGATTGCTTCCAGCTCTGGGATGAGATCGAGACGCTCATCCGCCATGAAGTACTCAACTAGTTTGTGCGGAACCGGCGTATGGAAAGGAGGCCAATAGAAAACACCGCATAGCCCGAAGATCCAAATGCCAACAGGCTCATTGCCGGCACCATCAACACCATTGGCGGAGGAAGCCCAGTTGAAGAGCCAGCCGAGGAAAGGTTTCCTCCGAAGCGACCACGCACTTCAGAAGCCATCTCGTTCTCGGATGATGACTTGGAAAGAGTTGAGACTCCTCATGATGACGTTGTGGTCATCTCCATGATTGTAAACAAGTTTGATGTAAAACGCGTCTTAGTAGATAATGGAAGTTTCGCGAATGTTTTGTATCATGACACCTATCAAAAAATGGGGATGACGGAAAACCAGCTTCGAAGAATGAATGCTCCACTGATCGGATTTACCGAGGATTCGGTCCTGGTTGAGGGCAAGGTCAGCCTTCTAGTCATGGTTGGGCTCGCCCCCCGAGAACGTACCGTAAGGATGGATTTTCTCGTGGTCCGTCTGCCCTCGGCCTACAACGCCATCCTTTGATGACCAGGGCTCAATGCCCTCCAAGCTGTGGTTTCGACCTGTCACCTGCTCATGCGGTTCCCCACGAACCAAGGAGTAGGTGAAGTCCGTGGGGACCAGTCAGTAGCAAAGCGGTGCTACATGGCGACCCACAAAGCAAAGCAACCGACCAAAGCACTGAGCCAAGGGGAGCGACCAGCCGAGGTGTCAACTTCAACACCAGATCAGACACTCTCCATCGAAACTTTTGAAGCACGAGATGGCCCCCGAAAGGAACGGGTAGAGCCTGGTGAGCTTCTTACCCGAATTTCCTTACAAAAAAACTGCCCTGAGCTAACCGTGCAGGTTGGCTCTGTCCTGGGCGCCTGCGAAAGAGACCACCTGATCGAGTTCCTGCGGGCCAACATGGACGTCTTCGTTTGGTCGCCCGCCGACATGCTGGGAGTAGATCCCAAGATCATGGTTCACCGACTTCAGGTGAAACCGACCTGCATGCCCGTCGGCAGAAGAAATGGGGTTCCACCCCGGAGCGACAGCGGGCGGCGGCCGAGGAAGTGGAAAAACTTCTCTAGGCCGGCTTCATTTGAGAGGTCTCCTATCCAGATTGGCTCGCCAACGTGGTCCTCGTCAAGAAAGCCAACGGAAGGTGGCACATGTGTGTGGACTACACCGACTTGAATAGAGCCTGCCCAAAGTATAGCTTTCCACTCCCCAACATCTACCAGCTCGTGGATTCCACCTCGGGGCACCAGTTGCTGACATTTATGGATGCCTTCTCGGGATATAACCAAATCCGAATGGCGCCAGAAGACGAGGAGAAGACAGCTTTCATCACCGACAGAGGCACTCACTGCTATAAAGTGATGCCTTTTGGGCTGAAGAATGCCGGAGCAACATACCAAAGCCTGGTCAGCCGGATCTTCAAGAACCAGATAGGCCGAAACATGGAGGTCTATGTAGATGATATGCTGATGAAGAGCTGAATAGTGGGGAACCATGTGGCCGACCTCAATGAGACTTTCTCTACCCTCAGAAGGTATCGGATGAAGCTCAACCCTGCTAAATGTGCGTTTGGAGTTACCTCGGAAAAATTTCTTTGCTTCATAGTCACCCAGCGTGAAATCGAAGCGAATCCTAAGAAGATCCGAGCACTGCAAGAGATGGCGCCACCAAGGATGGTTAAGGAGGTACAGCGGCTCACTGGCCGGGTTGCAGCCCTGAAAAGGTTCGTTTCTAGGTCTGCCGAGAGATGCCTCCCCTTCTTCGCAATCCTCAAGCGGCCGAAGAATTTCTTGTGGTCGAAGGAATACCAGCAAGCCTTCGAGGAACTCAAGCGTCTTCTCGCTTCCCCTTCACTACTTACAAAACCCCAACAGGGTGAGCTTCTCTATTTGTACCTGGCCGTCTTCCCAGTTGCGGTAAGCTCGGTCCTGGTCCGAGAGGAGAACAAGCTTCAAAAACCAGTATATTACACCAGTCGGGTCCTGAGGGATGCTGAGACCCAATATTCTAAATTGAAAAAAACCATCTTCGCCCTGATCATCTCGGCTCGGAGGCTCCAGCCCTATTTTTAAGCCCACACAGTGGCCGTACTGACCGACCAGCCTATGAAGCAATTTCTCCAATGGTCAGATCGAGCCGGGAGGATCACAAAGTGGGCAGTCGAGCTCGGGGAGTTCGACCTTGAATACCTTCCGAGACCAGCTATCAAAACCCAGGCACTCGCTGACTTCATTATAGAGTGCACTGTGCCGGACGAGCCTTAGACCGCACCCACACCAGCGAAGGAGCCCCCGAAGTGGCCGTGGACTCTACATGTTGACAACTCCTTGACCTCGGGGGATAGCGGAGCAGGCCTCATCCTCACCAGTCCAGATGGGGTGGTAGCAGAGCAAGCTTTGCGCTTCGAGTTTTCCACCTCCAACAATGTGGCGGAATACGAGGCACTCATTGCTAGGCTCAAACTGGCAAAGGAGCTGAAGGTGAAGGACCTAAAGGTCTTTTGTGACTCCCAACTGGTCGTGAACCAGATCTTGGGAGACTTTGAAGCGAGGGAGCCGACGATGCAGAAATATCTCCAGAAGGTGCGAGATCTCACATCCATTATGAGCTCCTTCAACATCCAGCATATTCCCAGGACAAAGAACTTGGGAGCGGACCAACTATCAAAGCTGGCGACCTCTCGCATGAGCGAGCTCCCGAAGACCACGGTGCTTCAATACCTCCAAACGCCGAGCACCGAGGAGCCCGAACCAGCCCTTTGCCTTGAGGCGGAGCCGAGCTGGATGGACGACCTCATCAGCTATCTGCAAAGTGAAGCCCTACCCAATGATGAGCTCGAGGCTCGCCGAATCAAGCGTTTAGCTATCTGCAAAGTGAAGCCCTACCCAATGATGAACTTGAGGCTCGTCGAATCAGGCATTTAGCCTTCCGATACATATTGTATGAAGGCAAGCTTTACCGGAGATCCTTTACCTCTCCTCTCCTCAGATGTCTCCGTCCGTCAGAGGCGGACTATGCTATGCGAGAGGTTCACGAAGGAATTTGCGAAAATCATTTGGGAGGCCGAGCACTGGCCCACAAGATCCTCCGTCAGGGATACTACTGGCCCACACTTCAGAAGGATGCAACGGACTTCATCCGAAGGTGCGATCGGTGCCAGCAGAATGCCAACATCCAGCGCCGACCCTCGGCCCCACAAACCTCAATCGGCGCCCCCTGGCCATTTGTCCAGTGGGAAATCGACATGCTGGGGCCATCCTAACGACCGGGCAGAGGAGATTTCTATTCATCTCTATCGACTACTTTACTAAGTGGGTCGAAGCCGAACCAGTGGCCCGGATCATCGAGTAGAAGATGCGGGACTTTATTTGAAAGTCGATAATCTGCAGATTTGGACTCTCCCGCATTCTCATATCTGACAACAGCCGCCAGTTCGACAATATTCATTTCAGAGAATTCTGCTCCGAACTCGGCATCGACCATCGCTTTACCTCGATCGCCCATCCAAAGACAAATGGAGAAACCGAGGTAACAAATTGCACCATTTTGCAGGGGCTCAAGGCCAGGCTCGATCAGTCCAAAGGACAGTGGGTTGAGGACTTATACAATATTCTCTTAGCCTGCCGGACTATATTTCGACTACCCACTAGCGAAACCCCCTTCAACCTGGCATATGGGACAGAGGCTGTCATCCCCTTGGAGATCGGTCTCCCCTTCTCGAGGGTGGAGCACTACGATGCCGAATCCAATTCTTTCCAGCTTATGAACAACTTGGACCTCGTTGAAGAGACAAGGGAAGCCGCCAGAGTCCGTATGGCGAGATACCAACAGAAGACGATCCAGTACTACAACTCTAAAGTCTAGGCCAAGCTTTTCAAAGTGAAGGATCTCGTCCTTAGAAGAGCTGAAGCTTCTCAACCAACCGAGCAGGGAAAGCTAGCCCCGAATTGGGAAGGACCTTACCAGATCGCACGAGTCTAGCGGCCCGGAGCATGCAAGCTGGAATCCCTCGAAGGGACCCTCATCCCACGAAGCTGGAATTCTGAAAATCTTCGGACGTATTACCAGTAAAACCCTAAGGGATCCTTGGTGATCGGGAACATGAGTCTCGTCTTCTCCTTATGATAATTCATCTACAGTTCTCCTTTAATCATGTTGTGTTTCTTCTGATATTGGGACATTTGTGATCCTCGGACTACCCGACTCAGCTCGGATGCCCGACCAAGCTCGGATGCCCGACCAAGTTCGGATGCCCCAGTCAAGCCTGAAATACCTCGCCACGTCAATATCGAGCTCGATCTCGATCTCCCTCAAAGACCCCGACTAAGTTCGGGATGCCCCGTGTGTCGATAGTACGTTCCCAGACCTCTCGATCTCGAAAAGCGTCGTAGGTCGACAGTGCGTTTCTAGATCCCTCGACCTTGGGCATGATTCCTCGACTAAGGTTAGGATGCCCTGTGTGTCGATAGTGTGTTCTCAGATCCCTCAGCCTCGGAAAGCATCGCAGGTCGACAGTGCGTTTCCAGACCCCTTGACCTTGCGCACAATCCCTCGACTAAGGTCGAGATGCTCCGTGTATCAATAATGCGTTCTCATGCCCCTTGAACTTGAAAAGTATCGCAGGTCGACAGTGCATTCCCAGACCCCTCGATCTTGTGCACGATCCCTCGACTAAGATCGAGATGCCCCGTGTGTCGATAGTGCGTTCCCAGACCCCTCGACCTCGAAAAGCGTCGCAGGTCGACAGTGTGTTCCCAGACCCTTCGACCTTGCGCACGATCCCTCGACTAAGATCGAGATGCCCCGCTGAGTCGTCAGTGAGCCCAAGCTCCCTCGGCCTCGGAAAGATGAGATAGTACCTTCGCGGCCCTCCATGGCGCTCGACATCGACAACGGGGTAGTACCTTCGCGGCCCCCTAGAGGGCCTCCTTGACTAAGGTCGAGATGCCCCGATAAGTCGACAGTGAGCCCAAGCTCCCTCGACCTCGGGAAGATAGGATAGTACCTTCAGACGGAGACCTAAGTCTATGGAATCTATGTCTACGAATTTAGCCGGGTCCGAAGGATTAGAGAAATTCGCTGGAGGGAATTTGACTTAGCGAACGTGGTTGAAACTTAAGTCTACGGAACTTAAGTCTACGAACTTGGCCGAGCTCAAGGACTTAGTGAATTTTCCTAAGGTCTAAGCCCGAAGCCTAAAATGCCATCCTTATCGGAGCTAAGCTTAATAACTTAGCAAACATGCTCCAAACCTATGTCTATGGAACCTAAGTCTAAGAGCTTAGCCGAGCTCAAAGACTTAGAAGAAATCGCTGAAAAGAGTTCAACTCGAACGATTAAAGTAAAAGTTTACTTATTGCACAAAAGAGAGAGAGAAAAACGAGTACAAATTTACCAATGGAAGCTTTTCATTAATAAAAGCCCGAAGGCCGAAGTACAAAATTAAGGATTGACTGTACAACAAGTTTGGAGGCCGACCTCGCTTACAACAAAAGGAAAAATAGAAAGAGAAGATAACAAGTCTTAGGAGGCTGCGGCTTCATCGGCACTGGAATCATCTACGGCGATCACTTGAGGGTCCTCGGTAGGAACTGGCTCGGGACCTTCCGCGGCGGGCGCAGGTGCGGCTTCGCCGGCAACCTCGGGAACTTCCTCAGCAACCTCCCCAGCAGGAGTCGCTTGAGCCACTTGCTCAATCTCGGCGGCCTCGGTCCCGACGACCTCTCCCTCGGCCTCGGCCTCAGCCTCCTCCTCCTTCTCCTCAAGTGGCAAGGGTAGGTCGAACTCGCTCTCCTCGCCGATCCCTGACCTCGGCCGGATCCCCGACCTCGGCCGGATCCCCGAAAGGTCGAGCTGGGGGCAGAATCGCGCCATCTGCCTCCAAAAATTTTTGAAGCTCCGAAGGAACCCGTCCACGGTCTCCTCCTCCAGCATGTTGCGGAACTCTTCCGACTTTTTGAAGAGCTCCATGGTATTTTGGGCTTGCTCGAGTGCCTTCTTCTCCCGGGCCACGAGCTGTTCAACCTTCAGGCGGAGAACTCCACCCTCGTACTTGTAGCCGGCGGCTTCAGCGCGGGCATCAGCAAGTCGCGCCTTGCAGGAGCGTAGTTCGAACCTTGCCAAAGAATGTGCGGCCCGCTCTTTCTCAAGCTCGCTGACGATCGCTTTCCGCCCGACCTCGGTGGCCTCCGCTCGCGCAACGGCTTCTGCCCACGCGGCCTCTGATTCAGCAAGCCTCTTCTCAGCCGACTCCAGTTGTCTCTGGAATCATCGAGATTCATTCTGGCATTCCGAGGCAATAAACACCAGTGTGTCGATCTCGTAGATATGCTGCAAGAAAAACAACGATGAGTAAAAGTGGAGGGAATACCGATAACTAAGGACAAAGTGAGAGAACAGCGTTGCGGTATGTCTGGTTGACAATTTTTCCGAGCTCGAGGGCCTCGAACTCGGCCCGGTCGGCCGGGAGCATCGCGCGGCGGAAGACTGCGCGCGCGACATCGGCATCCTGGAGGGCCGAGCTGCCCTCATGAATCGGGGACTCCGGGTCGGCAGACTCCCTCCTGGAGCGTCCTCCAGCCCCCGATGAACTCGGCTCAGCCGAACTCGCGGCGGCGGGCCGGGATGCACTCGGAACCCCGGGACCCCTGCTCGGCTCGGGCCCCGAGCGCCACAAGCAGACGACAGTCCAGCCTGCCCGTTGAGAGATGGAAGCGGGGCAGGTCGGAGCCACTGAATCGGATGCTCCCCCGGAAGCCGAGCTCGCATGCTCGGTCGCTGGGGCCCTCTCCCAGACGGTTGATGACGTCCCGGCCCCAGAGCCCCTCGCCTCGGCAGGGGCGGAAGCAGAAGCCGACCTGACCCTCTTTCGGGGCTCGAAAAGAGCCCCGACGGCCTCAGCTGTTCTCCTCTTCAGCTGGGAGAAAAGGAAAGTGTTGCTGGTCGGCATGTGGGAAATAACTGAAACAAAGAAAAGAAGAAAAATTCTAAGTAAAAGAAGAAAGAAAAAAGCAAATAAGACAGAAGGTCAAGCAATGTGACCGTTCTTACCCTCAGGACGTACCGAGCTCAGGCTGACGTTTACTAAGGCCTTCTCGCTTAGGAGGTCGGTCACGCTGATGTCCCTCCCGAGATCCCGCAGAGCGTCGAGAACCCTCTACTCGTCCGCCGTGAGCTCGGAGAGCTTGTTGAGAGCCTTCAGCCAGGGATGCCCTCACCTCGAGTCAAATTTCCACGACACCTCGGACGCAAGAAAGAAAAATTTCCCCTTCCACTCATGAATAGAGGAAGGGGCACCTCGAAAAAGTGACATACCGCCCTGAAAAGCGAAGTATAGCCACTCTTCGTCCGCCGGGTTCGTCTTCAATAGGAAACACTGGCGGAAGACGCTCACCAAGGTCGGGATCCCATGCACAAGGCAAAGGGACAAAAATCCGACAATGGTCCTCCACGAGTTTGGAGCAAGCTGTGCTAGGACGAGTTGATACTCTACCAGTAAGTTGTTCACAAACTCGTGGAGGGGGAACCGCATGCCGGCCCAGAGTATCTCGACGTGCACTCCGATCCAACCTAGGGGTGGTCGCGTCACCCGATCCTCCAGCCCCGTAGGATCGAGATAAAACACGGGCCGTAAAAAGAACCAAAAATGGACCAACTCCAGTTCCTCCTCCAACAAACTGGACCCGACCTCATTCGGACCAGAACCCATTTTTAGAAGAAAGAAAAAAAAAGATGGAAGCAAAGGACAAAGAAAAATGAAGAAAAAAGAAAAAAGAAAACCCCCTAACTAATGTGGGAGGAAACCTACGAGAGGGAATCGCCGGAAATCGCCCTGGGGCACCGTCGGGAAGACTTGGTTACGACTGAGAAAGAGAAGAACAAAAGCGGAGGAAGAAAGGGAAGTAGCCAAGCGAGAGCTTTTTAGGGCCAGATTGAGGAGTTTATATAGACCCTCCCGACGGCCCAAATCGGCAAAGCTGGATCCCGCCTCCCGTCCGGATTGTGCCACATGTCGGCCCCGAAAACCGAAACAGCACATTTATTCTGGGTTGGTACCTCGAATACAGAATCAAAGCAGTGTCCCGTCGGATCTCGGAGCCCCATCATGAGCCCGCCTCAGGAAGAGGTTTCAGAGGGCGAAAAGGTGTCGCCCCATCTCCTCTCATTTAAAGCACTTCGAAGCACGCGGAACGCCGGAATCATTTAAGTCTCCCTAGCCCCCACCACTACGATAAAGACAACTACTTTTCGTATTCGAGCTCGCGAGCGGATCGAACTCGGAAGTCGGTGGGTAGTGTTGGGGGAATATAAGCCATCCCAAAGCACGTGGGCACATCATCGGCACATGACCTCGAGGCGCTCAACCTCGGAGATGCCCAACCTCGGGGCTCCCGACCTGGCACCCGACCATGTGCCCGACCTCAGGGCCCTTGACCTGGCGGCCGACCTCGACGATCCCCGATCTCGAAAGCCCGACCTCACCGCCTACGTGCCACTGTTACATCCTTCTGCAGCCCGACTAGGGACCATGCCCTGCCACCGCCATCCGCAATCGATGTGCATGGCTCCTGCAGACCTCCGGCTTACTCAACAATTAATGCGCATGGCTCCTGCAAACCTCCAGCTTACTCAACAATTAATGCGCGCGACCCCTGCAGACCTCCGACTTACTCAACAAATAATGCACATGGCTCCTGTTATCTACGGATCTCAAGTCCTCAACGGCAAATCAGCTCGGTTGCGTCCGTTCAGTCGTGACAACTCCCTGGCTCCGCCCTGATCACCTACGGCAAGATATTAATTCACATGATCGTGCACTAATTCATGCGACATGCTCAATCGCACGACAACCTCGCCCTGTCACATCACAGGTAATCCAGTACCTCTCTATAAAAGGGGAACCCCTCCATCTTAGAGGGGGCTGGACACTGAAATTCTGGACACATATTCTCACTCCTCTTATATATTTGCCCCCTCTAAAAAGGTATCGGAGGGCCGATGCCGGAAACCCCGACCACCGGCTTTTTGCAGGCCCCACGGAGGACGCCGCCAGCCGACGAATCGCCGCCTACCAGTTTTCGCCGGAGTTCCTCCTTCTCAGCAGACCGGTCGCCCCCGGGTCCAATTTCCAGCAACAAGAAGAGTTCAAGAAGATTTCTAAACATTCGAATCCATGTTAAACCAGGTGCCTGCCTGATCAGTAACCTTGTTGAGGAAAATCAGTAACTGGACTTTCAAGTTATGAGTATGTAAAACTTATGGGAACTTCTGACTTTGGAGTTATACCTGTTGGGGGAAAAATGGACCACCCCACAAGCACAAGCAAAGCACCCAAATCCGACAGCAAGGCCGAGCTCAGAATACTGAGCACAGAAGGCTGCCGAGCTCATCCAGGCCGAGCTCATGAAGGCTGCCGAGCTCATCCAGGCCGAGCTCATGAAGGCTGCCGAGCTCATCCAGGCCGAGCTCATGAAGGCTACCGAGCACAGAAGGCTGTCGAGCTCATCCAGGCCGAGCTCATCCAGGCCAAGCTCATGAAGGCTGCCGAGCTCAGAAGGCCGAGCACAGAAGGCTGAGCTGACCTCAGAAGGCCGATCTCGTCGTCCATATGCTGCAGCCATGCCCTGCAACAGCC
>JAOXJJ010000672.1:180552-199882 GCA_025769935.1 Phoenix roebelenii | reverse complement strand
CTCTGCTCGGAGGGACGCTCGATAGCCCTCTGCTCGGAGGGACACTCAATAGCCCTCTGCTCGGAGGGATGCTCGATTACAACTTTTCCCCCCCAACAAGAAAAATAGAGCAGAATGTATCTCGCTTATGCTTGGTCTTATGTCGGTCACTAGGGTAGGGTCCAACATGGTCTCAATTTGGCTGGGTTTAGCGAAAGAAGGCGAAGATTAGTGGTGATATCGAATGGCTAGGTTAGACGACAGTGGATTAGGAAATGGGGGACCGGCTCTCCTTTTTTTAAAGAAAAATGAAGGAGGTCCTTCCCTGTACGAGATCAACATCGGCGATCGAGGATAGAGACTAGGTAGGAAAGGTTGGTAGTGAGGAGTTGCTGCTCGAGAAGGGAAGATTTGGCTGCGAGGTCCTGCTCTCAAGCTGTGCTACCGCTACTGCCGCTGCCGCCTTTAGACTTGAGGGCGCATGCGAGGTGGTGCAGGAAGGGGGAACCCTTGGTAAGAATCACATGGCGGCACCTCTCGACGGCAGCGGCCCAGGTGATCGTAGCCATGGCCTTAGTCCACTGCTAGAGTTTTTTTTTTTATTTGGTAAATGGGTGGTTTACACTAGTCTTGCATGAGCATTACCATCAGAGTCGAGGGATAAAATACTCTACGGAAATCAAGGAATAGATACAAAGCCGGTCCAAAAAATCTCTCCAGAATTGTGAGCAGTAAAGGAGGCGACCAATCAACAACTCGATTTGCCTCCCAGAACGCATGCACAACTTGATAGGCATCGCACTCCCTCAGCAACCTCCAGATGTCATCTAGAAGCAGGTAATCGAACATCCTCGGCCTTTTCTGTAGAATCTGCTCAATCATCTCTACTGAGTTATCCTCCAGGATGATGCACCCCATATCTAGCAATCGTCTTGCATAAGAGACTCCCTCCCATGCGGCTCTGAGTTCCGCTCCAGAAACTAAAGTCTCGAAGGTGTGCTGCCCTTCTGCCGCTACCAACCTTGACTCATTGTCCCTAATCACAAAAGGCAACATCAGTACAACCTCCGCCAGCTGGCAGACTACTATCAAAGTTTACCTTTAGCTGGTCAAGGATGGAGACTCCTAGGATGTGAGGAGGCAAAAAAGAGTTGGGAGTGCTTTGAGATATGTGCCTACTACTAAAAGCTACAACCCACTTCCATCTGTATTTTAAATCATGACTCAACTCAAAAGAACGGTGATAAGCATATTTTTGGTGAAATAATAAATTTATGATAATACATCAAATAATAATAATAGCTAAATTATTTTAGAATGATTTAAAAAATTGAAAAGAATATTTGAAAATTTTTAAAAATGAGAAGTGCCTCTAAGAATCATAAAAATCTTAGAGGATGAAATTATAATTTTGTAAAAATTTTCTATATAAATGGTGCTAATTTTTGTGGCCACTTGGAAATGACACAAATGTATACAATAATTTTTTTTCAAACAGGTTTCGTCAAAATAAAAATGATTGATTGTTAAAAAACGAAATTCCAATGATAACCATTTAGCACCACCTCCCTTTAACAATTTTGATCAGTCCATTTTTGCCCAAGAAAAGACTGCAAGTCTGCAAGGTCGTTGATGTATCAAAGAAATTGTAAGTGAAGCTTTACTCAATGATTGGCACCAGCAGATGCACATACTAATATGGAACAATAAGGCTTATGAACCCTGCACATTCCCCTGTTCATGTCCATTCTTTCGCATAGGTTAAATTTGAACTCTGATTATAGTGCCTTGGCGGCTAGAGGTTCTTTCTTACCATGGGACCTTGGCAAGGGTTGAAGCTGTTAAAAATATTTTGCCTAGAAACCGACATATCTTTATTTTATAGAAGTATTATAAAGGAATAATCTACTAGAATAAAATCAGAAGATTGAAAAAGGCTTGCCTGGATCGAGACGTGTGATATACACTGCCCTAAGAACGTGATTTGCCCTCTACGTACAGGTCTGTGGCAATCTCATCTCCAAGGTACAATAACCCAGCTCAGTCCGATCCTTCTCTAACGAGCACGATCACTATAGAGACTTGACCCGATAAACTCTTTGAGAAGCCCAGAAAAGATAAAAAAATAGAAAGCGGAAAGTTGAAAAGTGAAAGAACTCTTTATTTGTGGGAAAAACTTTCGGAAGATAGAGTACGAGTGAGAGAAAGATTGGATTATTTTTTTATTAATCCTGGAGGAGTCTGTTTATAGACTCTATCCGAAAGACTGAAGCGATGCAATGGCTCCGAAGATATGTAATATTTTGGAAACACCCTCTCTTTTTGAAAACCAATGTTCTCCTTCGAAAAGTCACAACTCTTCTAAAAAATGTATCTTATAAAAGAGTATTTTAAAGCATTTAAAACAACTAAAGATTGGGGATAAGAAAATTAATTTTTTTTAATTAAAACTCCAACAATCTCCCACAAAATATTTTTTTAAAAAAATCATAAAGTAGAATATCTGAGCAACTTATACGTACAATAAGTAAGGTGTCCCATGAACTTGAACCTCACTTAGTGTTAATAGTATCTATTTAAAGCAACCAAAGTGGATTAGACCTTAAACTTCTACTTATCACACACATAGAATGGATCAATTGGGTCTTTATATGGTCAGCACTATTTAAAGGCCTTGCACTTAGTACCTTGATTTTTCATTAGAAATGCTTCTCTGATTGCTCAAGACATCTCTTTTCAACCGAGGAACAATCAAATCTCATTTCGTTCCATTTTTTTGTAAAATAGTTAAGGATTAGCCCAAATCCCTAGTCGTAGCTTATACAATAATTCTCACATAATTAAGTTCTCCAAGGATATTTGTGACCTAATTCCCAACAAATTTTTTATCTTGGATTTATTAAGAGTATAACTCAACCTTTCAGTAAATATTTTTGTCACTGATAAGAACACTCATCATAGAGATAGGAGAAGATATACTCAAAAAAATATGTTCTGACATGATCGCTCAATCAGCTTTGTTTCTACGACATTGAACCTCCTTCATAGAATCTTCAATCACAGAGGTTGGGTATCCATTGTTAGTGACCAAATAATGGGCTTAAGCACCAGCCCCCTCAATGAATCTAGGACTCCACTCCTAGACAAACACTTGATTAAATGATTTGTCAAGTTTTTCTCAGACTTGACAAATTTTAAGAAAATAACATTACTCTTTTTGAGTTGTCTTACAAATTTATGACGGTTCTGGATATGTCAGTTCATCTTTTTATTAGTACTCTTTTGAGTCATTAGGTTTTGAGTTTGATTCTAAATTTAATTGTTTACATAATTTTTAGAGCAATATGACTTTCTTAAAAGACTATTTTTGTGAAAAAAACAACCTTCTGAATGAAGTTAAGGCTTTTAAATTTCTATACAATTAAACTAAATCTAATTTTGTGCTTGCAAGTTAAATTTTGATAAACATATATATATATATAGTACAATTAAGTTCACGTTCTTAGGCTGTTGGAAATATTTTGTCTAAAAATTACTATATATTGATTTTAAAGAAGTATTATAAAGGAATAATCTACTAAAATAAAATTAGAAAATTGAAAAAGGCTTGTCTGGATCGAGGCATATGATATACACTGCCCTAAGAATGTGATTCGCCCCTACGTGTAGGTCTGCGACAATCTTGTCTCCAAGGTACAATAACCCAGCTCAGCCCAATCATTCTCTGACGAGCACAATCGCTGTGGAGGCTTGACTCAATCGACTCCTTTAGATGCACAGAAAAGATAAAAAGACAGAAAGCAGAAAGTTGAAGAGTAAAAGAACTCCTTGTCCGTAGGAGAAATTCTCGAGAGGCGGAGTACGAGTGAGAGAGAGATTGAATTATTTTTTGATTAATCCTAAGGAATCTATTTATAGATTCTATCCGAAAAACCGAAGAGACGTGATGGTTCCGAAGATATGTAACATTTCGGAAATACCGTATCTTTTCAGAAACTAACGTTCTTTTTCAAAAAGTCACAACTCTTCCGACTCATAAAAAATTATTTTAAAATATTTAAAATAACTAAAGATTAGAAAATGAAAATAAAAATTTTTATTTTTAATTAAAACTCCAACATAAGGATGGGCAGCACCCTCTTTTACCTCAAAGACTGACAAAAGAAGAAGCGAAAGGTCACAGCCTGCAGATTAGCATGTAGGAGAGATTTCTTGGGTACGTTTTTGCCAGCAGCCTTGGCAGGTGTAATGCGGAGAATATTTCCACGTACTGCCCCGGCCCTTTTATCGTAACGACTCGTAGTTCACTCTCTATCTTCACAATCTTCAACTCCCACCCTTCCAGGCATGTTTTTTTTTACCCTCGTACACACGACCAAGGGTCGTTCCAGCACCTATAGGACCCAAGGCTCTACGACTCCTATAACCGCGAGCAGAAGCAGTTTTGTCTTTGGGGCGTCTTTGAGATCTTTTCTGCAGTGGGCCGGCCTAAGTCTAACTCATAAGAGGATCTTTTTTTCTTTCATTTTGTCTTTGAGGTATTTTCTATGGTGGGTCTTCTTTGGGCCAGGGCCTTAGACGACCGCCACAATTGCCTAAGATTTGGGCCGGCCCTAACCGCATTGGCCACGTCGGAAATTGTGTCTTGAGGAATGAGTGATGAAATGGGATAGTGATACAAACCGCGTGTTTCTTCTGCGAGCACATCCCAGTATCCCACTTGTGGTCAAATGGGATTGTTAATTTTGTCAAAGATAGACTAATACATAAACACTTTGTTAAACTGAAACATTTAATTGTAGAAATGACAAAGATATGGATATTGTTGCTGCTAAATTCCTAGCCGAAATTGTTCGCCACTCGGTGTGCACTAGGTTGGTGAGAACCTAAGAGAAATAAGATCGGGCGAGACCGAGGTGAGTAAGAATTGATTACTGCCGAGGCCTGCCGAGGCCAACCTACGAGAAGTTCGCTTACTGAAAAATTTCTGGCGGAGAACTTCTAATGCTTAAGCCAGAATAATAGAGCAATAATATGGAAGAAGAAAAAAAAAAATAAATAGGAGTCTTCAAATTAACTTATTTGAGGATTTTCCGATTGTTCCTTTATATAGGATAAAATATACATCTGTTGCCTGACTTAGTGCTACACGCCTTAACTATGTAGTAATGATTGGCCATACGTTGACAACATGGTGATTATCCCGTGCGAGCAGCACGCGGCAATAATAACATTGATCGCACCTTAACCGCAACCTTGATTTAACTATCGGTCTTTATTGCCTTCGATCAAAGTGACCTCGGTTTTACTGAGGTCATTCCCGTCGGTTCAGATTAAAGTCAAAAGGACCGGTTCACGCCGAGGTCAAGATATCATATATTTTTCCCCTCAGATATGCGTGCATGCTTCTAATGTTTAGATAAGAAACAAAAGTTTCATGTCAAGCCTCTGGAATCGGCTGAACTCTATATGTTGCCTGTACATCCAGAGGCTGCAAGTTGTTGGTTGTGCTCACTGTCAAGTAACAAAATCGGTGCGCGTGCGATAGACTTTGTAGAATATAAAAATCATAGCATTCCGCCCTACAAAAAAAAGCTTCATATAATGCACAAAAATAACTAAAACACAGGGAGCCTGTCTCTAGGGCTGCAAATGGACTGGATCGCCCATCAACCCAGTACCGATTGCTAGGACCCGAACTGGCCATGAGATTCGACTAGTGGGGTTCTGAAGTAGACCCCATTTCTACCTAGCTATCACCTTGATGCCATCCAGAAGTACGAAGAGAAGCGAAGGCAGAAAAGAAGACTGTCGAAGGAATACCAATTTGTTCTTGTTCACAGTTCAAAGCAAATAATACATCAAGCATGGATGAGAGCATGAAAGAGTGCGGTCACGGTTGGTGCAGATGTTCTCCACGGTAATTTAGTAATCGCCGCTCCTTAAGGATCATCAATCCCACAAAAGCACAGATGGGAATGGAACCTTCCAAACTCAACATGAAGCGAGCTCACTATTTCAGTCTCGTGTACACAATAATCTTCGAAACAGATCTGGCAATTCTCGTGCGTTGCTTCGCGCCATCCTAGTACTAACCGTTAATTGCATTTTTTTTATAATCAGAGCATCATCGGCTTAAATTACTAAAAAGAACCGACTTCGGTGGGGCGCCAACTTTGGTGGGGAACAGTCCGCATCATCTCCCAGCGAGGTGATTAATTAATTTCGTGATTTCCAGTCACTTTGGCATTCCTTTCTAGGACTAGTTAGGTTGCTATTATTAACCCTTCTGACAAAATGTCTTCCAGCTGTTCATAGTTTTTCCCCCTTTTTCCAAGTCATACCATTTCCAACTTCCCCCACTTTCTTCTTTCTCAGTTTTATCACGAGCAAGCGTCAACCTAGCATTAGCCGTGCATCTTTTCAGAACTTTGATTAAAAGTTGCACTCACATCCAATGCACATGAATAACTGAGTAGGAATACAAAGTTGCAGCAATATCTTGTGCTTTCTAAGTAAAAAACTAGACCATCCTTTTTTGATGGGAATGATCTACCATACATTTCTTGTATGCTTATGTCCAACAAAATTTCCGATAACCAAGCAGCAAGAGAAATGGCGTGCTACAGAAAAGCTCCACACAATGCCACCCAACCAGTCGCACAGTAAATATATACCACTTCAAAATAGCTTTAGGTCTTCCTTTCGGTTTACTGTAAATCTATGCACGGCAGTCTGTATTTTAAGTTCACCTCAGTGACGGCCTTTGCAGCATAAATGGCTGTTGATTTTTGAAGTTCATAGATAGTTTTTAATTGTAAGGATTACACATCCAATGCAAATTATACTACTTGAATCCTTAAGCATGATACATGCGACCGAACAAAGAAAACCTGCGCATGCGGCCAGCTCTGATATACCAAAGATTATCAGTAACAGGACAACAATATCAGCAGCGAGATTAATAAACACAAACTGCTAAAAAAGCATTAGCGGATGCATATATATATGATCGACAAGTCATCAGCAATCCTTTCATCTAGATGATGCATTTGGTCTTTGTTTTAGCACTCCTCTGATAAATACCTTCGTGTATGAAGGTGAATAACAAGTACCCAATGTCCTGAAGCCCCTTCAATCAACCTCAACCCCCAGGGGAAAAAACCCCACTGACAAAACCACAAAGTACTTAATAAACACACGATAACGACCTCCTCCCAACCCATTGGCCACCAGTCAGATCTTGCACGGTATATTGCAATCTTATGGGGCAACTAGACATGCTGATTTGCCCATGTAGTCTTATACAACTCTTGTGAGATCAGGACAGGATTGCATGGTGCAATCAAAATTCAAGAGCTTCCGTCTTCTAAGTAACTACTTAGTTGGACATTCTGATGCTCGATGCCCACTTCTGCCACAATTGTAGCATGCACCTCCAAAGTTTCTGTTGCATTATAAAGATGCAATCTCAGAAATTTGCAAAAGTAACCATCACAGGATTGAAGTTAAATTAATATTCATGACTGTGTCTAAAGTAGGATAGTGAAGTCAAGGTATAAACATAGAGAAGCCAGTAAAACAACATTCAGGTTACAGAAGCAACATCACAGCAAGAGTCGGCTGTTCAATTGTATACTGTCCGAAAACCAAAAAATTGAAATGCATTTATACTAGCAGTAATTCTGGAACACGATTTTCTTTCAAAAAAGGTCCAGGCCAGACACACCAAAAGTCCACCTGATACAGGTTTGTAATCAGAACATATCAAGCAAGTGCCATCTACCAGTCAGAGGCTTAGATGTTTCCTTTTATATCTTAATATCTTTAGTTTCACAACCTTCTTTTAATTAACATAGACTTTGTTGTTTCCACCTATCCAATTCTTGGAAGTGTATATATAAGACCCAGGACAGCTTCGAAATTCTCATTAAGAGAAAATCAGGAAACAATGGTTAATTGTTGAGAGTTAATACTGCCAGTTGTTCACACCCGTGAAAACAGGTTTTCGCATGTATGAGATTGGAGGGTATCCAATAACAACAGTGGCCAAGAACCAGGAAATTGATAGAAATCTGTTATTATAGGTTAAAAGAGTAGGCTGCATTGAGAATGTGGAGATATATAATCTGGAATGTATTAGAGAGAATTTTAAACAATCATAAAGATTCATTAAAAAGAAATAAAGAAAATTTACCTATATTTCAGTATAAAACTGCTAGTCCAGTTTTGCAACATTTAACTGGTCATGTATGGTTCAAATAGATTGAACTGCTGAATTACTCAGAGCCACCATAACTATGCATAAAGCCATCCGATTCTTAAAGAAAGTTTTTTTATAAACACAACTTCTCAGCAGGCTCATCAAACAAGTCATAGTCTGCAGTTTCTAAATTAGAGAACTTTGCTCCTGAATTCAAAGAAATTAAGTAAACTAACCTTAAATTTTAGAAAATTATCACTATCTGGAAAATTGGTAGTTTACCTGTCCCTGCTTCCAAATGATGATGACCGACCAGATCTTCTACCACTTATCAACCAATCATCACCACTCCCTCTGGATGACCTAGACCAGCTATTATCAGTTCTGTAACTCCTGCCACCACGCCGAAATCCATCACCACTATCATTGTCTCGGCCACCCCAGTTTCTGGAACTCCCACCCCCGTTTCTGGAACCCCTGCGACCTCGGTCTCTAGAACTACCTCTGGAACCGCGGTCCCAGTTTGAAAACCTGCCATAATTATCTGTTGGAGGACCATCATCTTGCAGGGCAGGCAACTGCAAAAAGGCACACAGAAGACGAAAGCATGTCAGTTATGTCAGCACTCAAATGACAGGGACCCAGTCCATCCTTACGGTAGCATGACAAGACCGAAACAACAAACCAAGAAAACAACAAAGAAAGAGTGATATAAAAAGTATTAGGCTCTCTTATTCAAGCTAAAGAAATCAGGATGTCAAATTCATCCCTACTAAGATATTATGGGTGATTAAAGTCTCCTAAGACCTACACGGCAAGCCAGGAAAAGAGCAAATAATGAGGCCTTCATGAAGGATTAAACTCCTCTCTTCAGAATTAAGACATCAGAATATACATATAATGACTGTTATTCCATGGGGAAACCAAGACAACCTCCGTCCCATGGCATTTAAAACCTTGATCCTAATCAACAACAAACTTAGATTTATTGCATACCATCTTTTTCAATCTTACATCGTATCTTCATCTGATTAAAAGATCTTTTGATTTCAGAACTCTATGTCAGTTCATAAACAATATCTTATTCTGTAAGTCGAGAGAGAATCAAATAAAGACATCATTTCCCTTGTAATAGCTATTGACCAATTATTGGTTTCATTATAATAGCTATTAATCCATTCTAAATGAATTCCAGTTAAAGGCTTTACTGCAAAAATAACATTTTCAGATGCCAAGGGACATGCACACTAATGAACCCTTCACACACACTCCTTTGGTGTAAAAATTTGAACACAGATATCAGCAAAGCTGCTTACAAGAGAATAAAGCTCAAAGACTACCTTCATGATCTTGGATATGGTATTTCCTGGAGGTAGCTGCTTCTTCAGTAATTCTTTTGCAATTTCCTCAGGTAAATCAAAAACCGCTCCCTGAACCTGATATAATAAACAGGCAACAGAGATTTGCTTAAACAAATAAAAAGTGCAGTAATATGGAACCGATAAAAAATTTGAAAGCAAATAATATATTAATAAGATTTTAAGATATTAACATGTCCATGTTGTAAGCTTAGATGATAAAGGTAAAAAGAGATGGCTTCTATTTCATTATACATTGCATAATGGTGAGGAATTATAGCACCATGTCAATATTGAAATGATTCAACTATATGCAGTGATGAAGAATATCACAGTAAGAGGGTACTGGAATGACTTGCACTAAAATAAATATTTCACAAGAATTGCTGCTAAAGTGCTGATATCTTTGCCAGCAAAACGGGCCAGTGCATCCAAATGCAAGCCTATGCAGATTTGAAGCCCAAATTTGAATTTTGTTGAACAAGCGAAAATTTATGTATCAAAAATTAAAAGATGATAAAAATTAACGACTTTGATCTGCATTATCAATTATATAGCAGAGAACTGAGGAAGACAAAAGCCAGCAGTAGATAACAGAAAGAGGAAAAGGCAAAACTAGGAGAAAATTGCTCTCTGGTATAACACAAACCCTTTCATCTGCAATCAAGTATATTTTGCCAACTTCATCAGCAGCAGCAGGATAGACATCAGAAAGAAACCCAGTAACAGATCTTGCAGAAAAGAACCCTCTTGTATATTCTTGTTCACGTGTTAACTGTAATGTCACCCATCCCTGCAAATGATAGGGCAGATGAAGCTGAAAATTTTCGGAGGAAACTTGAAGACGTAACTAAATTTAACAAAAGCTCGTTTAGTATATAGACTGCTACATTTCATGGCATATAGGCACCACGAACATTATGCTCATATAGGATGGGATAGCGCAAACTATACTCCATAGCCCTGTCAATTCAGTTTGCAACTGGATCATTCACTAAGAACCAATAGTTGGATCAAGTCAAGCAGTTCTAACTCATACTTTACCGGTTAAAAATACACAACTAAATTAAAAATGTCTACTTAGTAGTAATTGGATCAGGTTGGATTCAAACATGCTGCATCATGACAAAGATCATGTATCTTTTCTGTTAAATGCTATACAAATAAGCCTGAGAAATTGTCAAAAACCAAACCCATTTTTTTTACCTGCTCATGACTGATAAGAGAACGAGATGAAGGTGGTTGAGAAAATCCACTCAAATGTGCCAATGCAGAAGCAAGAGCATTTGTTCCTAGTTCTTCTGTCAATCTTTGAGCCGTTGGAAGGAAGTGCTGGATGGACTCTGGATGTACACCCTGCAGAGTAGCAACAACTTGCTCTGCTGATGACTCCAACACCTCCTGCATCTGTGGTGGGCTTATAAATTCAAACTTGCATCCGACATCACGCTCCAGTGATTTAACAGTTCTCCTCTGGCTGCTACTAAACATCAAGATCGCTGTGCCTTCCTTTCCAGCACGTCCAGTACGACCAGAACGATGGACAAAGGTTTCTGGGTCATTTGGCAGTTCATAATGAATGATCTGTGAAAGGAGAAGACAAATTTTCAAAACATTTCATTGTATACTTTTATAGAGCAAAAATAAGGTGGCCAAATGGGAACGGAGACTTACTATATGTTGGCTGACCATGGCTCTTTTAACAAATTAATTAAATGCTTGCAGCTTATGTTCTTAAAGCATTGAATTTATTAAACAACACATGTGACTTAATGTTAAAATGTCAAAGTAATGATTGGTTGACAAAAAAACATGAGGGTATTAAAAGTTGATTGATCTTGGTCCTCCCATAATTAATTAGCCTGCTAGTAAAAAAGTGAATGGAAAGAAAATTTACAGCCAAATGCTGAAAACTTGACGTGCATAACCTTGAAAGTTGCTTGCATAACATAACTAACCTGGACCAGTTAATGGAGGTTTTCATACTGCCAGTACAATAAAAGCAATGAAACAATCCATAAAATGTTGAATTGGTTAGCTTGCATGTTTTTTGAGGGACGTGGATGCAACCCATGGAATTGTATGTCAGCATGGAAAAAATAATAGACCTTCATCAGCATCATTAGAATATAATTAATTCTACAAATATGCTATAGCAGTCACACAAAGTGAGGCTATTGCACCAAACCTACCAGATCAACATTTGGTATGTCAAGACCACGAGCAGCAACATCAGTTGCAACAAGCACAGTAAACTTTCCTTGACGAAAACCGTTCAATGTTCTCTCCCTCTGATGTTGAGATATATCTCCATGCAGTGCCTCAGATGCTATATTATTGGTCAAAGCCATGGATACCTCATCAGCATCCCGTTTTGTTTGAGTGAAAACAATGGTCTTACCAGCCTTTGCATATACCTGAAAAAGTAAAAAGTAAGCAGTTTATTATACTGTTAGATAAAAAAGAAATAAAGAAAGAAAATAGATTCTTCTTGGAAGAGAATAAAGTTCAAGACTTCTCATGGTGACTGAGTATCACACAGAAAACTGTGCAAAAATGGTTCAAGGAAGCAAATCAGTACCTTTACCAAGGTTCGTTATACTAGTCGATACCCTACAGTACCGGACATACCGTCCCGTACCGACATTCGGTATGTCATGTTGTCTCGTATCGTACTGCATATCAACATTGTAATAGGATAGTACCGGTACAGCATTCGATACCGACTGCGAACCTTGATCTGTACTAGCTATCAGCAAAAGTGCATGTCGGTGTGTGGTGTATGCGTGCGTGCGTGCGTGCGTGTGTGTGTGTGTGTGAGAGAGAGAGAGAGAGAGAGAGAGAGGAGAAGAGAGCACGAGACTGCTTTGACAATGTATTCTCCAGGAACTCTTGCCTCCATGAAGGATTCACTCAACAAGTGGACACTTTCTAACAAGCCTAACAACGTCATAAGCTGATTGGGCCGGTAAAAATTAAAATAAAACATGACATATTCATAAGGAGTCTTTGCAGAGGTTGATGAAGCAAGGGAATTAGCACAGAAGCTAAATCATACTATTCATGAATGAATAAGACTTAGATGAGAGAGAGACTGCTTTGACAATGTATTCTCCAGGAACTCTTGCCCCCATGAAGGATTCACTCAACAAGTGGACACTTTCTGACAAGCCTAACAACGTCGTAATCTGATTGGGCAAGTAAAATTAAAATAAAACATGACAGATTCATAAGGAGTCTTCACAGAGGTTGTTAAAGCAAGGGAATTAGCACAGAACTAAATCATACTATTCATGAATGAATAAGAAAGACCTAGATGAGAGAACCTAGCACAGTTTAATAATGTAATATGTTCTGTAAATAGTATGATAACTAAATCACCAAACAATTCCAAATACTGTTTACAAGAGGGCTATCAAGAAACAACTGCCCAGTGCATCGCACAAAATTAAACTGGACAAATACAGAACCTGCACATCTCCCAGTAAGATCATAATAAGTTGATTATTTATTTGGATCAGAAAAAGAAGAAAAGTTGAATATTCTTATCTGATGATTAAAACAGAACTAAGATCACCATCTTATCTAGCATCTGATAAAGCTGAACCATACAGGTACACCAACAATGAACAAGATAAGCACACTGTCAATCTTAGCTATTCTAAACATACCATGATTAGGTCACTAAGGATCATGCGCTTTGAAGTTGAAGTTGTTGGAATGGCATAAAGTTTAATTCCTTCTGGTAGTTTTTCATCTTGATCACCAACCTAAATGAAAAATATAGAAATATGAAAAGAATTAAGAATATTTTATGGAGCACAACTAAACAAAGATAGAGAAAGATGCACACGTATTCACATATTGACCTTTTTATGCATGAATGCATGTAAAAGTAGCACCAGGTCACCATTGCATAACAGGGCACATATTATGCAATTACAATGCCAGAATACATATGCCCTAGAAACGGTATATGGATATGGAAAACAGCAGAGCTTTTACTTTCAAATGATGCATATTCCTTCAAACTTTAATCCTGTATCCAAGAATCTTCAATATCCTCATGCAATCGCATGCTTGCAAGAAATTACTAAATTAGTCATCCAAATTTGTTTCAACTATATATTAGCATGATTTGAGCTCTTGCCATATATGGCAATACTAAGAAATTGCTAGCCAGCTCTGGAAGTCATACGACATACGAAGGACAATAGGTTGTTCAAATCAGTATTTTGGAGGTATAAGATGTCAAGGAATAGACAACCGTCAACTCTCAATCGAACCATTTGATCAAATTCAAAATCTAAGAGAAGGAATTTCGGGTTCTAGAATTTCATATATTTCAATCCCAATAAATTTTAACTGCATTAAGTGAGTGAAATATAAGCTAAGCCACCATGCAATACAAAGTTATAAACTACCAAATTCAAATTACATATTATTTTACAAATACAATATGACAAATCATTATATGAGTGTTATGATGACCATGTCTTAGCTTGTTTGAATAATATTTTGTAACTAAAAAAACACAAAATGATAGGAAACTTTTTCTTTAAAAAAAAAAGGTTTACAAGACATGCTTAGAAAAAAGAAAGAAACATGCAATAGTCCTTTCTTCGCTGAACGAGCCAATCAGAACAAGTTGTTTAGAATAAGATATTACTGATTACCTAATAAGCTATAGCAGCTCTAGGCTAAATCAACCTGTCTATGGAACTTATTCCTTTTGTGCAGATTTCTCCATTTTCTCTTCCCTGTACCTGAGTCCATGAGTGCATGCTTTACATTTTACATTTAGCAGCCTAGGGTTGCCAACGAGCATTCACAAGAGAAAAACTAACATGTTTAGTTGCCAAAGCTTTTTACACCATAACCTAATTTCCAAAGAGAATCTGACTGTCAAGAGATGCATTTTGCAGCAAACTAGCATGTTTATGATCATTCAAGTATTCTCAGATCCAAAAATGTTCCTTAAGAGCAAGGTCCACCATATCGGTTGCCCAGCGGCACGAGTCGGCATGGGCCGTGCCAGGCTGTAATGAGAGAGGAAACCTGTCGGAGCCGAAGAAGGAGAAGAGAAAGAGAGAGAGAGAGGGGAAGGGAGGGAGAAGGAGCAGGCCTCTGCCACCCCCCCCCCCCCGCGGCCTCAGCCGGCATCCGTCGCCGCTCCTCTCTCCCTCCCCTGCTCACTCTCTCTTTCTCTTCTTCTTCTCCGTCTCCAGCGGTGAACCGTTTTCTACGTCGGAGCCACCGGTACAACTCGAAATAGGTGGAACAGTCCGGTTCGGGACGGTTCCGCATTCCTTGCTTGAGAGGAAAGAAAATATTAAATTTATAACAAGAAAACATGCTTGGTCGATACAAATAACGCATACTCAAGAAATCTTTTATTTTTATAAGAACAATTTTATGCTGCATCGGAAATATCCATCTGTCTAATAGCTATATCTCTTAAACAACATGCCATGCATTTTGGCACAAAAGCTCACCAACACCATGGTAAGGAAGCATTATAAATCTATCCTTTTTTATAACTGAAATTATCCAACACGAACACAAAAGTTTTTTACCATTCTTCTTATTGTGCATAAGTGGGTATCTAATAAATGAATTATGTTGTCATTAGACGATGATAGAGAATTTTGTATGGTATCTGTTTTGGCAGGGTTCATGTGAAGCTTAAATTACAAAAAATTATCTGTGCCCAAACCTGATTCACATCTCTGACAGTGAGGATGGAAGAAAATCAGCAGAAATAAAAACAAGCAGTGGGTATAAAAATCATTACAAAATAAATGAAACAGCACCATAGTAGTTACCAGGTCAATTGTCAGGGGATCATTCAGATATCTCCTGGACAATTTTTTTACCCAACTAGGCATTGTTGCAGAAAATAGCATGTTTTGACGTTCTGACGGCAGCTTTTCTAATATCACTTCCACATCTTCCTCAAATCCAACAGCAAGCATCTGATCAGCCTCATCAAGAACCAAATACTGAACTTCTCCCAAGCGAAGACTGCTGCTATTAATCAGGTCAATAATTCGACCAGGAGTTCCCACTACCACATCAACGCCATGAGCCAGTGCATTTTGCTGGATATTATAAGAAACCCCTCCGTAGACACAGACAGTGCCAAGATATGGTGCCGACTCTTTAATTTCCTTCTCCACTTGCTTGGCCAACTCCCTTGTTGGTGCTAGAACCAGAACCCGGGGAAGACGGCCTCGCCTACCAAGAGCAGACAACGCAAGTAAGCAAAAAAGTAAATAAGAAGAAAAGCGAGTCCTTGATGCAAGATAATGTACAAAGCAAGGGAGAAAAAAATAAAAACCTTGAGACGCTTTGGCGTTCATTATCCTCTGCAAGTCGTTTAATGATGGGAATTCCAAAAGCCAGCGTCTTCCCTGTCCCAGTCTTTGCCCGTGCGATGAGGTCTCTGCCTTCAAGAGCAGGAAGCAGTACAGCCCTCTAAGAGAAACAACTAAAACATGTAAGGAATAATAGTGGCAGATGCAACTATCCGAGCATCCGCCTACCTAGCTAAGAGAGTGCGTCAGTCAATCCTGAAGTAGATAAATCAGAACAGGGAAGGATAATAGCAGTTCTCAGTACCATCTTGCAGTGCAAGGCGAATAATGTACTAACCCTCAAACGATGACGACCAAAGGATATGTTTCAATGGCTTACCACTACCAATATTAGACAAAAACTTAACTACAAAAGAGGATAAATTGTCGATTTCAACGGGCATTCGAACTAACGGATTGGTCGTCTATCATAATATTGGACTGCATCAAAAAAGAGAGTATCAAGAGATGATGCAGATGTCAAACGGCGGTTATAGAATAGTGCATGAGTTTCACTGCCGTTCGGTCATCTCCAACGATGGGCTATTTGTTAATCTCCCCTATCAGGTTTAGAAATCACGCAAGCGAGGTTAAACAAGAAGTAATATTTTGCCCCCTACAGGATTTGCACCCCTCGCGTTACCTGAATAGGGAAGAGGTGAGTAATCCCACGCTTCTCGAGAGCACTCACGAGCTGCTCGGGCAACCCTAGATTGGCAACGGCGAGGTCTTCCTCCCCCCCAACGGCAGGGCCTTCCGCCGCCTCCTTGTCCGAGCCGTAGTACTCCTCCTCGTCCTCCTCTCCTTCCAGAGGTATTTTGGAGAGATCGCCGAGCCCCTTGAGCGCGTCCTCGCTCAGGACCGAGTTAGGCGAGGCCACGGCCGAGGGGACGAACAGATGGGGAGGAGCCACGGCGGGCCTCGAGCTCCGCAGGGAACAGCAGCAGCCCCTGGGCGTGGCCGTGGCTGAAGCCCTGAGGCCACACAAGTGGGGCTTCTCGGAGGAGGGAAACATGAACGGGAGGGCCCTCTTGGAACTCCGGTAGAGAGACGAGACGCCGATGATGGAGGCCATGGCCGCCTCTGCTCGATGAGTAGCTGTCGCTCCGGAGGGGGAGCGGGGAGAAGGAATGCACAAGGAGAGAGGAGGGTATACGGTCGAAAGAAGAAACACACGAGGAGGGAGCTAGGAGGGCTTCGGGGTGGGACTCGATAAGGAGGGAGCTAGGAGGGCTTCGGGGTGGGACTCGATAAGGCGGGCTTCCAAACGTATGGTCTTACAAGCCTCCACCGCCCTAGCCTGCGTGCCCACTTGCCCAATTTATATATACGAGGGGGAGGCGGTTTTCGGGGATGGATATCTTGGAATGAGATAGGTTTTCGGTTTCCCGCAGTGCACCCCGAGGGAAATTGACCGGTCGAACCCGCTTACCCTGGCCGCAGCCGACCGAGATAGAAACTCTCCGTGTTCCTCTCGCTATCTACCATGAATTTCCTGTAGCCTCTCGACGATCAGAAACTTGTGATAATTCCAAATTTGCATGAAACTGAAAGTCGGTGCTCTCTCCGGAAGCCCTACTAAATTGTTAGACTTGGAAAGCTTTTGGTTGGCCAAAAAATACTTTCTAATCCTCTAAAAATATTTTTAGATGAATATTTGATGAAAATTTTAAAAAAATATTCTATTTTTTTCAAAAAACTAAAACAGCCTTTCGTGAGAAGCTCCATTTTGAAACTTTTCGGAAAAAATCGTTGGTCAACATGGTCGACAAAAAATGAGCAGATATTTCAGAATCTTTTAAGAACAACTAATTTTAAGAAGTTCATAGCTTGCTAGACTTGCTAACCTGCTACCATAAACATGTTTATGCTTGTTGGGAAACATATACGGATGGTGTTTGTATCTGATATCTAAGGATAGGTACAACTTTTATTAACATGATCCGATCATTTGATTCACAAGATTGAAACTCCTTCGTTGATCAAATCATAATCATAATATGGACTAAGCATTGATATAATAACAAATAAGATCACCTTTGGTTTAGCTATTGATAATGAATCTATCAATAATATTGAATCTATCAATGATTTCGAAACTATTGTCGGCCATGGTTTTGATCTTCTAGCTAAATAGATCCAGATAAATACATATGAAAAAGGAGAAAATCGATGATTAGAGAGTTGGGAGGGAGAGGAGAAAGTGGATGATTAAATGATCAACACAATAAGGAAGGGAAAAATGAAAAGAGCATGATAAAATTTTCCATTGTGGCTATTGTATCTTAGTTTTCATCTTTAATATAAATTAGTAGATAGTCAGGAATCCCTAAAATGATTATGTTAATAAGATAAAAGTTACATGGGGTCTTATAAATATCTAGGCATGACTTTAACCTTTTCTTAAAATTTTAAACTTTAAATAAACATTGGTCCGATTAAGTAAAAGCAAGCCACCTCTAAATACAAGTGAACAGATTCATACCTATTGAGGTCGAAGTTCCTCCGACCTCAGACCTTAGCCTCCACCAAACTGGAACAGGAAAAGAAGACTGCGTCCCCACAGAAGGTATTGTTCGCTTTGGGGATCGTTGGTTCCAGGCCCAGTGGGCTCGCTGGAGGGCACCATGTTGCCTAAGGAGACAACCCAAGAGGGGGGGTGAATTGGGTTTTAATTAATTATTGCTCAATTAAAAATAAGGTGAGTGATTAACTAATTAAATTGCAAGTGAATTAGTTAGATCACTAGATGCAATGAGTGAAGAGAGTGAAAGAGACAAGGTGCAATACAAACATAGAAAGATTTATAATGGTTCGGAACCAACTCTTGCTCCTACGTCTACTCCCCAAGCCGCACTTGAGAGTTCACTATAATCCCTAGGATTACAGCCGGTTGTTTTACAAGCTCACAACCCAACTTGTTGTTTTCACGAGGTTACAACGAACTCGGTCGGTTTTCACAGGCTCACCGACTAGAACCACCCGATTGTTTTTCCGGGTTCACAATCAAACCCAGTTGGTTTTTTCCGGTTCACCAACCACAACCTTACACCGTTGGTTTTATCTTTGGCTCACCAACAAACTTTACAACCCTTGATTCAATCTCCTAATTGAATCAAATAAGAAAAACAAAGTTTAGAAATTCATAAAGAAAGCTTCTAAAAAGCAAATGTGAGAACAATATAAGCAAGGTAAAGTTAGAAGCTCTCAAACAGATTTTAGATGAGGAAGTAGGGGCTTCTCGATTTCTGAGCCTCCTCTTGAAAGCACTGAAGGTTGGAGGACAGTAGTAGAGCCTTGAATGCGAATGAAGCACTTCTCAGATTGAGTTGAATGCACCTCTTTTTTCTTTTACTCGTATTTACTCTTAAGAAGCTCTTGGTAGTTGAAATGCTTTAATGCTCAGATAGAATAGCTCTCTTGTTGTCTACTAC
>JAOXJJ010000672.1:139210-180452 GCA_025769935.1 Phoenix roebelenii | reverse complement strand
ATTAAATTTAAACTTTGTTCGTCGGTTCTAACAACGATCTGTTTAGCATATTTTTAGGTAAACAGGAATCGGACGAATAGTCGACTCGGGAACATCTGGAGTCGACTCGGCAAGCATCGGAGTCAACTCGAAACCTTTTGGAGTCGACTCGTTAACAGGGTCTAAAATCTATCGTTCTATCTTTCTGTTTGTTATCAGTCGGAGTCGACTCGAAGAGTTCCGGAGTTGACTCGAGCTTGTGCCAGAAATGTTAAACCACCCGGGGTTGACTCGCAAAGTTCCGGAGTCGACTCGTGACACAGACTTTGGTTCAAATTGAGTTCAACACTTAGCCAAATTATTTTGAACCAAAGCTCGAGGTACTTAAACAGAAATTCACACATATTTGACTGAAACACTAGATTGAATTCATTAGTACAACATAAGATATACTCAAAATGCTTTGTGCTCATCAGAATCAATTAGGGAGTACTCAATTACTCCACACACCACCTCTCACGGTTTTGTCCTTTAAAAGGCGCCTCCTGAGGGAAGGGTAATCGAGCCCTCCATTTAAGGCACGGATATTTTCGCTATTCAGTCGATGTGAGACTAAGTTCAAGATCCTTTATTTCCACAACATCAGCCTCCCCAGCGGGAAGGTCTGTGCCGAGGTCAAGGGCTCCTACTTGGTGCGCCATTGTTGAGGTCAAAGTTCCTCCAACCTCAGACCTTAGCCCCCACCGAACTGGAACAGGAAAATAAGACTGCGTTCCCACAGAAGGTATTGTTCGCTTTGGGGATCGGTGGCTCCGGGCCCAGTGGACTCGCTGGAGGGTGCCACTCCTCACGGTTTTGTCCTTTAAAAGGCGCCTCCTGAGGGAAGGGTAATCGAGCCTTCCATTTAAGGCACAGACCCTTTCACTATTCAGTCGATATGGGACTAAATCCGAGACCTTTTATACCCACAACAATACCATTACTAATGGTAACTGCATGCATGAAACGAGATGCATATAAAAGGAGCAAGTACAACACATAGGATGTGCTAGGAGGAGAGAAGAAGCTAATAGTATGACAATTTTATATTTTTCTTCTCCAATCTTAGTATACTCAAATACATTAACAACCAAGTATTAAATAAATAGTTTAAGTAAGATGAGTCAGGTGATGAGCAATACAATGCGGTAAGTGTTCTTCAAGATGAAGGCAGAATTTGAACTTAGGGTTTTAGAATAATCACTAAAAGATTTTAATATTTTATTTTAGCTAAAAGGTGAGACCGATGGGTAATGTTTTTTTTTTTTCAATGGTCAACTCCATCCTATTTGGTTTTGTTAGGAAATATCACAAGCTGGGAATGTTGACAATGCAGGCCTTACGAGACCATTGATAGATTTAAATTGATCATAGAACATCCTTTGTTATCTCACTGAAATCTGAGTTCTATGTTAAGCAAAAAGTTGTATAAATCAAAGAGAGACCCGGGGAGCCTGATGGAGGGTAAAAAAAAAACAAAGTTGTTTGGATGTCATACAGAACTATTTTTTGAGATGGTAACGATCAACATTTATCTTAAAGAAGACTCGACTATGGTGATTAAGTGAATTCAAGACTAGTACAACTATGATGACAGGTACTTACCGCTTTGGAACATATACAGGCCATCGAAAGAGTGTGGCTCTTTCTGGACCATTCATGTCTATTAAGAGACGAACAGTGATACAGTGATACTAACCGGACGTCTCTTTATGGCTCATAATTTTGAAGAGATTCTTTAAAAAAATTTAATGTTTTTTTTTTGGCACAACTCATAGGAGTTTAGTTTGAGTCGCCATTTGCATCAAAAACTAATAATGATAATAATAATATTTTTTTTTAAAGGCCGTTAAAAATGCGCGACGTTGGGCGAGATTTCGTTTAATTTTAGACGCGTCCGGTCTGTAGCGGCGGTGGATTCTCGATCAGCGGTGGCTTGGTACCTTTAATCGGAGACGAGTTGTCGGGGGACTTATCCCGGCCTACAGATTTTCGGTTCCTTCGCCCGAGTGACTTGACTCTTCCCTCAACCCTCCCTCTCCACTCTACATCCACCCGGACGACGACCATCCTTTACGACAATACACCGTCACCAACGCCGCCACTGCCCGCCGTCATCGTTCTCTCCTCCTCATCCTCCTCCACCTACTCTTGTTGGTCTCCACAAGCGAGGAGAAAAGAAGAAGAGAGCCGACAACTCTTCCTCCCCCTCCTGCCCCTCGACCCTAGATTCCTCCCTAACCTCCCCCTCAAACCCAATTCCCCTCCCCTGCTACTCTTCCTCTGGAATTCCCATTCCGAGATTCCCCTTCGAGCCTTTCCTTCGCCCTTTTCCTCTTCCAGTTCCAAGATTCGCTTTCCGCTGCCAACTTTTTCCTCCAAATTATCCGCGATTCCCCTTTTCAAGAAAGAGAGGGGCGGCGGGTCAGGAGCCGCTAGGGTTTACTTCGCTGTTCCTCTTCCGCCCTCCCCCCAATTGCGGGACTCGAGAACTTTGCCCTAAGGGTCAGATTAATCCATGGGGCAGGCCAAGGCGAAGACGAGATGAGTCGGATTTAAAAGAAGGAGCTTTCTCCCAAGGTTCGTTACGAGTTCGGACCCTGTTATCTCTCTCGCTCTCTCCACCTTTTTTCCCCTCTTAACTTTTGTTATATTTTTCAGTTTGATCTTCTTGAATGCTTTGGATTATTTATGTATTTATTTTTCCTTTGGATTCACGAACATGTTAGGAGGCACGCTGGTTTTGGTTTCTTTCGATGATGGCGGCTATTCTTTTTGTCATCGTCGCATTCCCATGCACAGTCGGAGCCATAGTGCTGGCGATGCTCCACATATACAGGCACCTCTTGAACTACACGGAGCCTACTTATCAGCGCTACATAGTTCGCATCATCTTCATGGTCCCGGTATGCTGGTTACTGATCTTGGCATTTTTATTTTATCATCAGAAAGAAGGAAGAGAAAGGGGCCCTAACTTGTTTCTAGTTGTTGTTGTTGTTGTTGTATGGCTGACCGCTTTGAGGAGATGCGTGCTTAACTAGCATTCTTTTGTAATTGGTATGTTGATGCATTCTATAGTAGAGGAAATCGAGAAATCACTCTTCTTGTAGTTCTGCATGTTCAGCCACATTTTGCTTTTATGACATCTACCATCTTGTTTCTTTGTCTTCTTTGCGAAGTTCAACCTTTAATTTTGCTATATTTCTAGCCAGCTTGTTCTTAAGTCTCCGATATACCAAGATGTGTTTGCTTGCTATTTTTGTCACATATACCTAGGTGTGAGTATGGGTTCTAGATTGGAATTAAAAGGAGAGGGAGAGGGAGCGAGGGAGGGAGTTTATGCATCAAAGATCTGATTCCTTCTGATTTTGTTAGTCCTAGTCTCATTTGATTTGATATCATGTTTTCTTAATAATGCAAGAAAGTAATTATGATGTGCGCATATGTGTACGGGAGAAATCACGATCTTTTGTAAATTTGTGTCTTTTTTATAACTTAACAAATAGTTGTTTATTTAGTACTTATTATTTATTTCCAAGTTTAGGATCTCTTTAGAGGCAGGGACTTGTAAATTTCTACTTTGTTTAAGAAGAATCAGCAATCTCGAGATCAGATGAACACGAGCACCATCAATACTAGTAGCATTATTATTCTGACCATTGCATGGTCATTACCCTAATAACCATGATCATCATCTTCATAGTTGTCTTCATTATCATCATGCTCATATGGTAGTTATCTTGGTCTTCCTCATAATTAAAATGCCTGCTATTCTGACCATTCTCCTTCCAGATGTAGTCTAGTTTATTTTCTTAAATGTTCTTCCTCCTAACTGCTATAATTATGTGTTTGTTAGTGCAGTACATCTAACTTCTTCCACTCCTTTGCTTTGGTGCTATTGGACCCTCATCGTTGTCAATATCCTTTTGCCAAGTATCACTTCCTCTTTAGCATGGACAGCATTTTCTCATACCGATTCACCATGTGGGTTATTCTCCAAATAGGCTTTATTTTGGATAATTAAGTGGATGACCTGATCATAGGCCTTCATATAACTACCATCATTTTGCATTCCTTTTCGGTTTGCCAAGTTCCTCTATCTTAGTATTGACACGAGTTAAGCAGTGATCTTAGAGTGGGTTCTTGATCCTTAGGTACATGAGGTTGAACATCTTCTATATCCAGCTAAAACTAATGAATATGTGGTATGACAGAGGACTCACAGTAATCTTCTATGTTGTATGGCAGAAGACTCACAATAATCTTTCCCTTGGTATAGCTTCCTCTACTACCCCCCAATTAGCGTAAAACAACAGCCTTTGAAAATACAATAACTCTTGTAATATAAATAGAAAATCTGCCATATTTTGGTCAACTAGAAATCATAAAATTTTTCGTTGTCCTCCATCTTCATTGCAATGAACTCTTGATCTCAGAGTGCAAAATGGCCTCAACTTCTGTCTTCGAAGAGCACATCATGTACACCTTGATTATGATAAGCAAGATTTTAAGTGCCGTTGTGGCATTGAGACAGTATGTAGTGTTTGCCATACATCAAAATGCATCACATGCAACCATGCCATGTGCTGGTCTAGGCTTGGCATGGTTTGTGCCAAGTGGCATGAATGACATGACTAGCACTTTAATCCTTTGTTTAAGAACACACGTAGAATATTAGATTTTTTCCCCTATTTCCTTCCACAAGTTCTTGTCATGCATCCTTGACGTGTTTCTTTCTCTTTCATAACAATTATTTTCTTCAATCCATTGACCGCCCAATCTTCATGCTTTCTATTGTTGGAGTATGATCAGTGGGATGGATTTAATAATGTGGGCTTTTCATTCAGAAGATTAAATACATAAGCATCACCTGAAGAAAAACATGATAAGTCTAAGATTTTGTGTCTATTGGTTACATGAATGTTATATGGAGTTGCTTGTCTATTTTTTATAACTAGGTTCATGCTTTTATGCCTTTACCCCCACCGTTTTCTGATTGAGTTTTACCATGATTGTCTAATATCTTGAGAACTTTGATCCATGGGTCAATTAGTGATTCTCCTCTACATCGTCATTTCACTATCATGACGACTTTAAGCTTGAGGTGTGAGAAGGTGGTTGGGTTTGCATCCAGCTTGGTTTAGATGCAAACCAATTTGGCTATGTCTATGATTGGGACTTGGGAATAACCCACTTTTTATTTGACAAGTTAGAGACCGAGTCTGGGTTTGGTCCATTGTAATTTGTAAATGCATTGGATCATTATTCCATGTTGTTCTTGTTTATGTGATTTATATTGATGCCTTTGACTTTGAAAGTAAAGTGTTGTTTACCACATATCATCTCCTACAAATATGGCTTTTATTTCTTGACTTGCAATTTGCATGTAGACCCTCCTGCATAAGGCTAGAAGCTTATACTTTTATCCTCAGGTTTTAGGGTTGTATTAAACCATTACAACTTGTCTGTTAATATGTAAAAATACTTGAACACCATTGCAGCTATAACCATCCAATATACAATATGAAAGGGCATAACTGATCAATTCTTAAGTCAATTTTCCTTTGAAGATAGTTTTGTGTTAAATCTATAGTGGCATATGAAACTTGTTGTTAAGGGTATACTCTTACATTTTTTGGTTTATTGGGTTACATTTCAGGAAAGTTACAACTTATAACTTTTAGATGGCTATTCTAAAAACCATATTCAAAGAGGTATACATGTTAAAACCATTTTTGTTAACTTATTGGCCGCACGAGCACTTTTTAGTGCTTTTATGGTACTTATACATTCAAAATATATGTTTTTTCCATATGCAACACTTATGAAGGAACTATACAGTTATATGAAACTTGATGGTAAGGGTATAGTCTTACATTTTTCGGTATATTGGGTTACATTTCAGGAAAGTTACAACTTATAACTTTTAGATGGCTATTCTAAAAACCATATTCAAAGAGGTATACATGTTAAAACCATTTTTGTTAACTTATTGGCCGCACGAGCATTTTTTAATGCTTTTATGGTACTTATACATTCAAAATATATGTTTTTTCCATATGCAACACTTATGAAGGAACTATACAGTTTCATGTGCAAAAAACAATTTTTTGCTTTTTTATTGGCCTTTTAGTGCCCTTCTCACTCTTATGGTGAGCAGAAATTAAAATTTATGGTTTTCCATCCATGTGCATAATTTGCAAATGGATTTAGTTTTGTGTGCCTGTATGTTTTTCCTCCCAAGATGTGGGCATGCATTTGACTATTATATATATATATATGTGTGTGCGCGCGCGCGCGCCTATGCATGCATGCATGCTCTTGTTCTCCTGCACATGATTTCCTTGCACGTTTTCATTTGCTTTGCACAACGATGTCTCTACTTTATAAACACCTTTTTCCGTTGCAAGCTCACATATAAAATAGCCTATGACTTGTTGTTTTGCAATAAGTTGCTTGGATCTCTGTTTAATGTGCTCTCTTTCTCTCTCTCTTCCCCCACCCTCTCGGGGTATCTTGTCCACTTCATTTGGTTTGGGCATCCATCAATTAGAGTGGCTTGGTTTTAAGTGGAAGGATTGGAAGTGAAGGGTGTGGGGTCTAAGAAGACTTGGATGGAGATGGTAGAAAGGTTATTCCCTTGATATGGAAAACCGATGAAGAAGGCTTCATGTTTCGACGGTATGATATGTCCTGCCGGTACTGTACTATTGTTCCTGATGGTAGTTACGCATCTTGGTGGTTCTTTAACCTCCCAAGAAAAATATACACGAGATGGGTGTGGGACACCAATTCTCTCTTGAATTGGGAAGCCTTGACTGTCTTAGTTCTTCTTGAATATCACAATTGTGGCTCGACACTTGGGATGAATGGGGATGATTAGGATGGACCTGGACACATTTTTTTTACTCTTTTTTGTTCATTCTTGTTGTTAGTGACTGTTCAATCCATCTCAATTTGACCATTCTGTTTGATTCTGTAATGCCCTTAGATCAAACCGAGATGGAGCTGGATATTGAGATTGAAACACTTGATTCATATAGTTGAATTCAAATAAATGGGAAATATTTACTGCTTATTCATATGCTTATGCATTAGAGACTAGTAGATTCTATGTATTTTATTCACCATACTGCTTATATGGTTTTGATCATATTATCTCTTTTGGCAGGTTTATGCGTTGATGTCTTTCCTGTCCCTTGTCCTAAATAAGAGCTCAATTTACTTTAATTCGATCCGTGAAGTGTAAGTGACTTGATTATCCAGGTTCACGCTGAAAATTTATTGCAAGCTTATCATACACAAATTTACGAACAAGTCATTTTTCATTTTATCTTCTTATTTTAAGTTTTTCTTTATTCAGATTAAGTTTTTAACACTTAATTCTCATCCATTGAGGTTTCTTAGAAGTTAGATTGCTAAATGGGATGACAAAATAAATAGTTATACATCATGGTAAGACCGTAACAGGAAATTGCTTGTGGTCCATTGCACAATGACTTTGTAGAATTTAGGGCCTCTGAGTAATACCTGCTGACAGTTAATTTTCTTCTGAGAGAATGCTTCTTGACCTCATAAGGGGAATTGAGAAATGATATCCACATGGACTGAACACTAGATACTGTTATACATCATGGTGATTCCACAACTGAAGGATTGTTGGTTGTGCACTACAGAAGACATTGCATTGTATAAAGTTAGGCCCTGGTAGTAATCTTGCTGACTATTAATAAACTTTTTTACTTTTTAGTTCTGTTTTTGCCTAATTGGTGTTCCTCCGAGGAACGTTGTTTCTCATTTCTCCTTTTTTTAAGCATCTGGACCACATTAGACTATATCAGGCCTAGTGGCATGGAAAACGACCCATTTATTCTCATTTTTGACGAAGGCTTGATATCATTTATCTCTTAGATTGCAAAGAGGGAATTTGTTTACCTGAAAAATAGTGCATACGGTTTGTTTTATATATATATATATATTTATATATGTTTGTATGTAGACATATATGTATGTATGTATACATGCATTTGACCAAGTTTATTGGGAATTATAGTAATTGATCTGTAGGGTTATTAATATATAGAATCTGTGGTCAAACAGAATTTTCTTTTTTAATATGAGCACGATCGGAATTGCCAAGTAATTATAATGTCTGCAAGAACTATGATGGTTAGAACTCGTTACATATGGGTAAAGTTGGTAGTTAGAGTTAGTGAGGATTGGTGGTGAATGAAGTAATGACAAGTAAAATTTTAGACTAAAGGATGAAGTGTGATAGACTAATAGAAATAAGTCTATTGTAAGGAGAAATAGTTTACATGCTTCCACAATTAACAACCAATTTTAGGAATAATTGGGTGCAGTAATATGGAGCCAACATGGTCAACATTGTCTTGTCATTATTTTGTTCCTTTTTTCTTCCCTTGAGGTTGGACTAGTTGGGGGTGGGAGGTGAGGGAAGGGAGGGCTTATATATGGAGACCTAAGTTGGGATTGTGGGAACATAGATACTGGTGGTACAAGAGGATACAAGTAAAGGCTTTGGGATGCAAGGCTTTAGTGCCCATTCTGTTGAGATGTGGCAAAATGATTGGTCTAATAAATCCTTATTCCTATTCACCTTTTTCTATTAAAAAAAAAGAGATTTGATGCCAATGTGTTGGGATGGGCAAAACATAATTTATCTTTGGTCAACCATTTAACATTTATTTCTATGAGCGTTTGCTGACCTCTTGGAGTGGATCATGCCTGTCATATAGTTTTTGCTTTGAGGAAGAAAGCAAACAACATCCAATTATATGAAGTTTGTGTCTGAGAGCGAGTAAATGCTGTATTTTTGTTTCCACGCATGTGCAGCACGGAGAGAAGCTAACAACAGGATTAGGCTTGGAGAATTTTTTGATGTCATTGTTGAAGATCACTTGTTAAGATTTATGGGGGATGGAGCAAGTGCGATAATCAGCTCTGGCATCATCCAGATCGTTGTTTGAATGATGCTCAAATTAGGATATCAGATAGGCAACAAATGAGGTATCCCAGGGCTTACTTTAGTTAGCTGCTAGCACTAATGGGGCATATATGGGCATCGAACACATCAAATGATATAGAGTTGGCCCAACAAAGAAGCTTATTGTTTCTGTTTGCATCGCATAACCTTTACTGTCCATGCTGTAGTAACATGCCCTTGCAACTTTCTTGTTTCTTTTCTTTTGTAAGTAGAGCATCTAAAGAGTGGAAAAATGTTTTAAAGACTTCTGATCAAGCATAAGGGCGATTTATCTCGGTTTTCCTTTTTTTCTTTTCGTTTGTTTTTTCCCTGAAGAGGAATAAGAAGAGGAAACCAGCCAATTTTGGCCAACTCTTCTCTGTGTGCGTGTTTTTCTTTTGTCCTCTCTCTCTTTTTGTTTCAATTCTTCTGTAATCCAGCTGTTATCTCTTTTTATTACTGCTGATTGCAACGCAACTAGTTTTTGTTTCTAAAACTTGGAGAGATATGAAAAATATCTCTAATTTCTCCTCATTGCCCAAATTTGTACTAACTGCTGTCGATCTAAAATTATTTGACATTAGTTCTAAAGTTTCTGCTGATTGATTGGTTGCTGTCTATTATCTTTTACTGCAAAATTAAGTTTTCTAGGCATGGCAACTCACCTTCTGATAGATCATCTCTCACACCCACATGACACCCTTTGTTTCTCTTGCATCCTGATTCCTTCAATCCTTGAATTTTTCTTAATACCTTTGTCATGTTTTTGGAACTAGACATTAACCTAATATCTTGTACCAAATCCATAGTTTTCTATTCTTCAAGATTGACTGTTAGTCATCTGTGGTCCTACTTTATTGGGTTATGCAATTCACTGGAACGTTGGGTCATCTACATCAATATGCTAATTTTTGATGAATTGTGGGGAACATAATTTGAGAGAAACCAGGCCTTTTTGAAAGTCAATTACATGGTGTTCATTTTTGTCACCGCTCCCTTGGTCACATGGAACCTTGGTTTAATGCCTCGTCTTTCTGATTCTTTGAAGGGCTTATTTGTTAATTAAGGTTGTGAAAATACTTGGGTATTCTGAGGAGTTACAGGATTGTTATTTGAGGAGATTTATTAGGGGTGGCAAAATATAACCCGACCCATGTTCGACCTGCCATAAACAGGTTTGGATTTGGCCTAAACAGGTTCGGATCGTAAACAGGTCGACCCGTTTAACATGTTTATTAATTGGGTCGGATACGGATTTTAGATGTCTGACCCGTTTAAACCATTTAACCCGTTTAACTATTGGGCAGATTAAACAGGTCTAAACAGGTTAAACGGGTCTAAACAGGTCTAAACAAGTCAGGTTGGGCAGGTTAAACAGGTTGGATTGGGCAGGTTAAACATGTCTAAACAGGTTAAACATGTCTAAACAGGTTAAACGGGTCGGGTTGGGCAAACAGGTTAAACAGGTCGGGTTGGGCAAACAGGTTAAACAGGTCGGGTCGGGTTGGACAAACATGTTACCTGTTTATTAAATAGGTTAAACGGGTCGGGTCAGGTTACTCTGTTTATTAAACATGATAGGTTCAGGTTGCAATTTTTGACCTGTTTAATAAACAAGTCAGGTTTAGATTTATGATTTTCTAACCTGACCTGCATGTGACCCGATCCGTTTATGATCCGACCCAACCCAATTGCCATCTCTAAGATTTATTAGTCACTAAAAAAAAGGTTTGCAGAATCATGAATGTGCTCTGCTGTACTCTGTTGGCTTTGGCATGCTTAAGCATGGAAAGATCCTAACATTGTGCAAAGATGTGCATGAAATGGGAATATGTTGGGGTTACCTGTATAATTTTCTCTTAGAGTACTTTGTTTGATTTGCGGTGGAAAATGGACATGTTATGAACATTTAAATAAGAATTTCAAATCATCTTTACATGCAATTAGGAATTTTAAGTAAAGAAATTTAGTTTTTGAAGCCAAATTAAACATACCGTTGTTGATAATGGACAAAATCTAAACAGTGAGACACTCTATTTGTATAAATTTAATACATAAAAGTGAATAATACCTATACACAATGTAATAGCTTAAAAATACTTCTGGCACAGAGTAGATATTAGACATGGATCATCCAACTAATATGGGTGCTACCAATTTTCATGGCTTTTCATGCAAGTTATTAGGCAGACTATTGGATGGCACAAAGATATTTCCATATTGGCATCTTCAAGATTCGTCGAATTGGTATCAAAGATTTTACCGGCCGGTGGCTGGTTTGGTGCTGTACATATCCGTACCATGCCGTTCTGGGGCATAGAGCGAGAGAGAGAGGAAGAGGGAGGAGAGAGAGAGGAAGAGAGAGAGGGGAGGGAGGGAGGTAGAGAGAGAGCGGGGGGAGAAGGGGGCGAGAGAGGGAGAGAGAAATGAAGAGAGTGAGAGAGGACTTGTCTAGGGACCTCGTCGCAGGGGTGGCTCAAGGCACTTGGGGGCCTAAGGCAAAGTCACTAAGGGAGGTCTTTTTTTTTTTTGAAAAATGATGAAATTTTTTTAATAAGTGCAAAAATACTTTAATTTATTTAAAAATAATTCTTCTATCTTTTTGAGATGCAAAATTACTAATCAAACTTTTGTACTTAAGATTCATTAAAATACTATTTTCAATCAATAATATAGCTAATCCATTTAATTTTTCTTGTGATATAGTTGACCGCAAATAAAATTTTATCAACTTTAATTTTGAAAAACTTCTTTCAGTAGAAGCAACTGTTACAAGTATTGTTAACAATATCCCAACGGTTATTTTTGACTTCTTTTTTATTTAAACATATTCCCTAGTATTGAAATTCCATAAATGTTAAAAGGGTAGTAGAATCCTAATAAATTGGAGTAGCATCTAAAATATAGGGATTTGGATTTTGGGGCCTTCTGGCGTGGGAAAAAGAGAATCTAATCAATTTTTGAGGCTTTCTAGCGTGGGAAATAGAGAATCTAAATAACTTTTGAGGCCTTCCATGTGTGGAAACTGGGAATAGAGGACAATTTATTACGTAATTTATTTCTTTGAGGCCTTCCCTATCATGTGGATGGAAGTTGAAAAATAAACTTACATTAATTTCTAGCATTCATTGCTTATAAAAAAAAATTGAAAAATTAAGTAGGGGCCTTCTTTAGGTCGGGGCCTTAGGCGGCCGTCTCAGTCGCCTAAGGGTTGAGCCGGCCCTGCCTCCGGTCGCCTAAGGGTTGAGCCGGTCCTGCCTCATCGTCGTCATCGTACGCCATTGTTGTTGACTTTACAAAGTTGGGGGGTTAGGGTTTTGAAATCGAGTGAAGCCGAGGGGAGATGATTTGAATGGGGGAGGGGAAAGAGCATTATACCGAATCGATGGCTTGAATTATGCTAGTAATTGACCGGTCTGGTTTGGTACGTTTCAAATTGGCTGGTTCAGTATGGTTCGAGTAACCTTGGAACATCTTTCTGTTCGTTGTTTTAATATTAACCGGTATTGCGTATTTTTTATTATTAGTGGACACTAGGTATAAACTTGATGATGTCTCCTGTGTTTGTAGTGTCTTAGTCATAGTCACAAGATGCTAGTTATCTTTTCAAGCCTTATTATGGCCTGTTCTCAGCTCAATTAGTGAATGCTGCCTTTTCTTAAGGTCTTGTCATGCAAGCTAATTGGTGCACTTTTTAAGGCACATGGAGAATTCCATGTTGACTTATGTGTTCATCATATTAAAGCACATGGATGTTAACACTTTTTATTTATTATATTATCAAAAGTGCAACTTCAACAAACATATACTTTTCTCAGCTTTCTTATGGCTGGGCTCTGCTGAGTACACATTGGGTCTGTGTCTTGCCATCACAATCTATTACGATAAACTTCTGGTTTCAGATGCTGGGATGTAAAAGGAATGCATATTGCTGTCATTTGTATATCTAAGTTCATATTGTTGCCTAATACTTCTTTAGTGATATTAAAGAAGATATCTTACAAAATGGCCATCCAACCTTTTTTATCCTTTGTTTCTCATAAAAAGGGCCAACGTTTAGCCTCTTGTGGCTTTACTTTCTGGAGTTTCACTTGCATTTTGCACCCATTTATTCTTTACTTGTAGTTTTTTTGTTCTGAGCTGTATGAGGTAGGAAACTCTCAAGTACAGTTCTAAAGAAAGGAACCTTTCCTTTTTTTTCTCTGAAAAAGCAGTAATTGTGACAGCAATGTGAGGAATCTTAGACTCTTTTAGGATATTGTGCAGAAAACTGATGTGAAAATTCATGAACTGTTTCAGCTATGAAGCTTGGGTCATTTATAATTTCCTTTCACTCTGCTTGGCATGGGTGGGAGGTCCAGGTGCTGTAGTGTTGAGCTTAAGTGGTCGAGTTCTGAAGCCATCATGGTGCCTGATGACATGCTGTTTTCCTGCTATTCCTCTTGATGGGTGCGTGACTCATTGATAGATCCATCTTTTTTTCTGTGATTGTTCATTCTATTTATCAAATAATTCCCTTTGTTTAGATTTGTTAAAATACTTGGGTTGGATGAATTTAGTTGCATCTATTTATTTCTGAATCATACATTACTGATTGTGGTCCAACAGACGTTTTATACGGAGATGCAAGCAAGGTGGTTTGCAGTTTGTGATCCTGAAGCCTGTTTTAGTCGTGATTACCTTCATACTCTATGCAAAAGGAAAATACGAAGATGGAAATTTTAGCGTGGACCAAGCCTATCTTTATATCACAATTATGTACACTATATCATATTCAATGGCATTGTATGCTCTTGCCTTGTTCTATGTGGCATGCAGAGATCTGCTTCGGCCATTCAACCCAGTCCCAAAGTTTATCATAATCAAATCTGTTGTTTTCCTCACATATTGGCAGGTATTTGTTCTTAGATTAATTCTGTTCTTGTTTAGGTAGTGTGAGGCCCTCTTGTTGACTGGTTCAGACAGTCATATTGTCTGTTCAGATAGTTGAGGGAAAAGTGAATGGTGGTGTGCAGGTTACTTGTGGGGAGGATAGATATGTGATTTTTTCCTTCTCACGTCTTTAGCAAACATAACTGCACCTTTATATGAAAGATATTGACCTATCTTTGATGCAGGGTGTCTTGGTTTTTCTTGCTGCCAAGTCTGGGTTTATAGAAAATGCAGAAGAAGCTGCTGATTTTCAAAACTTCATTATATGTGTCGAGATGCTTGCAGCAGCTGTGGGCCACCTATATGCCTTCCCCTACAAGGAATATGCGGGTGCCAATATTGGTGGATCCGGTGGTCTGAGTGGAAGCCTTGCTCATGCTTTGAAATTCAACGACTTTTACCATGACACCGTTCACCAGGTGATCTCTCTAGAAAACTATGACTGTGTCGCTGATGGAATTTTTTTTTCCTTTGTTTTTTTTTTAACTTTGGCGGAAGTGTTGAGAGTTTGAATTGTATGGAGATATGCAGCTTTTGTTGTTGTCTCAGCATGATTTTTTTTCTTGATGCAGTTTGCCCCAACCTATCATGATTATGTGCTTTACAACAGTAATGATGGTGATGAGGGAGCACGGAAGTATCGATCACGCACCTTTGTGCCAACCGGGCAGGAGATGGATGCTGTTAGAAGGAACAAACACATGTATGGGGGCAGATTAGACGAGATACAGCTGCCCAGCGTCTCCACATCTGGCTCCAATAGCCCTGTGATATCGAGCACATCACACAACCAGATGGACCTTGAAGCAATCAAATCTTCATTGCTCAAAGAAAGTGCTGCTTCTGCTTCACAGCCATATGATCTCTCAGTGTTGGTTGACACGGATCTTTGTAATTACCCTGCTAAGGTTCCTGCAGTTGATGACTCGAACAAAAGATGATCTCTAATGTTTTGTGAATGCTTCAGCAAAACAGACATTTTTAGCAATCAAACAAGGAAGCTGTGTGTTGTGCTTGAGTGGGAGTGATTTTTTTTCATATAACATGCTGAAACATGTCCCTGCTGATTGTGTCAAATCGATGCAAGCTCCCCATTAATATACTTGTCATAATATCCATCAGTTTATTGCTAGGTTGGGTTGGTGAAATTTTTTACAGCTATCTGTCCAAGTTGTGTTCGGATCCTCACTTCGGGGGCCTATCGACCAACGAGCAAATACTTTTGAGATTGTTTCTTTGTTTCTTGCCGCTAAACGAAGACCTTCTTGGGGACCAGATAATGATCCAAATTCCTGGTGTCTTCTCTGTAGACGGATGATGATATTTAAGCACTTAATCTGTAGCTCTGTACAGCAGGGCTCTCCATATTAGCACAGGACTGAAAACTATGGAAAGTAGGCCTTGTAACATGCAAATACTTTCCATGGTTTTGAGAAGGGAAACTTATATCGTACTCTCTTTGTTTAATTTGTACGGTTTTCTGGACGTTGCAAAAATCGGCTGCTACAAGCCATCCTTACTTCGCTGACCATCAATTCCTGAGGCCTGATTCCAGCCGCCCGCATCTCGTACAGCAACCTGATCGCCTCCGAGCAGCATCCGCCGCGTGCGTAGCCGGCAAGCATCGCATTCCAGCACACGCAGTCTCTGGAGCCAGCGATCATTTCGAATGCCCTCCTCGCGTCTTGCAAGAGTCCATGCTTGGCATACATATCCACCAGGCTGCTCCCCACAAACCGATCCTCGTCCACCCCGAGCTTGACGGCGCCGGCGTGGACCTGCCTCCCACCCCAGCCACCATCCCCGATCCTCGCACATGCCGCGAGAATGCTCGAGACGACGTGACAGTTCCTCCTGTGCCCCGCTCTTCCCATCTCCCTGAAGACGTACAAGGCCTCCTGGAACCGCCCCTCTCTGCAGCATCCCGTGATCATGCACGTCCACGCCGCGGCACCCCGAGAACGAACTCTTATGCTTTCAAAGACCCTCCGGGCGCTTTGATGCGATCCGAGCATGCTGTAGCACTGAAGCAGGGAGCTGCCTATCCCTCCGCACCCAATAGCACCGCTTTCTCCCAGCACCTTGAGGGCTAGCCCATGCACCTGCCGGGCGACTCCCGGCTCCCTCGCTCTGACGCATGACCTGAGCGTCGTGACAAGGACGAGGGCGTCCGAGTAGCGATCGCCGGGCTCCACCGCGGACTCGCGCATCTCCGTGAACAGCTGTAGTGCTTCCCGGTGGCCGCCGTTGTGGGCGAGGGCGGCGAGCATGGCGGCCCACGACATGGCGTCGCGGAAGGGCATTCGGTCGAACATCTGGCGGGCGCTGTCCGGTTGGCCGCAGGCGGCGTACATCAGCAGCAGACGGTTGGCGAGGGGAAGGCCGGCCGCGCGGCGCAGGAGGCGGGGGCGGCTCCGCTGGATGTGGGCGTGGACCTGGGCGCCTTGGGAGGCGTCCCCGGAGTGGGTGCACTCCCTGACGAGAGACAGGTACAGGTCCGCCTCGATAGGGAGTTGAAGGCTGTCCATGAGGTGCAGGACGTCGGTGGCCGTACAGGTCTCCGGGACGACACCTCCTCCTGCATCCTCCGCATCACTGCTAATGCTGCTGGTATCAGGGGCAGGTTGGTTCTTTGCGGGGGCGGTGGAGATAGGAGGGTGGGGCTGTTGTCCATTCGTGGTGGATAGCTTTTGGGGGCGTTGCAGCAGCGGCGGCAGAGCTTGGGCGGAAGGTTGCGTTGGTGATTGCCTCCACCGCTGCCACCTCGATGTTGTTGTTGTTGTTGTTGCTGTTGACGATGTTGCGGCTGTCGGGGTAGCCACGGTGCTGTTGTTGGACGGAAGGAGGTGGAGATGGAGCTGGAAGTGGTGCTGCCTGGGGGCGACGAGTGGTGGTAAAGGGACTGTGGCTGCCTCTGCTGCTGCTGCTGCTGCTGCTGCTGCTGCTTTCACAACCAGTGCGAACCCCATGGCTTATGCTACTTGCGACGTTGGTCCTCGAGCAGTCGGAGGAGCTGCCGCTCGGAGCCGCATCCTGCCAATAGCAGGCACATAGATTGACGCCAGCAGTGGACTAGGCTGTCACTTGTTGGGCGGGCCGGCCTCAGCTTCAGGTAAACTAAAATTTGACAGACTCGACCCCGGGCAGGCCTTCGGGCTACTTCCTGGATATAAGCCCGGCAGCTTCGAACTTTGGGCCAGATCTCGAACTTTCTGGACCAAGTGGACTAAATGAGAAAAAGGCCTCGGAGTGCATGGGGAGATGACCAACGGGCGGATCTCGTCGGCGAAGCAGCTGCAGTGGAAGGGGCTGGAGCCGTCTACGAGCAACTAGATCTCCACCATTCTCGCCTTCTCCCTTCCCCCTTCCCTATTTTCTCCTCACACACCCAACCAGATCGATAGACACCGCTCGTCAGCTAAGATCACCGCATCTCCCGCTTGGTTCAAATGCCGGCGGGATGGATCCCACAATCCCTTCGCCGGCGTCATCACCGCTGTCATTCTACTAGCCGCCTTCCCATTGGATGCTTCCAGGTTGACGGCGACCATGACGACGATAGCCACTGGGTTCTGTCCTTCACTCAGGTCGTTTACAACCGCGTTATGAACCCTATCACCACTTTGTGAACGACGCCAGCAAGAACTTGGACTTTTGCATCAACGACCAGTTAGGTCGAAGAAGGTAGCTGTGATCCAGGAGATTGAAGGACAGCACCAGAACGCCACCTTCCGGAGGACGAAGATCCAGTTGCTGCCTCCTGAATCAAGTGAATAGGGCACCGGGTGGGTCGTGGGCAACGTATACGTATCATAGAACTCCAAGCTGAGGTTGGGCTCGGGCCGAGCTGATGTCAATCAGAGGCCAGCTGGCTAATAGACAGACTCAAATTTCAGGCCATCCAGTCCGTTGGGCTTAATCAGATCCAGAACCGTCCAAAACGTTTCGAGCTCCAGGCTCAACTGCCACTCAACGTTGCATCCAGCCAATCGCAGGCATGGAGATCAACTCGAGTGGTGAGACTATGTCTCTGGACTGCAACTTACTAGGCGTGGCATCCTCCCAATCGCAGGCACAGAGAGGGCCATAGGGCGGCATAAGCGCTTGCTGCAGCCACGACCAAAAGTAGCTCCCTCCACTCGATGCCTGTATGGTTTGCTCCATTTCCCCCACTTTGGAACTCAAAATAGTTGTTATGACCCCATCCCTAGGCTAAGCTGGATCCGGTCTTGTTTGGACCGTGCACTTCGCGGACTTTGTGGGTGTAGCCATGCATACTCTGAAGCAATTTACCCAAGTACCCCATTCCTGTGCCCATTAATCATGACCTGCTTGAGTAGTATAATATATCTTGTTTCCATGCACGCAGAATAATGATATCATGGATAATGTAGAGACTAAAAACACATTGGATTGCATGCAGTAACTGGAAGCTTCGATTACTCCAACATCATCATGAACGAATACGGCCAGCTTCTACATGAAACCCTTCTATTGAAGCAAGTATTCCGGGCAATGCCTTCATTTGAAAGATTAAACAAAAAAAAACAGAGAGGAGAAAAAGGTTTTTGATCTCTCTTATCAGATCATCTGAGAACTTCAATCAGCCTACAACTGATACCTTTTCCATTACTCCTGCCTTAGACTACAAGAACCTCACTCTTTGTTTCTGATGCTGATTACAGTTTTGCCACAAACTGGAGAAGAAGATGAGCTGGAGATGCATAAAGTGGTATGATAACTGGTTGCGCATGACTGGGATGATGCCTTGGAGGATATAAAACCTCGAGAATATGCATATCTGACAAAATCTTGTTCTCCCACACCTGCACAAGAACATCAAATAAGCGCTACCTCATTCTCCACCTCTAAAACAATATATGCTCTTAAAAAGATCGTGATATTAGTAAGCAATTACCTGCCACCAACATTGATAATGGCAAGGATATGGCTAATTAATTCAACCATGGGTGCCGAAACTTATCTTAAATAGATGAGGAGAGAGAAACAGGGCACTGCTGCCAAATGCACCATCACAACTTCATTATCTACAATTATTTAGATTACACAAACAAAAAGGAATGATTAAGTAATTTAGTCATGCTTTATCAAGCAGTGAGCACAAGGTTGAGTAAAATACCCTCTAGAAAAAACCAGCTGCAAATTAAAATAGGGGTCAATGGCAGAACCTTATTCTCAAGATATGATAGTTTTGACTGGAGACTTCTCCAAGTCATCTAGCAAGAAGAACCAATTCATAAATCACATTACTCTAGGTTACCATGACTGGACCACCTATGAAGTAGTAAGCATGCTCTGCATCCAGTAATGGTCAACATGAAATAAAAATGAACAACAGAAGCTTGACGCTCTAGCCACAGAGAAGTTCAGGTCAGCTGTAGATCATCATCTCAGCTTAACTATTGGAACAAAAAGCTTCTTTCGATGATATTGATAAATGCTGCATCAATGAACAATCTTCTTTGTGCAAACTGAAGCTGATTTTGCAAAAATAAACTAAAAAGACTATTAGGTAACTACTGCCTTTAAGTAAACTAGCACTTGACATGTGTTATTCAGGTCACTGGTCTATGGATGACCATGATTCCTTCACATGCAATGCGAACACACTAGGATTGGAAAAAAGCTTCCACTGACAATCATGATACCGTAAGTCCTAGGGCAGCCACTTTGTGGGGAAAGAAACAATCAAGGTTAGGTCTGTCCCAGTCCACCCCTCACAGGACCCTGCGTTGCGGAAACCATAATCGGGTAAGGGGCCCATGATCCCATCACATGCAAAAAATGATAAATAAATATAGGGCGAGTGGTCAAGATTTCATACGCCAAACATTGGGCTTTATATATGATTCAATTAGATAACTCCTCCCTATCATAGATAGGTCAAAGGAAAAAAAGGAAAAAAAAAGAGTATCTTTACTAGTCTCCATTGTATATAAGGAAAAAGAAACACCAGCAAAGAAAGATATGAAAGTAAATATAGAATGCTAAGCAGGAGGATGGATCCTGTATTCAGGTGGAATTGGAGTAATAGATTCGTATAAACTAGCCAACTACGATAAGATGAAACCATTAGTGCAGAAAATATGCAATTATGGCATGCAAAATAGGAACTTACCCGAGATATATTCAGTAAGATAATTAAGGAACATGAAACTTTATCCTATGCATAAGTTCGAGAGTATAAGCCTGACCTCACTTATAATCCAATTTAGCGATAAAATTTTATCCCCTGCCAGGTTTCTGTCGCTAAATTTGGCAACATTTGTTATGTTGCAAAAAGAAAAAAAAATAATTAAAAAAAAGCCTTCTAGGCTTGGTCCTTTAGTTATATTTATACCATTAACAAAAGCAAGGATCAATTTTGAGCACAACCAAGGACAATTCTGTCCTTATCACAATTTGAGTTTGAGGGTTCATAACTTGAATTTAGATTGTCTGTCCTATGTTTATATTATTACCATCATAGTTTTTAGCAGTATAACTTAAAGATCTAAGCATAAGATTTAATCATCTTATATGTACTAAACAAGCTTGTTTTCACCAAGTTAACAAGTCTAAAGATGTTAGGATGGGATGAGGCACATCTTTTTTTTTTTTTTTTAATTCAAATTTCTTTGCAAGGTTGTCAAAAGGAAAAGCCACCTTTAACACATTGCCTGAGGCACTAGACACCAAAAGGCACTTGTCTTAACCAGCGTTACCTAGAACTTGGCGCAGATGCCAAGTGTGTAAGTGTCCCCAAGTGTCTGACACAGCAACCTCCAAAAATCTATGCATAAGTACAAGGCATATCTTATATATGTATATACACACTCTGAGATAGGCCCCGCTCCCCTCGAGAGCAAAGGAATATCAACTCCAAAATCAATAATGGGGAATCAAATCAAAAATCCATATCGTCGATCATGATTTATGCTGCTAAAAATGTCTAGAAATCAAAAAATGACGTGTTTTGGTATTCTTGAACCTATGCATGACACAAAAAAAATGGTTTTCATTATGGTAGCATGCTAAAATACATGAAAAAGTATTTAAATTGAGAATATATATTATTGATCATGATCTACACATGATAAACATACATCCACGCATACATAGATACACAGCATGCATGCATGCATGTATGCTACATATAGATGTATGCATGGATGTACGTATGTATGTATGCTAGAATCAACAAATTCCACCTTGCATTGTTCACTAAATTTTGGGTCTAGAGCATGTATACATACAAGTCAACCAATTTTGATCATATTAGTCAACCGATTTTGATGCATACAAATATGTATGTATGCATGCATGCACGTATGCAATGGTAACAAAAATGTATTGTTTTGAGGTATCTCAAGATTCAATTTTCAGTTCATACTTCGTTGACCAATCCTTCCTAATTCACACCTTTATTGAAAAAATTTCTTTTGTAATTTGTTACATAAGGACTCAAAAAATACCGGATTTCCACCTACACAAGTAAATTGTTGATAAAACTCCCAAACAGCATTTTCTTTTGACTCAATCTGTTTTTCTCCTTATCATTTGGAAAAGATAAGAAAAATTACATACATACATATATACAAGTCAACCGATTTTGATATTTATAACATAGCAAAACAGTCTCATATTATTTTAATTGTTCAATTTTGTGTCCATATAATGTAGTGTTTAAAAAACACCAAAATACATTAATTTTGTTTCTAGGCATTTTTAGTGGTATAGATCATGATCAACAATGTAGATATTTGATTTGGATGTCTCCTTATTGATTTTAGAGTCGAGAAGAGTAGATACATTCTTCTCTCAAGACGTGCAAATTCCATCTCTCTCTCTATATATATATACACACATACATCTATGTGTATGTGTAGTTTGAGTCTTTTTGTGTATGTATGCATGTACATATTTTTGTCATGTGCTCGTGTCTTTTGACAATTATTCAAAAAAAGAAACTTAAAATTTTAGATGCTATTTAACAAATAAATTAATGGAATACCCATGGCTTTGCATGTTTTTTAATTTATTTTCTAAATTAATCTATGATGTGTTAAGATACATAAAATGATAACTACTTGTGATATATTTAATTTAAAATATATGACATTTCGCTTAAAGTGTTCATATAATTATGATAGCTTTATATTAAAAATTCAATGATAATTTGCTTTAAACATCCATATAACATTGATAACTTTGTATTACAAACATAAGAACCTTTGCTTGAGGTGTCTAGAAAAACATAAGGACATTTCTTGAAGTGTCTAGAAAAACATAATGACACTTCATTGAAAGGGGCCAAAATTGAAAACAAAGAGTTTTCTGCATGACAGTCCGAAAAAACCAAAAAAAAAAAAATCTAAGTATTGGACACTTTTTGCTGACATCGGTAGGACACTTCAAAGTGGAATGTCCAACTATGTCGTGTCTTGTCTTGCTGTATTAAAGTGTCCAAAAGTGTCGGCACTTCCAGACAACTTAAAAATGAAGTTTTTAGGTAACAAGATTTGAAAAAAGCAACTATTATAAGATTAACTGTTCAGGCCACAACATTCTAAGTCATAATCATCTTGAACATTAGATATCATATTTTACATCTTTTGAAACATCGTATCAAAAATACCACTTTCTATTCAACAAATAAGTCACTGAACATCCTAGAGTAGCCTTTAATTAGGGCTCCAATAGACCAAAATGAATGTCAAAATAAAGCTAAGAGAGCTTTAAATAATGATTAAAGAGGACAGAAAGAATATTGTTGGACATCGAAGAGGTGCTCGCCAATCACCCCTTGTTTTGTCCTAAGTGCTCGCCTAGGCATCTCCTTAGCAAATTCGCTTCTCTTGAGGATTGTTGAGGTGCTTAGGTGTTGCCTTGCCAAGCCCAAGCACCAAGGCAAGCACCTAGAGTTCCTTTGACAACATTGTTCCTTTGTTCATAAGTTCAGTACAAATGGTAGGATCAATATATGTTTGGGTTTCTTCAGTTCAAGTAATTATCAAATATGCCTGTAGGGGAAAGTTAAGCCCATGTCTTAGAGAAAAGTTTTTGTCCTTTTCCTTTCTTATCCTCCTCCCTTTAATATGGCTGCAGAACATTTTAAATTTCAGATAACCTTTATAGGTTTTGATTATCCAAGATAGGTTCCAAAATATCATAGGACAACAACATTTGGTCTTCAAAATTTTGGATGAACATGAGCTGACAAGGATCCTAATCATTTTTGTGCCTTCAAGGTGACATAAATAGTGCAAGAACACAGCCTCGAGATTGATGAGACCATAAAAGTTTCTACTTTTGCAACTAAAAAGAGAAGAAAAAAGGTAAGAGAATCAACATGGAAGGAGAACAATAAAAAGTAAGGTTGATGATTGGATATGAGTTCAAAGTTTTAGACTCATTCTGATACAATATCAAGACTCCAATTTACAAACATTGAATAAAAAGCCTTGATTCAGCACTCAAAGCCATTTAAAGAGCAGATATTTAAGCAGCAGCAACCACTCATAAAAATATATATGTGCAAAAAAGAAAAAGTAGAACATAGAAGAACAAATAAGAAAGTGTGTCCCTTAAGCTGGATTTTGTACTTCTCTAAATTATTAAACCCATGCATTAATCATGCTGTTAATTAAAGCAAGGTCTGGAAAATCATGGCGAACTACCTGCTCTAGGGCATACTAAACTAGACTGCTCGGTTACTAGTAAGATTCAAAGGCTCGAAGCGAGATGATCACCCTCTCTCTCTCATCTAGCTCTCCTAACACTTCGAACCCTAGCCTCCCCTCTCTCCCTCTCCCACCTCCTCCCGTGGCCCCACTCTTTGTTAGGGTTTCGCTCAAAGCCCTCATCATCGAATCTGACCTTCTTTCTTCGTCGCAAAGCTCTCGAAGTCCCATGAAGCCCTCCTCTCTCTCTCTCTCTCTCTCTCTCTCTCTCTCTCTCGCTGCAAACCCCACGAAGCCCGTCAAAGCCCTCCTCCAGATTCGGCTTCTCTCCGACCTCTCTCCCTCGTTGCAAAGCCCTTGAAGCCCGTCCAAATCTGTCGAAGCCTAGCCAAGTGACCCCCCCCCCCCCCATACACACTCTCTCCCTCTTCCTCTCCCTCCTCCTCTCACCCTCCCTCTCCCTCCTCCCTTTCTTGGTAATAGGGTACCACCTATTAAAGGCCAAAAGGTAGAAGTGCCAAGAGTAAGTGGCTGACTATCCTTATTACAATCTAAAATCATATGGGCATCATGTATTTATATTATGTCCTAGATATATTATGTCCTAGTTATATTTTACAGTATAATTTAAATAGCGTTATATAGCATATCATACAATATCATCTATTAATACATGTAAGGCCTGCAGCCTATATGATCTACATCAACATGTACCCAGTCATATTAGGCAGATGCGCTTAGCTATCTGCCACAATTGTTATGTGCAATACTGACTTGATCATGACCCACCCTAGTGAGTGTCGAAAAAATGGGATAAACAAATCCATGATTTAACCATTTTCCCCTTGGGCAAGTGTAGAAAGTACTGGTCATTCCTACGAAATGAGGGAATTTGATCTCACAATATCTTTTCTTCTCAGGCTTGTTCCTTATTCTAGGAATGACAATTCAACATGGGAATATAAATAGCAATCCTATCTTAAACTCTTTTGCAATCAAATGCAGCCTAAGACTTGTGTACTTGTTAAAAAGAAGTGTCTCTTGATACACTATTATATAAATGCCGAAATGTAGTGCATTCAAAATTCCACATTGCATAGTTTCATATAGTTGGTGATACACGTTGTGGTGTATATTTTTCAACATGTATAAAACTTGCGTATCTTGGATCTACAACACAGTTCTATGCTGACCCTTCTCAAGATGCATAATAACTCGAGAGCATATCTAACATGCACATATAGAATTTGGCAATAGAGACAATAATTTGACAAACATATATTGAAAAATCAAAAAAATCTGGCCAGATACTAGGGTTGCTAGGATAAATTCAACAGGACCTCTTGGAACCAGCTTACATTCTTAATTTTCAAACAAGTTGCCAGTTTACAGCAGAACAAACCCTGATAAGGTCTGCTTGACGAATTAAAGAAGCAAGGCTACAGTGAAATTTAAAAAAAGAAGAGACGAGAGAGAGAGAACTAAGATTTGTCACTCATATCTGTTGCCTATCATGTTTTAAATTATAATTGTGAACATGTAAGCAATTTGCCTTATGATATGCTCCTCATACTGACACAAAGTTTAAGTAATAGAGTTTGCTTGATGTCAGCTAATAGGTCATATGCATAGCAATGATTACAATGCATGCCCTTTGCAGTTCTCGGATTATGACAGGTGAACTTAAATAGCCAGCTGTGTATGTCTATCACCAGCTTCTTCCTGCTGCACTGACAGAAGCGCAGAGCAAGAGAGTCGAAGACCACTCTTCCAGCTCTACTGCAGTGAAAGAATTTTGAATACCTAATTGTTTTAGAAGCATGGTCTGCTTGATTCAGCCATCAAGCTAACTAAAAGAATGGAAACGAAGAACTGATAAGATGCTTACTGCAACTGATCGGAGCAGCTTGGCCTGCCGGAGCGAAGTTTATATCCTTATAATTAGAAGGGGAAGCCCTTGTGCTTGACCGAGCGTGACGACTCTGCCAACCGTCCCGACCCCTTGACGCTGGCGTAGTACTCCATGAGGGCCCCGGCGACGTCTTCCAGGTGGCACCGCACGAATACCTTGAGGAAGCGCGGTTCCTGCATCCTCATCGCCGTGACGAGTGCGGGCCCCTTGATGCGAGGCTCGAGGCCCATCTCCTGCAGCTTGAGGCCGAGCAGGTACCGGGGCCTGAGCACCTTGTCGAGGTTGCAGTAGAGGAGGAGGGGCTCGTCGAGGACGATGCGGGCCGGGAGCTTCATGGTCCCCACGATGTACGTCATGTTCCGCTGGACCTTGTCGATGGAGAGGGTGAGAACGTTGGGGGTGCGGGCGAAGAGCCCCATCACCTCGTCGGGCGAAAAGCCGAACTTCTCGAGGTTGGCCAGCTTGGCGCGGAGGGTCTCGAGGCGGGAGACGGCGACGATGGAGAGGGCGTACTTGTACATGCCGGCGGTGGCGGGGAGGCAGGTGCGGCGGACGAGGTCGAGCTTCTCGTCGTTGAGGGAGGAGCGGGGGATGATGGTGGGGCGGGAGACGAGGAGGCGGCCAAGGTCGCGGCGGGCGACGCCGAGGGCCTCGTACAGCTGGACGCAGGGGCGCATGGTGCGATCGACGTCGTAGGTGAGGAGGGAGGGGTTGCGGACGACGGCGCGGCGGAGGGCGGCATCGTAGGGGAAGAGGGTGCGGAGGAAGTCGAGGCGGCCATCGAGGCCGAGGGCGAGGCTGCCAAAGAGGAAGCGGGGGCGGCAGGTGATGATACGGACGAGGTCCGGGCCGACGACGCCGAGGCCGCGCAGTACCTGGAGATTGGACTGGAGGGCCGGGAGGCTCACGCGGCGGAGGGCGGGGCGGCGGTCCAGGATCTGGAACACCTCGGACTCGGTGCACCCCCACCGCCGGAACACATCGGCGGCGTCCGTGGAGGAGGGTCCTCCTCCTTCATCTTGGGACGGGGAAGGCAGGCCGAGGCCGTTGTTTAGGGTTTCAGTCTCGACGCCTTCACCAGCATCAGCCGGGTTGGAGGAAGCGACGGAGGAGAAATAAAAAGAGGAGCAAGGGGAAAAGCAAGGGGCGCCGCCGGTGGAGAGGAGGAAGATAGGGCCAACGGATCCACCGCCGACGCCGCTAATAGGAGTAGGAGGACTCGGAGTGGGGACGAGGATAGAGGAGCGGCAGCGAACGAAAAGGAGGCGAGTGAAGAGGGCGGCTCCTGCTGCTCGCATACCTCCTGCAGCAGCATTAGCATTACCACATCGGCGATTTTCGCCACCGCCGAAAGAGGAAATGAATGCTGCTTGATGGGGACGCCTTAACCCGCTTCTTTCGCTTCGCCGATCGCTACCATTGGATGAGCCGAAGAGTTGTGAGGAACGGCCCTGGTCCGCGTGAGTCCAAACTTTTAGGTGCCAAGGTGATGACATTGAGCTCTACCGCACATCCTACTTTGAACCCGGAAAGGAGGGCTAGACCGGAGCCTCCCGAGCCAGCATAGCGAAATTAGGAGGCATATGATCAAGCAGCCAAAAATAGAGATTCCAACATCAAAAGGAGGATACTAAGAGGTTGGTACTTGGTAATAGGGAGCCGAGCACAGTAGGAGGAAGATATTGCACGATCTGAACACATTAGAGAAACACCAGGAGAAACCCAGACAACCGACTATGAGAGTGAAGGAGAGCTCGAGAAGGTCTCAGCAACCAAATCCACAGATAGACGCGTTATTTCTGTTTGCAAGGATCCCAATAAAGGCGTAGGGGCAAAAACAAATGGAACCCATATATTTGATAGTGAGACTTACCAAGGCCTGATTCCACCCAAGTCACTTGGGAACGTTAGGGAAATGCGTTCTGGCAACATTTGCAAAAGCACAAATAATACGAAAAAAAAGGCTGACAGAAATAAACGTGCACCTTCATCAACAGTTGATGTCCACATGGAATTATTAGTTCATCCCAGACACCTGACTCGTTGAGTTATCAGAAGCATAAAACTGAAAGTGTTTAGATTGTTCAATGTCAAAGCGTAACAACTTCCTAACTACTAGTCACCAGAATGTACGCTCTCTTGATCAACATCTTGATTCTGCGAGGTTGTCAGAGAGTTGGAAGCCGAGTCTTCAGCCGTAATAGCTCCAGAACCATCATCACCATCTTGGCCATGGAAGAACCGTGCAAGAGATAAAGGATTATAGGTGGAGCTCGCCTTGCGAAGGCCTTGTATTGCTTTCATTGCAGCCAGGGTGCTTCGATACACATCCATGGTATCCTCTTGAACTGATGAAGCCTCTGGGTTACGCATACCATCAGATGTCTCCCTCTTTTCCGCTGAACCTGATTCAATGACCTCTGCTTCCAACGGAAAGAGAAGTTCAAGATTGGCTTCACACTCACGGACTAACCGCGTGAGGGGTTCTGTTGTGAAGAAGGGTTGATGAAGTGCACGTTGAGTGAAACGCAGACTCAGCAATCCCCCAGTTCTCTTGTCATACTTTTTTAATATCTTCACTAGTCCTGTTAAAAGAATGGAGCTTTGAGAATCTTTTGGCTTTTCTTAATACATGACGAGCTGGTCAGGAATATGGAATACTAAGATGTACCTGCAAAATTAAGCGAGCTATAGTTCTTCAAAAGCACCATCTCCCCATGGACAGTCACAAAGGCTTTACGGATCTCCAACATCTCCTCACTGAATTTACTTTCAGATGTAAAAGCTCCATTCTTGCTAGCCCTCACCCTCTCAATCCTTTCCTTAAGCTCCTACAAGAAAGCATCAGAAAACAAAAAGGAATTATGTCTAGAGATAAAAGGAGAGGAGGGGGGGAAGGGGTGTCTTGTTCCTTAAGCAAGAGTCTAGATGAAAATGCATGTCCATCACAGAGATAAACTGGAGCAAATAATGTTTATTGGCTCTGAAATTTTTACCCAAGTTGACAATTTTGCAATTGCAAAATAACCTTGTCAAAAGGATGAATATCAAAAGAATTTCAGCTGGCATTGACATCGATGTCTGTAACAACAGATAAATAGTGAAACATCAATGCAATTGATATACATATATACTATTGACTGGCTACAGAGCAACCCTAAATCCAATATCAAGTTAATAAATGAGTAAATGGCAATATTCAAAACCTATTAGGTTAAAATAGTAGGCATCAAACTAGAATTGCTAGTGGAAACTAGAATTGCCAGTGGATAAGAATAGAAAGCATAGATTTGTAAATGCAAAGAAAAATTGTAGACTGGTAGCTAATACTAACTTTATCAATGAAGGTTGTTACAGTACTAAGGCCTTAGGCTCCTTCATGATTATGAGCTTAAAATATTGTGATTTGAATCTTCTCTTCTTAACTTCAAGGGTTCAATGAGCGGCTTTCCAGATGAGGAAACTTTTTGCCTCCGAGTGCAGGCTACCTTGACCCTTCTACCTTTTCCCCAATCTCCTAATCTATTTTATGGTCCAAATAAGAGAAAATCCAGAAAGGTTTTGTTAGGAGGTCATAAAATCAAAGCTAAGGCAGAATATTTGGCAAAGTGGGCAGCGAAGTGGCTATGCTCCTAAATGGAAGGTCATAATGTGGATAGAATAAGAACTATTTAATTAGAATCGTTTCAAGGGAAACAATGTTGAAGGATAAGAAGGGATGTGTTTATTCAGTCAGAACTATTTGTCCTCCTTAAAGGGTGGTCCCCAGAAATTACAGAACTTTCGAAATGGGATTAGATTTTAAGGTGAGTTAAGCAGTCAACTCAGATTCTTTGGTGCAGCCCAGCTTCCAATAAGGTTGCTCTCCTGAACATTTCTTAATTGCTTCCGAAAACAACAATTTACATGCAAAGGAAGATGAAGCAACCGGTTTCCTACTCTGTGTAGGGATCTCAGTTCGAGCAAGTCAAGGAAGTACTTCATTGCTTTTGCTTCTAGAAGATTATGATTTGCCCTAACTAGCAACAGGAATGAGGATAAGAAGGTGGCAAGCAATCAATATCTATTCCAGTTTCCATTGTATCTTAACTTGGACTCCTTATTCGAAGTGCATTTGATTTGGCACCAAATTAGACAAGAAATTAGAAATGTATACTATCTGGACCTCCCATTCCATGCTCCCATATAGGAGAAGAAAGCAGCGCATATGTTGCAGGTTAAGAGTATCAACCTTTTTTTTTGGGCGAGGGTGAGGTAGTATTTGTGGTGCAGTGTCGGTGCCAATATATCATTTGGCACCAAAAGAGCAGACACTTTTTAATATATGACCATTTTTATTTTTAAATCTACTTCTTGTGCAGTAATATATAGGTTATAAAGATATTATTGATGACAGAGCATTAATAGATGAACATCAATTACTTTACATTAGCATGCCAAGTCTTTTCCAACATTAGCTAGGACTTCCAAAATTATTCCATAAGCTCCATTAATAATCCAGCGACTCATAAATCTGTAAGAAATCACCTGCATCTTCATTTTTGCATCGGTGCCAATATATCATTTGGCACTAAAAGAGCAGACCCTTCTTAATATATGGCCATTTTTATTTTTAAATCCACTTCTTGTACAGTAATATGTAGGCTATAAAGATATTATTGATGACAGAGCAAAAATAAATGAACATCAATTACTTTAAATTAGCATGCTAAGTATTTTCCAACATCAGCTAGGACTTCCAAGATTATTCCATAAGCTCTATTAATAGACCAGCGACTCATAAAGCTCTAAGAAATCACATGCATCATCATTCTTGGGCAAGGGAAATGAAGATAACAATCAGATTCTTCTAAAAGACAGTGCCATCACACTATAGTTAAAAAGATCCCAACATCTTATCCATAAAATGGTAAAGAATGTATGTAAGAATAAAGTACTATCGTATTTCCTCTTTGCATAAATGAGAATGCAATTTTCACTTCCCAGTGTAGGTCTTTTTATGTCACATAGGCTTGGGAACGAGTGTTGGGTTCATGTACAAGTCTAAGTGTCGATCCTTTTAATCTTTAAAAATATCTTCTTCTTGATCCATATGCAGGTGTCATACAGGTATGGATTTCTGACTGTTAGGCACAAGAACTTTAGCATAAGCCCAAGGGTCTGGATAACATAGTTTCGTTTCCAACTGTCTATAATTTAGCTCAAGTCTCGACAACATCTTGCTAACAAATCATGATGATCTTCATCAAACCTTCTCCTCGCTTCACCTTTATTTTGTCACATCCAACACCACCATCACTAATCATCTTTGAACTGCTTCCTCTCCTAGCAATTGCCTAAGAAACAAGGAAACCTAACTAGGAAATTTGTCTCCATTCTATCTCCTCTCCAAAGCCATTTCTTGTACCATTTGAATTATCTTTAAGTAACTCAACATGCTACTCAGCAACTTATCGTACTCCTTTTTTTCTTAACACCACCAAGGTCAAAAATTTTGTTACCGGATATCGCATCAGTACGTTATTGGTTCGGTATGATACAGTCGGTACCATATGGTATGGTACACACCCCATCCCTTTTTTTCATCTTTATCATGGTACAGGTATGGTAGACATACTGATTTCGAGCAGTACCGAGAAGTATGTGATCTGCTTGGTGTTTGGACCAGTACGGACTGGTTCGACTGATATACCAAATCGAACCTTAATATTATACTGGTACATTACTGGTATGATATGATACAGTCCATACGACAAACCTTGATCAGCACTATATCCACTACAGTGAAGCAACACACTAAAAAAACAGACTATGCATCTGCAACAGTGCCAATATGCCACCAAGAGAACATCAAGCAGACAAGCAGCCTTAAAAGAAAGGCAACTAAACAGTGCCCATGGTGCACGATACTTCATCAATATATTTGATTGGAAAATTATTTAAAACAACGTCATGGCAATTGTAACATACGACAAATAATGATTTTTAACTAGCTCCAGCCACAGAGAGAATCTAAAATTCTCTAGTTGTCATTGCCATCCAAATCAAGTCATCTTTTGGGGCAAAGAAACAAGGAAAAAGAAAAAAGAAAAAAAAAAGATGGGATCATTTCAACATAGAAACTGTTGTAGCTTAAAAGAGACAAAAGGAAATAATTTTCTTGAAGGATAAACTGAGATCTCAAACTTATCGGTGACCAGCATTAATAGAGAGGAGAACACTGAGAAGGGTAGAAAAAGACAGTTCCCCTTCACCCAACCATGCATCTATGCCCCATGTAATTCTGATTACATTCATAACCAGAACAACTCTATTTAGATGAACCAAATCCAAATTTATGGTCAGACATAGGTGCTGGCAGCCTGTTTATGTAAAGATCAGAAGCCTCTCTATTCTCTACCATCGGAAGCATCCCTTGGCATAAAGACCAACTATCATCCTCTAGTGGAATACCAATTAACTCATTGTTCCCCTCAGGTTTGGAGAAATCACGTAGATATATATTCAGTTGCTGATTGTTCTCATCCCCAGGTAAAGCAGATAGCACAAAAACCACATCAAAGACGAGGGACTGGAGATTCATCGGCTCATCCGCAACTTCACTCTAAAGCTAGGATGCTTGGAGCCCTCAGAATCAGTGAGAGAAGGTTCCAACATAACTCGTTAAGGCAGATAACGACGGGTTTAGATCTCTCCAGCGAGCAACTTCTTTTATTCCCGTGCGCCGAGCTCTCACAAGCACCAGATGATCCTCCACCACTCTGAAATAAATCGGTCCCATCGACATATCTACCCTAGACTCTTTTTTATCTTCTTTAACAGGAATCCCCACCCCCTCTCGGACTCATCATTGAATATTCCCCCCTATATCTAAACCTCTGGATTTCCCCTTAACCCAAACCAAAAAAATGATATCACGGAAAGAGTAATCAACGATACAACCTATCTATCCCTCGATGATGAATTGATGACGACGATGATGATAAAATCAAATAAACTAAGCAAGTTTCTTTCGTTTTTCTTCTCAGAAGAATGAAAAGGAAGCACGACGCAACATGCGAATTAAGACCGTCATATCATCTTCGTTATCAACCCTGATGCTAGATGAGATCCGCTAGCGCAGAGGAGCAGGGAAGGAGAGAGGGTGGACGGACAAGATAATAAGCTCGCAGGAAGGGTTGTGAGACCTGGCTCACCTGCAAGCGGATGACGAATTCCTCCTCCTTGTCGACGTAGAAGTCGTTGAATTTGTCAAGCTCCTCGTTGAGGATTCGGACGAACCACTCCTCGAGGCCGACCCAGGGGCGGGGGGCGCCGGCGTCGACGGGATGGGGGTTGGGGTCGGGAGGGAGGTGCTTGATGAGCTTCTTGAGGGGCTTGTAGCACAGGAACTTGTCCCTCCAATCCGGCAGCGTCTCCTCCAGGTGGTTCCGGAAATCCTTGCCGAATTTCATTTCTCGCTCACTCGTCTCTCTTAAAGCCCTCTCCCTATCTTCCTTCCCTGCCTTCGTTATCGTTCTCTTTTCTTTCCAGAAGCTAGCCCTAATTGATTCTTCCGTGAAGAGAAACAGTGAATTTCCTCACGGACGCGAGATGCCAGGCTCCCTTCCCTCCGAGAACACAAATCAGTGAGGCTAGGTTAGTCCTGACCTCTCCCAATAATAAGTTCTGCTTGCTGGCTTGCTTGCTTGCTTGCTGCGTCGTTGATCAGGGGAGGGGGGAAAGTCGTTGGGGCCGCCGCAGGGTGGGGTTGGGGCCCGAGGGTAGGAAGGGAAGAGGGGGTATATTCCTCCAGCTTTCGATGCTGCCCGTCTCGGTCTCGGTGCAACGCATATACCGATGCGCAGTGGGACGATTTTAACATCAGCATGGGTGTTTACGGAACCTGACCCTACGAAACGGCTGGCGCGTAGCTCGGAATTAAAATGCTGCCGGCGGCTTTTATCGTTTATTATTCGTCATACATCCATGTATTTTCAGAATCGGTCATAACCAACATGGCAGGCCGGTTAGCCAAAACCTCCGGCCAATCAATCCATATCAAATTTTAAACTTTTTTCTCTGCTGATAACAGCTCGGCTCTATAAACGATTTTCGTGGCCATACCATAAATGTATGAAAATTTATCCGCACATCCGAACCCTTCGGCCGATTCTAATCCATATAAATAACCATTTTAGGAAGATTCTTCGTGTAAGCATTTTTTAGCCCTTTTACTTCCTTGTATTGCTACTACGCCACTATTGCAACATCTTCATTATGTTCTAAAAATCCATTTTAGGCATCAAATGATTTTTTACCATACACTCTTCGTCAAGGGAGCTTTTTAATCTTTGCTGTTTCAGATCAAACTTGATATCTGAGCAAAAATCTAAGAATGATCTCATCCGTCCAGCATCATCTCGGGAGCGACCAATATCGAAACTGCCATCATCCAAGCACAACAGTCGCTGCATCTTAGTCGGACCAATTTCAGCCAATCTTCATGATTTGAGCAGTTGATCGTTCGAGCACTTTAGCAGCTCAACTAGTATGGCATCTTGTTCGAACCGATTTTCAGCGGCAATAAGATGCATTTTTTCTTCAATAATAGAAATTTGCCTCCATTCAGTGCCTGATCCAAAATACAAGTGCAAAATATGATTTCAAGCTTAAAAAATAATCTATCTATTGCACCACAGCATGTTGTCGGTGGTGCAGATCAAGCTCCGGAATTATTTGAACCGCACTGCAGCTGTATGCAAGTATAACCCTAGAAAATGGGCATACTCAGATAAGACGACCTAGAATGATCACATCAAGCTAGGGTAGAAACAAAAGAGAAAATGAATGGCAGCCACGAACCTGATTATCCTAACAAGTCCCTTTCATCAATGTCTCATTTTGTCTTCTTGATTGAAGTATCTCGTTTTGTTTAACGTAACTTGCTTGCTTCATTCTGGCCGGCTGCATCTATGGATGGGAACAATCTTATTTCATTAAGGAAGTGTTTCATTTAGAGATATTATCCAGCTCTTTTGCACTTTTATCATTTTAATTATGGCCATCCTAGATTTTATATTGCCCTTCATAGGTTGGCATACTTAGAGTTGGATTGCCAGTCATGTAAATTGATTGGGTTAGCTTTGTGTTATTGAATTTTAATCATACCAAATTTATGCCCTTCTGTCATTTTAATTTTGTTTACCCTGGATTTTATATTGCCCTCCAGACGTTGGAGCAAACTTAGAACAGCAATCATGTAAATTGTTTGGGCTAGCTTCGTACTAGTAATTTTTTATGATTCAAATTTGTGCACTTCTGTCATTTTGATTATGGTCATCCTAGATTTAACATTACCCTTCATACATTGGAGCAAACCTAGAGTTAGCTCACCAATCCTGTATGTTGATCAGGTTAGCTTTGTGTTATTAGATTTTTATCATTCAAAATTTGTGCGCTTTTGTCATTTTGATAATGGCTATCTTGGATTTTGTATTGCCCTGCATTTGCTGAAGCAAATCGAGGGTTGTATCCCTGATGTAACTTAATTGGGTTAGCATTGTGTTATTAAATTTCAATCGTTCAAAACTTATATTTGAGATAATTTAAAGCCATATTTATGGTGTTTGCAAGAAGTTTTGATTAAGTTAGCGCTTTGTTATGGCACTTTCTAGATTCCATACTAATTTTTTTTAAGCTTTGACATTATTATTAGTTGTTGTTCTTTTGTTTGAGCTAGAGAGAGCTTTGGGCTACCCTATCCTTTTTATTCGAGTTCAGGCTATATCCTTCGTGTGTGGAAGAATGATTTTTTTTCTTTTTTTTCACAGCATCGACCATTGGAGTGATCTATAGATCACAAAGCTTGAAATTTTATCATTCAACTATCTGCATGGATCTTGAAGCAGCTTGTATAGATCCAACGGCTATTCCAAAGAAGGTGAATCCTTTCTTTGCGCGAACGATACAACCCCTGCCCCCTCTGTCTGCCCCGCCCACGCTGGGCGGGATCCTAGGACTGGCAAAATGATGGAGGCGGAAAACCTCGGTGATTGCGCAGCGGATTTGAACCCTGGCAATCATTGGTACAGTGAGATTTTCTACCGTTCAAACCAATATTCCATGGTGGTGCTTGGTACTGTCATTTGCTATATTCCCTGAAGAGTATCGAGATCAATTGCTTTTTGATTGCTCATCACCAATTTCTAGTCTACGGATCTTCAATCCTCCACGGCAAATCAGCTCGGCTGTATCCAGTCGACCGTGACAACTCCCTAATTTCGACCTCATCCCCCACGGCAAAGCATTAATTCACATGATCGTGCACCAATCCATGCGATGTGCTCAGTCATACGGCAACCTCGCCCCATCGCATCACAGGTAACCCAGCGCCCCTCTATAAAAGGAGAACCCCTCTATCTTAGAGGGGGCTGAAATGCAAAAACTCTGGACACACACTATTTTTCCTCATATACACTTGCCCCCCTCTGACTTAGGCATCGGAGGGCCGACGCCGGAAACCCCGGCCACCGTTTTTTTTTGTAGGTTCTGCAGAAGACGCCGCCCGCCGACGGATCGACGCCCGCCAGTGTTCGCCGGAGCCCCTCCTTCTCGGCTGACTGGTCGCCCCCGGGTTCAATTTCCAGCAACAGTTGGCACTAGAGGAAGGGCTCGAGTTGCGACCATGAAGTTGAGAAGCAAGGGAGCCTCTAACACCTCCCGGCGTCTCTCACCAAGTCCGGGACACTCCGTCCAGAATTCGACACCTTCGGCTGGTTCAGCCCTGCAAGTTCAGCCGGAACAGTTTGACATTATGGTGCAGCAGATCCAAGCCTTGGCCACAGCCGTCCAAGTTTGCAACGTGAGGGAACCCCACCGGCGCCGCTTCTGCAGGCCCAGGTCCTGCTAGTGCCTCCTCCGAACGGACCGGCACCCCAGGGCCAAAACCTCCACGACTCCTCACAGGCCAACAACGAGGAGCGATGTCGCTGTCAGGGTTCGGCCCAAGCGTCCACCCGGAGGGAACCCTTAGCGAGGGTCCTGGGCAACGGCCCACAACCATCGAAAGTCGAGTCGGTCCCGGGACAACTTGAGCCAGAGCAAACTATCGTGGCGGACCTCCGGAGCGAAGAGCTCGACAAGAAGGTCGAGAGACTCGAGCGCCAGATTGAGGCGCTCCACAGTAGGAAGGCGAGATGCGAGGGTGACTTCGAATTTACGACTAAGTCCCCCTTCTCCCGCCAGATCGAGGATGAGCCGGTCCCATCAAGGTTTAAAATGCCCTAGGTGAAGCCCTATAATGGCACGACCGACCTCCTCGACCATCTGGAGAGTTACCGAGCCTTCATGGCATTACAAGGGTCCTCGGAGGCTATGCTCTGCAAGACCTTCCCAGCGACGCTTCGGAGAGCGGCTCGGCTCTGGTTTTCTGGGCTAAAGCCCAGTACAGTGTCTTTCTTCGAGCAGCTCGGCAGGCAGTTCACCACCAAAGTCAGCAACGGACTTCGGACTCCCTCCTTGACATCAAACAAAGGGAGGGAGAGTCTCTCAAAGACTATTTCGACCGCTTCACCACCGCAACCTGGGAGGTCCGTGAGCTCGACCAGTCGGTAGCCATGTCGGCACTAAAGACTGGGGCGGCTTCTCCCACGACCTCCGCTTCGGCGGCCTCGACCTCGGCCCCCTCCTCCTCCTCTTCAAGCGATGAGGGCAGATCAGACTCGCCCTCATCGCCGAGCCCCGATCTCGGCCGAATTTCCGAAAGATCGAGTTGGGGGCAGAACCGCGCCATCTGCCACCTGAAGTTTTCAAAGCCCCAAAGGAAGCCGTCCACGATCTCCTCCTCGAGCATATCGCGGAACTCCTCCGACTCCTTGAAGAGCTCCACGACATTTTGGGCTTGCTTGAGCGCCCTCTTTTCTCGGACCTCGAGCTGCTCTACCTTTAGGCGGAGAACTCCGCCTTCATACTTGTATCCTGCGGCTTCAGAGCAGGACTTCGCGAGTCGCGCCTCGACGACGCGCAGCTCAGACCTCGTCAAGGAGTGCACAGTTGTCTCTTCCTCGAGCTCGTTGACGATTGCGAGCCGCCCAGCCTCCCGGGACGTCCCCCGACCCCCGACGAGCCGGGTCCAGCAGAATTCGAGGCGGCATCCCGAGGTGCACTCGGAACTCCGGGACCCCTGCTCGGCTCGGGCCCCGATCGCCGTAAACGGACAACAGTCTGGCCTGCCCGTTGAGCAATGGGAGCGGGGCAGGCTGGAGGCGCTGACTCAGACGCCCCTCTGGAAGACGAGCTCGCGTGCTCGGCCGATGGGGCATTCTCCCGGACGGTCGACGACGTTCCAGCCCCGGATCCTCTTGCCCTGGCAGGGGCGAAAGTGGAAGCCGACCTCGCTTTTTTTCGGGGCTCGAAAAGAGCCCCGCCGACCTCGGCTGACCTCCTCTTCAGCCGGAAGAAAAGAGACGCGTTGTTGGTCGACATGTGCGGGATATCTGAAACAAAGAGAGGAGAGAAACTCTAAGTAAGAGGAGAAAGAAACAAATAAAATAGAAAATGAAGCAATATGACCACTCTTACCCTCGGGGCGCACCGAGCTCAGGCCGACGTTCACCAAGGCCTCCTCGCTCAGGAGGTCGGCCAAGTTGATATCCTTTTCAAGACCCTGCAGGGAGTCGAGAGCCCTCTGCTCGTCCGCCGTGAGCTCGGAGAGCCTGTTGAGGGCCTTCAGTCGGAGATGCCCTCACCTCGGGTTAAACCCCCACGACACCTTGGACACAAGAAAGAAAAATCTCCCCTTCCACTCATAGATAGAGGAAGGGGCACCTCGGAAGAGGAACATACCACCTCGAAAGGCAAAGTATAACCACTCTCCGTCCGCCGGGTTCATTTTCAATAGAAAATACCGGCGGAAAACGCTTACCAAAGCCGGGATCCTATGCGCAAGGCAGAGGGACAAGAACCCGACTATGGTCCTCCACGAGTTCGGAGTGAGCTATGCTGGGACGAGTTGATACTCTACCAGCAAGTCGTTCACAAACTCGTGGAGGGGGAACCGCAGACCGGCCCAGAGTGTCTCGATGTACATCAAGATCCGACCTGGGGGCGGTCGCGTTACCCGGTCCTCCGGCCCCGCGGGTTCAAGATGAAACCCGGGCTGAAAAAAGAATCGGGATTGAACCAACTCCAACTCCTCCTTCGACAGACTAGATCCGACTTCATTCGGACCAGAACCCATTTTCAGAAAAAAGAGGGGGAAGCAAAGGACAAAGGAAAACAAAGAAAAAGGAAAAGGGGACACCCCTAACTAAAGAAGGGAGATGACCTAAGGGGGGATTGTCGGAAATTGCCTTGAGGTGCTACCGGAAGGCTCGGTTACGACTAAGAAAGACGAGCAGGAGATTAGAAGCAAGGGAAGAAAGGGAAGCAGCCAAGTGAGACCTTTTTTAGGGCTAGGTCAAGGGGTTTATATAGACCTTCCTGACGGTCCGGATCGGTAGGGCTGGATTCTGCCTCCCGTTCGGATTGCGCCACTTGTCGGCCCCGAAAATCGAAACGGCATATTTATTTTAGGTTGGCACCTCGAATACGCAATCGAGGCAGTGTCCCATCGGATTTCGGGGGCCCATCATGAGCCCGCCTCATGAAGCGGTCTCGGAGGACGAAAAGGCGTCTACCCATCTCCTCTCATTAAAAGCGCCCCGAAACGCGCGGAGAGCTGGAACAATTTAAAGTCCCCTTAGCCCCCACCACAGCAATAAAGACAACTACTTCCCGCATCCGAGCTCGCAAGCAGCTCGAACTCGGAAGTCGGGGGGTAGTGTTGGGGTAATACAGGTCGTTCCGAAGCACGTGAGCATATCACGGAACATGTGATCAGGGGCGCCCGACTTCAGAACTCTCGACCTCGGGTGCGCCCGACCTCCGAGCTCCCGACCTGGCGCCCGACCAGGTGCTCGGCCTCGGAGCTCTTGACCTCAAAGCTCGCCACCTCGGGAGTCCGACCTCGCCATTCACCTACTGCGGTCACATCCTTCTGCAGCCCGATCAGAGACCATACCTTGCCACCGCCCCTAGCATTTAATGCGCGTGGCTCCTGCAGACCTCCAGCTTACTCCATAATTAATGCGCGTCTTCGGCTCACTCAACCATCATCACGCATGGCACCTGCAGACCTCCAACTTACTCCATAATTAATGCGCGTGGCACTTGTTGTCTATGGATCTCCAGTTCTCCACAGCAAATCAGCTCGGCTGCATCCAGTCGGCCGTGACAACTCTATGATTTCGACCTCATCCCCCACGACAAAGCATTAATTCACATGATCGTGCACCAATCCATGCGACGTGCTCAATCGTATGGCAACCTCGCCCCGTCGCATCACAGGTAACCCAGCGCCCCTCTATAAAAGGAGAACCCCTCCATCTTAGAGGGGGTTGGAAGGCAAAAACTCTGGACACACACTATTTTTCCTCATATACACTTGCCCCCCTCTGACTTAGGCATCGGAGGGCCGGCGCCGGAAACCCCGGTCACTGACTTTTTTTGCAGGTTCCGTAGAGGACGCCTCCCGCCGATGGATCGACGTCCGTCAGTGTTCGCCGGAGCCCCTCCTTCTCGGCTGACTGGTCGCCCCCGGATCCAATTTCCAGCAATGTCTAAGTTCCGTAAGTAAGAAGAAGTGCTTTTATATGTAGATGAGGGGCTGTTTTTTTTATTACAATTGAGAAAGAGGACGAAGACCGTCATCTGATCTCCTGACCACTGTTGCTGCTCCGCCGCTACTCAATTGCTGCCGCACTGCAAATTAGACCAAAAAGAACATTGGCGCTATTTACAAACATTTGGCGGAGCAAGCAACAACCTTGGAGTCTTAACTCGTAGATGGACCCAAACAAGGTAGCGATCGTGACCAAGATGTTGGAGAAAGAGCTACCAAAATCCTTACAGGTTGAGAGGAAGGTGGTGATGCGCTGTTTATGTGGACAAAGTCATGGAGCATCCATCACATGCTATGACTGGTTTTCCCAAGAACAACTATTGTTGTCGAACAATTTAGTTGCATTGATCGGACGACTTTCATGGAGATTAGCTGTTGCTGGAAATTGGACCCGGGGATGACCGCGGACCGAGAAGGAGGAGCTCCGGCTGGTGGTGCAGCGGCAGATGGCTGTCTCCGGCGGATCTGTAAGAAGTCTGTGGCCGGGGGTTCCAGCGCCGACCTTCCGATGCTTAAGTCAGAGGGAAAATTTTTAATAGAGAAAAATAATGGAGAGAGATAATGGAGAAAAGTAATGGCCGGGGAGGAAGAAGAGATTCTTTCTTTTGTAGAGGAGGAAGTTCCCTGCCTCGCCAGCGTTCCCCCCTCTTTATAGGAGGGGGTGTGGCAGTTACTCACCCTTGATTGCAATTGCGCATACCTCGGATTAAATAGGTTACCTTAAATGGCACACACGTTCAAATTAGCTGGCAATTACCTTAAATGGCACACACGTTCAAATTAGCTGGCAATCAGTTGAGATAGTAGGAATTCAAATTTTGACAGCTGTGGTGGCGGAGAATGCGGGATTTGATCCTGAATATGGAGGATTTGGTGCTCCCTTCTTTATGTGGGTGTTCTGCGCTCAGCCTTCTGAGCTCATGTGTCAGGATTAAGCGCTACCATTACACCAAAACCCGCAGGTGTTGGTGAAGGCGCAACTTTATTTTCTTAAACTAGCGCAGGGGCCC
>JAOXJJ010000672.1:126909-139110 GCA_025769935.1 Phoenix roebelenii | reverse complement strand
TAGGACTAATTTAGTGGATAAAGGAGGTTTTATCATTTAGTCCTTAAACCAGTTCGCGACCAAATGATGAGCTGTCAGTTGGACGATAGCTATGTCAAGTATAGGTCATTGTGTGCTATTTAGTTGGTTGTCCTCTTAAACCAAGAAGCGTGGAGACACTGTATGGTATACAGATGAGATGTAGGAGTACATCATCACTGAATAGTGACTCACCTATGTAGCACTCCACTGTCGGGAGTTAGCTCGCAAAGCGTATGGGTATAAGTACCCCTTAGACTTGAGACTGTCACGGTGACTTGCAAGCAACTCACTGTACTTAGGCACTGGACGACCTGAATTTCTAATTCAGGGATCGGAAGAATGCTGGGTGCAGTCAAGTACTCGCAAAGTCTGTGTATGAGTCAAGATGGGATTGACCGCTCCAGATTTTAGGAGTTGATGTCTCGCTGTATTTCAATTCAGTAAAATCTTGGTCAGGGTAAACCAAGTGATAGGTCACTTGATTTGATTGATTGAAATACACTATGGATGATCGGACCCAGAGTTCGACAATCCACTCTAAGGTCATCCTGAGCATCGATGGTCATAGGAATGAATTATGCAATAACCATATGTCTAGGTTCTTGAATGTTGCTTTGCATATTCGACCTATCCGAACGTCGGGTATCATTGCTAGATGGTCATCTCGATTAGTATATGGAGTAGTCCATGTCCTACCAGCTTAGTGTTCGAACCTATCAGAGTCATGCACATTAGTCAAGCTAAGTAGGAAGGTCTTGGCTCAATTTGATTAAGAATTAAATTATGGGTCATTTGGAATTTGGTTCTATCTCTATTCAGCTAGCACTGAGCATGAGGTACATGCTAAATTTCATGGATGAACAACTAATTAAATCTATATTTCGGATCAATCAAGTTTCAATTAATGTGATTGAACTTGATCAGGACTCAATTGTTGAGATTGGGTTTGATTGAGTCTCAATTAGTATAATTGGGCTCGATTACGATTTAATTGAGATTTAATTTCGTATTTGTTCGGATCTAATTCGGACTTGGATCGAGCCGAAACTGGACCCAATTGAATCTCCCATGAGTCGGACTCGTGTGGAATTTTTTCGGGTCAAAAAAATTCATTCAAATGGGCTGTCAATTTGGTTTAGAACCAAATAGGCTAGCTTATGATCAAATGGGCTGACCCATTTGAATCAGAAGCCGACTTTTCCCATTTAAATCGGCTATTGACCGTTGTTATTACCCATGGACCCGTGGACCACTCCCTTCCTATGGACCATTAAACAGAGAAGCTCTATTTCACGCATTCGCGGCCCTTTGGACCGGCGATTGCGCGGCCGACCGGCCTCCGGCCCGATGGTCGACTGGACCGGAATGTGCGGTTTTGAACCGCCAACATTCCGGTTCAATTTGATTTTTGAAATCCGATAGTAATTGGCATTAATCGCTGTTTTTTCCATGGTTGTTTTTGAAACAATCATTATCAAATTCATTCATATTAGATAGTGAATGAATTCAATAACGCTCGGCCATTTACGCCTCTTAACTCCTCTCAGCGTTGCCCTATTTGTAGGCCACCGTTTCCTCTCGAAAGACAAGGGGAGAGAATTTTTCTTGGGAAGAAAACATCAGACAGAGAGAGGTAGATTTAGTGAAGAAGAAGAAGAGAGAGGAAGAAGTTCTCTTTCTTTGGTGGTATGGAGTTGGGCCCAGATCCGGCGCTCTCTCCTGCATTCCCTCTTCCTCTATGATCGGGATCAAACTCAGGCGTCAATGCTCTCGGGCGTGCCATGAAGAAACGGGAGAGAAAAGAAAAAAAACAGTGATTTGCTGTTAAGGGAAAAGGAAAAAGAAAGAGAAGAAAAGAAAAGAGAATTTCTTTTCTTCTAGGATCCCTTTTGCAAAAGGTGTTTTGCACGAATATCAAAGTCATCATACCTTCCTACGAAGCTCGACGTGCGCACGAAGTAGAGGGCCTGCAGATCCAGGCCTCGTGGAGCAACTTTCAAAGATCCAGATTCAGATCCAGATCTCTTCCGCTGCGGGATCGAGGTATATTTTATATAATTGTTATGTTTAAAATATTTATAATTGTTATAAATAAAAATTTTAAAACTGATTTTTATGCCTGGCGTCCGATTTATCGGACAACTCAGAAAAATTTTTCTTCAGTTACTCACCCTTGATTTTGATTGCACATATCTCGGATTAAATAGGTTACCTTAGATAGCACGGGCGTTCAAATTAGCTGGCAATCGGTTGAGATAATAGGAATTCAAATTTTGACAGCGGTGGTGGCGGAGACTGCAGGATTTGATCCCAAATATGGAGGATTTGGTGCTCCTTTCTTTATGTGGGCGTTCCATGCTCAACCTTCTGAGGTCGGCCTTCTGAGCTCATGCCTGCTGATGTCGGCCTTCTGAGCTCGGCCTTCTAAGATCATGCCTGCCGAGGTCATGCATGCTGAGATCATGCTTGCCGGGGTCATGCCTGTCATCAGATTTGGGTGTTCTGATTGTATTTGTGGGGTGGTTCATTTTTCCCCCAACACTAGCAATTGTGATAGTATTATGTTCGGTTTGGGAAGGAGACGATGGGCGGTGGATAGACATATGGAGTGAGCTAGATTGAAGGCGGAGGAGAGGTGGCAGGTGCTACGCTAAGGGCAGTGAAAAAGGAGTCCAGGTGGCTGGCATTGGATCATGCTCAGCAGCTTAAGGGGAATGGAGTATGTTGGGGGAATATAAATCACCCCAAAGCACGTAAGCACATCGCCAGCACGTGATCTGAGATGTCCGACCTCAGGACGCCCGACTAGGTGCTCGACCTCAGAGGCGTCCGACCTCGACCTAGCGCCCGACCTCAGAGCTACCGACCTCGAGACGCCCGACCTCAACGTTCCCGACCAGGCGCCTGACCTCAGAGCTCTCGACCTGGCACCCGACCTCAACATTCTCGACCTTGGAAGCCCAATCTCACCATCCACCTGCCGCGGTCACATCCTTCTGCAACTTGACTAGGGACCATGCCCTGCTACCACTGCCAACAATCAATGCGCACGGCCTTCGCAGGTCTTCGGCTCACTCAACAATGAATGCGCATGCCATCTGCGGATCTCAAACCCTTCATGACAAATGGCTGACCCGCTCGGCTATGTCCGATCAACCACGATGACTCGATGGCTCCGGCCTGATCTCCTACGGCAATGCATTAATTCACACGATTATGCATTAATTCATGCGACATGCTCAATCATGATGGTAACCCGTTTGCCCCGTCACATTACAAGTAATCCTGTATCCTCCTATAAAAGGGGAACCCCTCCATCTTAGAGGAGGTTGGACTCTGAAACTCCTGAGATATATTTCATCTCCTTTCATATATTTGCCTCCTCTGACTTAGGCATCGGAGGGCCGGCGCCGGAAACCCCGGCCACCGGCTTTTTGCAGGCCTTTCGGATGACGCCGCCCGCCGACGGACCACCACCCACCATCTCATCCCGAAGCTCCTCCTTCTCAGCCGATAGTCGCCTCCGGGTCCAATTTCCAGCAACAGAGTAGAAGCTAGTGGAGCTCCACCAAAATAAGGTGGGAATGCGAAGGCGGGGGTTAAGGGGAGGCGTTGGGATAAGATATAGGGGGACGAAATGGAGATGGATGTGGAGATGGTGATAAGGAAAAGAAGAACGTAGAGAAGATGTCATCATTTCATGAACTCGTGAGCCGTGGCCTTCTGATGGGACTTCTTTCGAGCTGATTTTGTTTGCCTTACAGGTAAACTTCCAAGAAATCAAAGCATGGCCTGATTAACTGGAGACGTGAAAACTAAAACCATCCGAAGTAAATATATTAATCTATAAATTATGGAGGAGAAAAAAAAGGTCGAGCTTTCACTTACAGTTAGCGTGAGGATTAGTTTTGGGAGGTGTAAATATGATCCTATGATTCCCTGGAGCATCTGGAAGAGGACATGTCGAATTTAGATCCTCTTATTGAACTATGAGAGATCTTCTAGCGCTCGGTCATAGGCTATTCGTGTATTGTATCATGGCCTGTGATTGAGCAAGCCAAGAAAAAAGCAGGACATGTATGTCTTCCGTCTCGCTTAATCACAAACCGTCGTACGATATGCGAACTGGTGAGTGCTGATCGAGCATTGGGCGTCTCCATCCAAGCAAACACGAAAGAATCCTGACACGGACACGTTGCAGACACACGTATGTCGTTGGTTTGCTTGTTCGACCATAATCATGTCAACTAGGTGGTTGGACAATCATTGAACGATGCGAGATCATGAGGAAAATAAAGATCAGAAAAGGCATCAGACAATCGGTCTCTTTGATACTCCAACAGCACCATTAATTGCTGCTGCAATTACCACACAGCCGCTATCTTCCATTTTTGATGAGAAATCTTTTTTGGGGAGTGGAGGTCGAATATTTTGTCATGAGAATGGAGATTCGACATTCCTTTCGAACATATCTTATCATGACTCGACCATCCAAATAGAGATCCAACTTGCTCCGAGTTTCATCATTTTCCTAGTTTATGATTTCAAGGGGAATTGATAATCTTGAGTGTTAATTGAAATATCCACCCCATATTGCCTTGTTTAATCCAGTTTAGCCATTTAGATATATTGATCGATCATCATGTCACAACCTAAGATCTTATTGAAAAAAATTAGTTGAAAGATATTATTTAGGTTCTTTAGCTCTCTAAGAGTATCCAAGTTCCACTCAGTGCATAGACGATGTGAGACTAAATACACAACCGCACACGATCCTCACATACTCCTCCATTTAAGTCTTGATGTCCTCACTAGGTTAAGGGTCCAATTTCATTCAAATTTAATCACAAGCACAACAATTGGCCCGTGGTCAGCTCCAATGGGCTTGTGCTGTTTCATGATTTAGAACCTCATCCGAAAAGACTAGTAAAAAAGTATTTATCTGTCAACTATCAAAGATGTATCATTTTTCCTACAAACAAGTCTCAACAAGCATTAACTGACAGCTAGAGTTGTTATCTAAACTTTAAAACATGGCTACTAGGATACATTTATGTCTTGAAGATGATAATATACTGAAGTGTGAAGAAGCAATAAAATAGTTGAGAATGTTGAGATTCATTGCTCCTTTTAAAAGATATTGAGATTTATTGCTAAGTTCTTATTTTATTTGCAATTTATTTTTAGTATTTGTCCACTTTTGTTAGATTGAGTCGTAGGCTCAACCTACTTGAATTTGTTTGTTTATTTTTTTTTTGAAATCTGATAGTGATGTTTTTGTTTTTTAGTGAAACATGGTGATGTTTTTGCCTTTGTAATAGAAAAGAGAGTGTGAATTATTAAGAGACTAAAAGACCTATATGACGAGAGTAGGGAGAATTTTGCTGAGACCTCTTTGTGGTAGAGGGAGAAAATTCTTTTTGGAGAGACGATGCATCTTGGAGATGCTGAGATACGCTCCGTTCGATGCGATGTCTGCAGCGAAATTTAAACAGGACGTCGTTCATCGCATGAACGTGCCTTGAATCGTAGAATTCAAAAATTTTTCTGGATCCAAATTCAGAAGATCTTTGAACTCATTAGGAAGGGGAGAATAGGATCTGAGGAAGGTTGATTAAGATTCATAAAGCTAAAACAAAAATTAGAAGTTATAAATTTGAAGATCTCATCTTCAAAAATTCTGCAGGTGTAGAACACCGCAGCATGATGATCTTTCTAGGTTTCTGGTTAAGCCGCACACATGTCTGGCCTCTATAGGTATCCACACGAGGATCTAATCATCTGAGATAAGGTCTTACCAGAGTGCTAGCTTCTTGCAAAGATCTCTCATGACTATCATAAAGATTAGAAGATAAAAATCTGCAGCATACCTCTTTGAAGAACGCTTTCTTTTTCAAACTTGCTCACAATTAAGGGAGAGATAGAGGTACCTTTAATCGTGGATCTTCCTTGCCTTGATGTTGTGGAAGAAGAGGATGTAGAGGACCCTCTTGCTGCCGTGGAGAAGAAGGAAGAAGGGGGCTTGGCGTGAGGAAGAACCCCTTCTTCCTTGCTGCCATGTGGAGTGCTCTTCCTTTGGATCTTCTTCTTCTTTTCTTCCAATGCTTGGAGGAGGAAGAAGATGAACCTTCATCTTGCTGCCGTGAGAGAGGAGAAAGCTCTTCTCTTGCTGCCGTGGGAAGGGAGAAGAGAGGGAAGAGGAGGCGTGGAGAGGATGAAGCATGAATCCTATGCATACGCCATCCCTTTAAATAGATGGGTCTAGGGTTTTCAAAAGAGTTTATCTAGACTAAGAGATAAACTCTACATAACCATGCATTCTTTGGATGAATGCCAAGTGTCCAATCCATGTGCCCATGGTGCCATCAAATCAATGCATGATAAGTGTCCATGGATCTAGATTGAGCTTAATCTGATTAGGCTTGAACCTTATGGCGCTATGTGGACTTTAAAGTCCGCATAGTGTGAACACGACTTAAGTTATATTCATCCTACGATGACATGTGGACTTTAAAGTCCGCATATGACTTATGACATTTATATCCTACGATGTCATGTGGTCTTTAAAGTCTGTATAGTGTGAACACGACTTAAGTCATATTCATCCTACGATGACATGTGGACCTTAAAATCCGCACAAATCCTGGTTTAATCAATTGACCTAATCATGAACCCAATTCAAATTGGGTCGAACCCAATTTGATTTGGCTCATTAAATCAACCCAATTGCAATCCAATTGCAATCAGTTTCACTTAATTCTTCTTTCATTAACTCACTAACACTTAGGGCTCGTTTGGTTCGCAGGAAGCATTTTTCCTCCTAGGAATATGATTCCTGGAAAACAAATTCCTAGGAAGAGGATGCCTAGAAAAGTACTTTTGGCATGTTTGGTTGACCATGGGAAAGTAACAAATTTTCAAAGTGCTTATATTTGGTTGGCCATCCACTTTCCTAGGAAAGTTATATATAATTCCTATTATGCCCTTAATAAAAATTATATCTTTAATGCCTCTTTAATGCTTCTTTAATGCTGAAGGAACTTTTTGAAAAAAAATAAAAATAAAGTGATTCCTACCTCATGGAAAAGTAACTTTCCCATGTTTCTCATGGAAACGACTTTTCCATAAAATATGGGAATCATATTCCCATGAAAATACAACTTTTGCATCTCTCTCCTTTGAAAACTCCAACCAAACAAGAGGCATCTTATTACTTTCCTGTTGACCACAATTTTCTCTCTCCTTTTCCCGCGAACCAAACGAGCCCTTAGTGGGTTAATTCAATCACCAATCACATTGATAATTGACATAAATTGTAATTCCAAATCATAAATATGATAGTCTGACTAATTAAATCATCTATGTGTGTAATCCTGGAGGTTCTATTCTGATTGATGGTGAGATATATTAAAATCTCTATCTCAATATCACTGAAACCTTTTTCAGTGGACTGAAATAATTTTAGTTCTAATCTCAGGATTCACTGATTACCAAGTTAATGCCTTTGAGTCTCACAATCCAATAGTGACACCTAGCAATATATGGTGGAAACCCAGCAGAATGGAATATCTAAACCTCTAGATACAGTTAGCGTATGATACAGTCACTCTATCATGGATCCCGATGTGATGGAGATTATAGATATCTCGTCAAACCCCATTGTCTGTCATATGTTTAATTTATTCGACTTCCAGTTCGAGATATGGAAAACTCTTTTTTCAAAATAACTATCCAGAAATTTATCGAACTCAGTCTCATAAATCACATAGGATCACTCCTAATCTATCAAGACGATAGATCCTATCTAGATTCAACCCTATTTCAAAATGAACCTACTGGATCCAATCCGCACTACAAGGATCCGAATGGCTAGGGCCCAAGTTCACATGCTCGTCAAACTACAGCAACCTTACAGTGAATAGCTGAGACATCGCAGGTCAAAAGATCAGTCATACAACTGCAGCATAAGTAGTCACTGACGAGTGGATAGACATCCATGTGACTACTTTCTTTGGTCACGCTCAGCACCTTCTCTAACAAGTACTCGCACAATCACTCCAGGGTCTCTGCACTGTAAACTCGAGACTCGTCCATCTAACTAAGTGATGCACTAATCTCAGCGGATCGATCACCGTTTCTCATGATGGATCCATCGATCAGGAGTATTTAGAAATTAATTCCTAATGATATATGCCTCAAATTCTCAACTTCTTGAGAATATGTGTCATCATCTATTAATTTATTGGATGATTTATGGACGCATACAAACATGAATGATAAACAAAATTGCCCAACCTTATTTATTAATAAGAGTCAAACTACAAATTTGTGCCCCAGATTATAAATATGCGTCAGCTATATTGGCTTATAGGGTATACTTCTAACAAGAGAAACATAAGGCTTTTTTTATGAGAGAAGCTGAACTTATTATATCAGCTTTTTTTTCTTCACTACTGTGGTTTTATTTATTTGGTATTTGTTCTAGATCCTAGACCGCCACATTTTATCCAAATCAAGTAGCATACTGTTCTACATGGTATTAAAGCAAGGTTGGAGTGTGGCCAAGCAGTTTGTGGTTTTGATTATATTCATTTAGAGTACAGTTTTTGAAGCAATGACTTGATTGTTGATGGTTTAAAGATAATAGTTTTGGATATGGAATGCCATTCTCCATGTCTAGAATATAGAGGAGCCAAAAAAAGCATAGGATGGTCTTGCTGCTGCTCATTTAAGATCCAATAAGATGAAACATCTCAAGCAAAAATTGTCTGAAGAGTAGGCTCTGATCCCAGGCTTCTAAAAAATCCAAAGGAAGAGCAAAATTAGTTCAAAGATAAAGATTTGAAGCAATAAGAGATTGACTAGTTAGAAGCTACATCAAGTTCAAAGGACTTAGAGCATAGCAATGTGTATTAGCTTGAGGATCAATTAAGTCTAGAAAAAAATATAGAGGAGCCTGATAAAGTGGATGTTGTATCAAGTTTAGAAAAAATTATGATGGAAGAATTAGTTGATTCTGAAATTGTTCGCAAAAAGTGTCAAAGGATTGTATAGTTTATCCAGTCATACAGATACATATTAAGAAGTCAAATAATGCAGAAGAGTCTTATGCTGAATTGTTGTATAATATATTGATATTTTTTTTGGAGATTTAATCAATCTAGAGGATAAAGAGCTGAGTAATTCTTAAGTAGCTTCAAAGATCAAGTAACAAAAAGATATGCTTCTAGTGAGTGACTCTATTGTATCTTATAATTGGGTAAGGCTTTGCGTACGCCAATTACTTTTGAAGTTACTCTAAAGTTTGAACAATTAGAAGATTATGTATGAGGATTTTATTCTATATATAGGAGCCAACTGTATGCAAATACATGGAGCTACTCAACTGGAGGCATATGAATATGATCAAAATTTTATTGCTGATTTACTTATTTGCAGGTAATGGCTTATGCTTACAGAGATTGCAACTAGTAACTTGATGTTCAGTGGTATAAGTTAGATGTTAATCGAGTCTTGGCATAGTGATTATGGAGTTAATACTGAGAAGAAGTGTTGGAGGATATCATCGGCTACAAACATGCATCAAAGAGAATGGCCAACAAAGGAGTTATTATGGGAGCCAATAAAGGAGCTATATTGTTTAATTATTGGTTCAACAAATCATTGCATATTGCTGTTATTGCGGTAAGAATGGCAATGACTACCGTGGCATTCACGATATTGGAAAATTCGATATAGTCGGCATAGATTGCGTAATGATGGAGAGTGTTGAGATTCATTGTTAAATTCTTATTTTATTTGGAATTTGTTTTTAGTACTAGTGCACTTTAGCTAGGTTGAGTTTTAGGCTCAATATACTTAATTTTTTTTCTTTGCTGAGGTGGAATAGTAATATTTTTGTTTTTTAGTAAAATATGGTAACATTTTTATTTTGTAGTAAAAGAAAGATTGTGATTTTATCAAAAGAGGGAGAGAGCTACGAAGAAAGTGAGGAGAATTTTGTTGAGACATCTTTGTGGCAGAAAGAGAACTCTTTTTGGTGAGGTGAGAAATTTTGGAGAAATATGAGCTTTTTTTGTGGGAGGAGCAGAACTTTTTTGTTTGGGTCTTTATTTTTAATTTTTTATTTTATTTTTTTGCTATTATTGTTTAATTTTGATGCTTGTTATGGATCCTCGATCGGCATATTCGATCTATACCGAGTAGTGTGTCGTCCCATGAAGAGCATGGTTTACCTTTTTCTTTGACCTTTTTCTTCTTCTTTGGAGACGCATGTATAAAATAAGTGCTACACTTAAGAAAATTGCTTAGAAGGTAAGAATTAGTATACGGGCATGAGCAAATGCTCTTCTGAAATTATACTAACATCTCAGACGAATTTTGGAGAAAGCGAATTTCAGAGTAGATAAGTTTGGTTAGAGATGGATAGTAAAACAATGGTCAGGCAACTAGATTATATTCTTTTTTTTCCGAATTTTGTAGATGATTTCATAAAAAGAGCATCAAATCTTGATCAAGATAAAGTGAAGGAGTTTTAATCTACCGATCCTTGCAAAATGAAGTTGGGATCGGCGATAAGCTCAAGGAAAGAAGCCTCCAGAAAGCAGGCAGATAAGGACGACCCCCCAAGTCAATGGCGAGCGGGCCCCATGCCGGGAATCGGATTAAGATACAACGGGCCGGTCCTACTCCCTGGTAAACAAGTCACGAGATTTGGGCCGGCCATACAGTGGGGATATACTTTTGTTTACGATAAATGCTTCGGGGTTCCCGTTATGGGCACCTGAAAGTTTCCTGGGCCCACCATTTCGGCCTGGCCATTTGATTTTCAACCATTCAAATATTGCAAATCCCACCGATCCCCTTGCACACGTGGCAGGATAAGTCTTCGTGTGCGCAGAACGGGAGTTGCCTATCATGGACTGATAAACTTCTTTTCCAAGATAAAATTGCAACGATGGCGAAGGAAAAGGACCGATCGACGTGGACCTAGGCTGTCCCGGTTTTAGATCAATCCTGTGTGCTCCGTCGAGAAACCGCCGGTCTCCATCCATTTATAAGGCGGGAGGCATCCATCACCCGCCCCATCTACCCCCAAGCTTCCACTACCAAGATCCAGGAGTTACTGCGACCGGCCGGTTTCCTTCGTTTGAAGCGTGAGAGTCAGGGAGAAAAAATGGGTTCCCTCATGTCGGGCTGGGACTCACCTTTTCTGGACCCAGATACAGGTCTGCTTGCTCTTCTTCCTCTCCATTAGCATTAGCCCTCGCCTTCCTCTCTGGATCCTGTTTGGTTGTTTTAGTTACTTGATGATGCTCAAGGGGTACTCATGCATGCTTGTTCATCACCACAGTTAGATTGGAAAGGAATAAATCGCTAACAAAAGAAGAGATCGAGATCTTCTGGAAGTTGCACAAGAAAGCCGAAGAAGAGGAAGGGGAAAACTTCCAAAATGCCTCCCGTTCCCCGAAACAGTCGTCTCAGGTAACCAGCCTGAGTTCCTAAAGTTCTTGGATTTTCTTTTTTGTTTCTTTTTTGAAGGTAAGGGAGGCAAGAGAGCCACCCGGCCTAGGCCTCTTGAAAAAATCCTATTTTTCAAGCTAATTAAGAAGAACTTGGAAGGTTTGTTCCTTAATTAATTTCATTATTTAATTAGATCATCAGAATTCATACCTGTCATCCCCTTGCCTGCCTTGTCTTGGATGGATACTAATTAATTTTCTGGGACCAAGATTCGGACTAGATCTTCCTATCTTCTCCACTATCCACCAAAAAGGGTTTGTCTGGTAGGGACATAGAAGTTTGGTTTCGACCTGTTTCAGCGGCGTGTGCGACCAGTCTAAGATTCCAAACCGCTATTGCCTCTTCAGCTATCAAATACTTTAGCTCGACACCAACGTGCCGCGTCACCATCTTCCTAATCTTGTCGGTTTTACCTTGTACAGATCTTGGTATTTAGCCTTGGCTAACTATCGCCATACCTGTTATTTTATTTGGTTAAAAATAACTAGTAGGGTACTTCCAGCCAACCCCTCTCTCTCTCAAAAAATAAAAATAATCTTCCTATATTCGATTCTTTTGCCGATCTCTCTCTCTCTCTCAAAAAAAAAAAAAAAAACTTCCTATATTCCATTCTTTGGCTGATTCTCTCTCTCTCTCTCTCTCTCTCTCTCTCTCTCT
>JAOXJJ010000672.1:96459-111111 GCA_025769935.1 Phoenix roebelenii | reverse complement strand
CGCCACCGGTTCGGACCGGTACGCCACCGGTACGGACCGGTACGCCACCGGTACGGACCGGTTTCGTACCGGTCCGGTACGCCGACCGGTACCGGTACGGCGGACCTTGCACACAACATATGGCAATGAAGAGACATCTTTTGCCCTTTAGTTCCTAAGCATGGGATGTGTAAAGCATGCTTTTTGAGCACCTTGATGAAGTCACCTCACCTTGAGATAGGAGAGGGGCTAAGGTTGCACCACAGGCATGTCTTTAGCAACACTAAGAAGTCATTAGTTGATTTTTATCAACACCAATTCAAATATCATAGATATATTATATTAAAAAAAAAGTGTTCTCCCCTCCTTCAGTTCCCCTTTTGTTCTCTTCTCCTCTCTTCTCTCATTTCTCCCCCCATAAGTACCGACCCCTCTCTTCCTCTTCTCCATTCTTGTCTAGCATGCAGCATATTTTTCTTCTATTTCCCTGTCACTTTTTTCCTTAAAAATCCTCACTTTCAATTGCTCATCTACTACCATTTGTTCCACCTTTCCATCTTCAATTTCTCGTCTTCAATTATGTTTTATAGAACTATATTCGATCGTATCTAATACGTGGCCTGAACTTTATTTGGCTCCAATGCAAAGCAGTTAGGTTTGAATTCTAAACATGTATAGTGGAAATTCTAGTTCTGGTTTACAATATGCAACTTAAGTGATGGTATAAATTAAAACAATGTCGGTCATGCATCCAGAATTATAGATGCAAAGCTTACTTAAAAACCTGGTAATTGTTAACTTCAACAACCATATCTCAAACTCTGCTTTTCAATATTTTTCTCACCTTAGAACTCAAAAGAAATGCATGTAACTATTAATTAAGAATTATGTTCTACACAACACCCTAATTTAAATCCCAATCTTTACTGCTGATCAAATAATTAGATGAACTTCCATTTTGCCATAGTACCATTCAGATAGTAAATTGAGAAAAATATCTAGCAATATGGCTCTCCACCACTCTGCTGTAGAGATTGCCTCTTTCACTTCTTCCTCATTGAATATAGTCGCTTCCAATTTAATATCTAGTCAATCCCTTCAGCTGCAAGGCCTTTGGGTTTTTATCCCCTGGATGACTCAAGTACTTCATTTTCAAATAATATAACATCTCTAATTTGATTCATTACATTCTGCACTTCTGCTCTAGCTTTTCCTTGTGGTGGCAAAATTTGGCCCAGATCCATCAACCAAAAACCGTGTAGGGTAATTCTTTTGACAATCCAATGGAATTCTGGTTGACTTGAACCCAACCAGTTTGAGTCAAGTTCAGGTTGGCATCTGGACTCGATGGCTAACAAGGTGACCTTACGAAGGGTAAAATGAGACAGTCTTCGAATCTAGCTTAAGAAGCCAAATTTAACTCCTGTGCTACCTAAACCAAATCTTAGCAATCAAATTCCCCACTTGCCATTTCATAATGTCCTAGCTCTCTCTTTTTAACTCCTACACTTTTGTCTTGAATAATAACCCTTTTACTCAGAGTCATTGTTTACATTCTAATATCAGCTTATCCCTTAATTTTTCTTTTTTCATTAAAGAAAAACTTGCCATCTTTGGGATCAATCTTGCAAAAGTTACCAAAAAAAGAAATAGGAATGACCTTACCTTAAACAGAACTTTCTTTTTTCCACCTTTTAGACTTGTCTTGTAAACTTGAATATTCTCATTTGCCTTTCCGTAAGTTTTGTAACAGTCCAAACATCTTAATGATAACCTTGTATATGGTGCCTATATTATTTTGCCGAGACCTGCGCTATATGACATCCTGGAAAATCATAAGAATTCCTTAATCAAGATGGTTTGACAGAACTAACCTCTTATCATTAGCATCACTCTGAATAAACACGTTGAGTCATGCAAGGTTGCAGTCAAAGTGCAAGACAATCAAGAAATAAATGTTACTTTGCCTTGATCCCACACCAGTATGCAATCTCCTCATCCTAGTTATTTATGCATTGAATGATTCAAATATGTGGATGCCTTCCCTTACAATGAGACTATAACACTATGTCAATAATTTCCAAAAGACTGCCTTCAAGTATCAAATAGTCACTTCATGTTTCAATGACTGTTACCACATCATCCAGGGAATGAGTTCTTTGGATATCCTCATCAAGCAATGAAAGATTGACGCTCTAGTATCATCAAGTTAGTAAATCTCCTACCAACATTATGTACAAAAGATACATCCAGTTGCATGAGAACATACTCCAATTTTACAATGTAGCAAATACATTTTCCTAAATATTAAATTATATTTTTTATATTATCCGAGGGCGAGCCTTGGTGCAATGATAAGGTTGCTCCATTATGACCTAGGTGTGATAGGTATGAAATATAGAATCAGCCTCTCCGCAAACAAGAGTAAGGTTGCAAATGTTTGACCCTTCCCATACCATGCCGTAGCATACATGCCATGATTGTAAACTGTTGTTGATTTCATCCACATTCTTGCTGAAAAATAGTTCAGCACTGTATCGACAGGTATGTTACATACGGATTTGTGATTACGAACAGTTGTATGTCCCAAAGGATTGCACACTATCAAACGTTCCTTACTTTTCTATATATCAAAACTCTAAAAATTAGCACCAATATAACCATACTTTTGAGAAGAAAAAAAAAACACATTATTGTACCTAGGATTCTTTAAAACAGAGCAAAAATATTATAGTAATAATGTCAAACAACTCACAGCAGGATCCAGTTTCCATCAAGAAGCTCCGGTGACTTAGTCGGGGCTCGAGTTGGATTCTCCGCTTCCAGTTGGTTGACCAGCTCCAAGATCTCGGCCCGGACCTCCGCCGACGCCCTCAAACCAAAATCTGTCCCGTATAAAGTATCAACCAGGCACCGCTTCAAGTCGCCAAGCTTGTCGGACGGCACCGGACTGCCATTCCCCGATATATACCCCATTCCTCCTGATCCCGGCTCTTTCCCCCACTCGTCCTCGTCCATGGGGGTATCGGCGTCCGACAGCGGCTCCGGCTCCGGCTCCGCCTCCTCCCCCCACTCGTCTACGATTCGGGCCGCCGCGCCAGCCTTCCCTTGCTCTCTCCCCCATTCATCCTCGTCCTTGGGCGGATCCGCCTCCGAGGGCGGCTCGGCCTCCGGCTCGGCCTTCTCCCCCCACTCATCGGAGATTCCCGCCGGCTCGGGGGAGCGGTCTTCGTCATTCGACGAGTTAGAGATGGAGATTCTTCTCGGACGGCGGCCGCGACTTTCGCCGGGGACGGCGGAGGGGGAGGAGAAGCAGATGATGCGAGGGTTCCGCGAGGCGAAGGAGAAGGGAACGGAGTGGGATGGGGAGGAGAGAGAGAGGAGGCGATAGAGGGGTTTAGGGTTTAGAGAGAAGAGGTAGGGGTGAGAGGAAGCGAGAAGACCAGACATTGTGGTAGCCCGTCGGGAGGGAGCGAGCTCTGCAGCGCTAGTTAGTTACGGACTTACGGGACCAAAAAAAATCTCTTGAAAAAAACAGAACGGATGAAAGTGAACGGATGATCCACCCCGATCCATTATCCGAATATATCTATTAAGATATTAATTTAAGCATTGAGCTAATATCTATATTATATTTATATTTTTTATAAAAAATAAATATAACTAAAGATAAATATTTATTATCTAAATATCTAAATTTATTTATAATTTTATTTAATTTTATATTGTAATCATAAATTTTTTAAACAAATAAATGATGACATGCTATTAACTTAATTTATCTTTTACTTAGCATTTTTTTTAAATTTATGGTCATAAAGTTTAAGTATTAAACTAATATTCGTATTTATATCCATGCTTTTATTATTCAATTTGTATCCGTATCCATTTAAAATAAATATAAATATAATTTTTTTCATTCGACTAACATTTATATCTATATCTATATTCATCTAATATAAGAAATATGGATATTTATGTATTGGTATTCGATCCGTATTTGATCCGATTTCAGCCTTAATATAAGCGTTTTGAGTCAGTTTAGGTTATGCTCTCATATGTTTTCATTCAATAAATAAATAATAAAATTATTGGAGGAGCAAACTTACACCGCAAAAGGCCATGCATGTTCCCCCATCGAAAATAGATGTTTGTCGCCATCTCTCAATTTATCATGTGTTGGCATGGAAATATGGTAAGTAACAACCGTCCATTTTCGAGATGAATGATATGTCGTCTATACAAATATGCATAACCAAGACACACATGGCAGAGAATCAAAGCATGGAGAGTAATGAAAGAGATCCTATCATGCTAGTAGTGATAGCATGTTGAAATTTAAAATTTTTCAAATCTATAGCTCTACCTATTCAGGTTGCCTACGTACCCCTTCATAAGGGGGATCAAACCACACGTAGTTCTTTTAATTTTGAAATTCACAGCGGAAAACCGAATTGAACATTTTAATTCTAGCATGCATAAGAAATCAAATTTCAAAGTATCACTACAAATATACATGATCAATATGCCAGGATCGTTTAAACGATTATGCTAAAATCATTGCATGATTAATTTCATATCTGAAATGAGATTATAAATTAAGTTCTAAACTGAATTAATCTAATCATCCAACTGATCTTCGAATGCCCATCGAATAGGGTATGAAGATTACTCTGTGAAGAGCCCTAAAAGAGGTTTAACCCTTGGGGATTGGAACCTATAAGAGATATCATTGAATTTAGTTTCATACCTCTATGAAATCAGAAAGTATTGGATCTGATGCTAGAGCTTCGTAGCCACACACTTGTCTGGTCTCTACCAGTGATCCACATGAAGCTCCTAGTATGATTCAATCCCACGAAAGTGCTAGCTTGCAACAAGATCTTCCTTTGCTGAATTTTGATTTTCCCAATACTATCAACTTTTGATTTGCCTTCTTGGAAGAACTTGGAGGAATAGCTAGTAAGGATTGAAGAGGACTTAAATATGATCTAAAGGCTCTTTAAAGGACCCCTACCAGCTATTTCGAAATGGACTTAGAACACAAGTAGGGAGGTTGAATTCCTTTTTCTTTTTCTTTCTTTTCTCTTGGTTTTTCTTCTCTCTTTTTTTCATGGTTTTTGGCGACACAAGGAACTCTTCCTTTTATAGCCACGCCATCTGATCATTTGAATTCGAAATTCAAATAAAAATTTGGTATCTTGTTGGCACATTTAGGGGATGGTTGCAACAAGATAGATCTTATCTTGTTTGAATTTTGAATTCAAACAACATATGGTTCATGCGGATAAGATAGGATCATAATGTGTGGTGATGATCTTTCATCATCATCTACCCATTCTCCCATATGTTCCACGATCCAAATCCCACGAGATTTCATTGAAAAACCACTTTTGGATCGAATCCCGGAGGTTCAGAACATCCGCGAACTCCAGATTTTTCGGAAGGAGTCGACCTTCCCGATCTTCGAGTCGACTCCAAGTCGCCTTGAGTCAACACCTTTTCCTTCGAGTTGACTCCAAAGCTTCGCGGGTCGACTCCGGCTGAGATGACAGAGAACATTTTCTCTAATACGCCTAGCTAGTTGACCCCTTTATAGCTCGAGTCGACCCCAACTTGCTTGAGTTGACTCCAAAAAAACTCAAGTCGACTCCACTTGGGAAAATATAAGACGTTTTCTGTGGATTCTGAGAGAGTCAACCCCAGCCCATCTCGAGTCGACTCCAAGAAAATTCGAGTCGACTCCAATCAGGTCAAAAACTCTGATTGAACTCAAAATTTAATCCAATTTAATTTGGTTAATCCTTAGTCCAAATACTCAATCAAATTGAGTTTATTAGTAATCTAATTACTAATTAATCCTCCAATAATTATCTTAATTATTTTATAGGATAATTTGCCAATCGAATTGAACAAATTATCCCAGAATGATTCTCAATCATCCATCAGCTATCTTGATCAATCAGAAAACTTCTATGCGTGTGACCTCATAGGTTCGAACCTAAGCCGATAGTATAGGAACGACTTCCTGCACTAATCGATGTGACCATCTAGCAATGGTACCCGACGTCCGAATAGGCCGAATATATGCAAAGCAAATATTTTGGAACCCTGGACTATTGTTACTGTATAATTCATCCCTTTGACTCCCAATGCTAGGATGGCATCAGAGTTCTGTCAACTCTCTAATCAGTACATCCACTATGTGATCAACTTTAAAATTTCGATGACCCATCACAAGGATTACCCTGGCCAAGGTTTTGCTAAATTGAGCACAAAGCATTATCTCCTGTTTTCAAGAGGGGTCAATTCCATCTTGACTCACGCACGGACTTCGCAAGTACTTGACTGCACCCAGTGGCCTTTCGTTCCAGAATTAGAAATTCTACTAGTCCGGTACCAAAGTACAGTGAGTTGCTTGTTAATCACTATGATGATCTCAGGTCTGAGGGATATTTATACCCATATCTACTCGGAAAAATTTTTGACAGTAAAGCATTCCGAAATTGGTCACGTTCAGTGAAATGTACTCCTATACTTCACCTGTGTGAAATATCAGTGTCTCCACACTCCTTGGTTAAGAGGACAACCAACGTATACGTCACACAACGACCTAATCTCGATAATGCTGTCGTTCTAATAACAGTATATCATTTAGTTGTGAATAGGTTTAAGGACTTCAAGATAAATCCTCCTTCATCATAAAATAAGTCCTAAGGACTTCATCATATAAGAGTTCATTTGAGGATGAAATGATGAATAATGCCAAATAATACTTTATTAATTTTGTCAATTTATTTACAAAATTCAATCATCAACATGCTGACGATTGATATTTAGGATACAATTTCCAACAGAATCCCCACAAGAAGGACATGCAATACGCCCCTTAGTACTTCAACTAGATAAATTAGCATATGCGGAAAAATCATTGATGGTCCAAATAAGAGCTGCATGCAATTTAAAATTTTGGCCAGCAAAAGCATCAAATGCATCAATACTCTCCCATAATTGTTTTAATTCCTCTATTAGAGGCTGTAGAAAAACATCAATATCATTATCTGGGCCCTTGTCACCTGGAATAACCATTGATAGAATTACCAAAGACTGTTTCATACATATCTATGGTGGCAAATTATATGGAATCAAAACAACCGGCCAAGTGCTGTATGTTGAGCTCATTGTTCGAAATAGATTAAACCCATCAATAGCTAAACCTAGCCTAACACTGCGAACATCAAATGTTTTCAATGCGAGACTATCCGCTAGGTGTCTTAATATTCCATTCTTTGTACGGCCTTCGTGATGCCATCTCATCGAGGAAGCCGTTTTCGGTAATGCAAATATCCTTTTCAATCTGGGTATAAGAGGAAAATACTTCAAAATTTTAGCCGATTTTTTCTTAGTAGGTGCAGTATTCACTTCAGTCAACGAATCATTTCCGTTTTCTTTATGTTTTCTCCATCGTAAAGTTCCACATATTCGGCACGACTCTTCGTTAATATTTTCACCACGATATAAAATGCAGTCATTTGGACAACTGTGTATCTTCTCGTATCCAAGATTCAACTCTTTTACTAATTTTTTGGCTTCATATGAAGACGATGGCAAAGTAACACCTTCCAAAAATGCATCTTTTAATAATTGAAGAAGTATAGTAAAAGACTTACTCGACCACCCATTCAAATATTTCAAATATAATAAATGCAGAAGAAAAAAAATCTTCATAAAATTTATACAACCTGGATACAGTTTTTGATTACAATCTTTCACCAAGTTATCATACCGAGTTGTGTCATCAGAATGTATAGGTTTCTCAACATACATGGACTGATCAATAACTGTACGCTCATCTTCTCCTACAATTCTAATACCATGTCCAAGAGAATCTATGAGTAAGCCCTTTATATTATCTTCTTCTACAAAATTTCATTCCGTGTCACTAGTTCCAAAATTGAAGGTGTGTTCTAGATAGGAGGGTTGGTTACAAGAAGGTATGAACTCTCCATGAAGTATCCATTCAGTATAACCCTTTAGAAAATCATTCCACACCAAATGTTCTTCAACAATTTTTGGATCAAGAGCAGAACCATTTACACATTTTTGATATGGACATAAAATCTTCTCGTTCATATTAGATTTTTCAAAAGCAAACTTAATGAAATTCTAAACTCCATCCAAATATTCGGCACTGAATCTCAACTTATTTATCCAACTTTTATCCATTCTATTAGAATATCGATTGAACTGCAATTTATGTAAAAAAGATAAACAAAATTAGGGTATGAAGAAGGATGGCCTACATATGTAGAGTAACCGGTTCAAACTGTTAAATAAAAATGGATAAAGGATTGGCAGTGTGGGAGGGCAAATGGAAGGCAGCGCTCACACCACATCAAACACGGGAGGATGTTTAACAGATTCAAAACACATCAGATTGGAGGCGATCGAAATTGCCAGCATAGTGGTGGTAAAGGTGGAAGTCTAGTACATAAATAATGAGAAAAAAAGAGCCTGAAAAACACAATTTTATTGCTAGCTAAAAGATATTGCCCAACTTTATACCGATATCTCATTTCTGATCTTCCAAGCTTTAAGGAATAAATAAGAAACATACACCATCAACTAGTTAAAATACAAGTGTCATCGCAACCAGTCCATTTTGTTTTGTATCGTATTGTCATTGAATCAACCACTCCTAACCATGGAAACGATAATTAGTTTTATGCTACAGTTAGTTTTATCTCCCTAATCTTTTCTAGACCTTTCAGATTCCATTGGAAATGATTTTTCAGCACACATATATGTTTAGAGATGAAAGCAACTCCCAAAATCTAATCGTGTAATCTTCTCTTTATCTACACTCTCTTTTCAAGTCAATGTAATTATAGATGATCTTTCCTAGGTTGCATGAGCAACTGGCCCTTCAAGTTTCTTGACAGACCCTTTCTTGCCTCAAGTTCCCTGGTTAGAAATTCAGTTTGATTCTTGGAAGATGGTCTTCAAGAGTTCAGGTTGACAACCAACAGTAAAACTAGAGTTGTCCTCCACAGCTGTGCTCAACCTCAACACTAAGTATTACCTTCCATCTTTTCTAATCAAAGGCTCAACAACTCTTGCCAACCACTCCTGTCATCTAAACTGCCTCATCACTTTACCACTGATTGTAATGATCAACAAGTATAACAAATCAGCACAAACCGCAATGGATGACCCACACTTGCTGCAGGCATCAAATTGAAACCTAGTTGTGGCCAATCATTTGGCTTCATATTTCCAAATAAATATCACTGGTCATTTATTTCAAACACAGTGGAGGCTAATTTCATGTTTGCACCCTTATTGTATTTCCCACCTTATATCCAAGTTGGACAGACATGATAGCCGTATGGCAATCAAGAACTGCCTACTTTTGTTTCTCCTCTGTCCACATGTGGGGATGAATCTACGTATAAAAAATATTTCATAATCTAAGATTCCATCAGCTCCTAACCATGAATAGGACTGACAAGAGTAATAATGGCTGACAAATATATAAGCACCATGTGAATTCAATAAATCATTTCACTTCATTGTTGTTTAGAACAGGGCATGAGATCTCATTCTCCTTCTATGACAGGTCTGACTCTGTCAATTTTATATTAGCAGACTGGGGGCTTTCCACTAAGATAGAGAGTTATCAGACCTGAATATTCATCCCACATTCAGAATGCTAAAAAAACTATAAAGAAAAAAACTATTACCTTGTTGCTTCAGGCCGGTCGGTCGACGCCGGTCTCCGGATAGGAGGAATGCCACTCGATCGAGGCTTGATGGCTGCTCGAACAGCGCCGGAGAGGAGAGAGGAGGAGGAGATCCTCAGGCAGAGGCGAAGCTAGAGAGTCAGTAAAAAAAGAAAAAAACACCCACGAACACACGAACAAGAGGAGGCGGAGAAGGAGGAGAACAAGTGAGAAGGAGGGAGCGGAGGGAGGAGGAAAAAAATACCTCAGGCGGAGGGGGTTGGGGTCGGTCGGTCGGTGCCGGAGAGGAGGGAGGAGAGGAGGTTGGTGTCGGACGGCTGGCACCGAAGAGGAGGAAGACGGCAAGCTAGGGCAGCACCGGAAAGGAGCAAGACGGAAGCTAGGGCAGCGCCGGAGAGAAGAAATAAGGGGAGAATGAGGGCTCAATCAGGGTCGGACGCTGGGTTAGGAGGGGTCCTCGCCTTCGACGATGCTTATAAGCATCATCTAAGATCAAGGCTTATACGCATCGTGTTAGCTCGACGCTTATAACCGTCATTGTAGGTCGAAGAGAACAATGACGCTTAAAAGCGTCGTCCTAGATCCAGTTTCCACGTTTCCCAACGTTGTTTTCAATTGAGGACTATGATGACGCTTTTAAACGTCGTCAGTTATTTTAAATTACCGACGCTCATTAGAAGCGTCGGTAAAATTTGGCGCAGGAGCCAAATTTGCCGGCGCTTTTCTCTTGCGTCGGCATTCAAGAATCGGCTTTACTTCTTTTCTTTTTGTAGTGTGAAATGTCCAATAAATCTATATATACTATGAATTGGAATTTACTTAATGCACATCGCATATTCTGGTATACCAGTTTATCAAGACCATTAAAATGCATGCCCTTTTTTTCCTGTATTCCATGCTAGAATTTTGTCTATCAAGTTTTTTGACCAGAATATTCTTAATTTCTCTCCTCAAAAATATTTGCAATTTTTTTTAAGAAATTAGATTTATAATTTTCCATATGTCTCTATTTATCTCTGTGTTTCTATCTTTCTTGTGGTTTTCAAATTCTTATTATTATTGTGTTGGCGTGGATGTGCAGGGATACTTACTGAGTTGTAAAGCTCACTCTCCTTCTTCCTCTTTTCAGAGACGCAAAATGCATAGACATAGATGGGTTAGGCGCGGAGTGCGAGTGTCAAAGTCATCGGTTAATTAGATAGTTTATTTGATATCGATGAATATTAAAAGTTTTTGTAATTGAACTAATTTGATTATCTAGATATGTTGAATTTGTCTATTTGAATTAATTAATTAATTATGGAATTATTGGATTTTTGTTTATCTTAAGCCATGCATGATCTTTAGGGCACTGCTCTAGAGCTCATGTGGTTGTGTCGCGTACCGAACCCGGTGCTGGTTTTGGGGCATGACAAAGTGGTATCAGAGCTTGAGGATTGTGACAAAATTGAAATCGAGGCATAAGGACAATTTTTTTTAGGGCGGGGGGAGAATGTAAAGGCCCACATTTCATTGGGCTTGGGCCGGTCTCTGAGCAACGGCATCGGCCCAACCCATGAGAAATGGGGAGGGAGACTCCCAATCGGAGTCTTCTCCCTCCCTAGTTCCGACTCTTCTTCCTCCCGAATCCACCAAAAGAAGGAAAATGGGAGATCAAATCCTACCTAATTTGGGACTAGTTTTGCCTATTGAAGGATTCTTTCCCCTCTTCCTTGGGCATCAACTGAGAGTTCTCCCAATATTGATTGGAACTCTAAGCTTGCCGTGGGAGGGTTCGAAGCGTTCGTCGTTGATCCATCCAGAAGGATCTTGCCAGAGGCATGGTGAGTCATCTCTCTCCCTTTTTCGATCTCTAGGCCCTAATTCCCCTTGAATCCGACTGGCGAGCCGCCAGATTCGGAGACAAACAAGCCTTCCCTATTTCCTTGGTATGTCCTCTTCCATTCCAGCCGGCCGTCGTCGGGCTCGGCACGCCGCCGGCGCCCCCGAGGCCGTCAATCATCGGGTAGTGCCGACCATGGGCTATCGTCATCAAGCTTCCACTCCAATCGAGAGGGAGAGAGAGAGAACCACCCGCTTCTGTCTTCTTTGTTCTTCTCTCTCATCTCTTTAGTTTCTCTCTCTTACTGTTATGTTTTCTCTCTCTAGTTTGATCCAGGGAGCTCATGGACTGCTGGATAAACCTGAGATGCTAGATACTTAGTGGATCCTTTAGAGGATCCATAGATGGTTCTGGGTTGTCAGATACCTTAAGTAATTTTTAATATTGACTTGTTCGTAGATCACAATGTGGGCATGTAATTGGTTTGCCTAGTTGTCAGCAAAGAAGTAAAAATTTTTATACACCGACCTGCATAATATAAATATTTGTACCTATATATGTATGATGTACTATGATCAATATAAGTAAGAAGCAATAATAGTTTTATATTAAATTGTATTTTGATCGTATTTGCTTGTAATTGGTATCGTGGTGGATGTATGTACATGCGTAACCTACACCTACTTAATCGGATTTATGGATGTGGTGCTCTAGATTAACCTTGTTATTATTGGTTGCCCTATCACGGGCTGGAAAAGTGATTGTGGTTAGTCCAAAGCCGAAAATTAAAAGGATTGATGTGTGAATGTGAACTTGATTAAATGAACAAAGACTTGAGTCGTCTCGTTATCATTGGTTTGCCTCATCACATGCTCTAAGCATGACACTATTGGTTTGCCCCATCATAGGCTTCAAGTGTGATACTATTGATTTGCCTAGTTATAGGCTCTATGTGTGACATTATTGGTTGCCCTATTTCGGGCTGAAAACGTGATCAGAATTTGGCCCAAAATCGAAAAAATAATTGATTTGGATAAAGTTTAAAATAAATGAAATTAAAAGCATTGAAAATATTAATGAAGATATTTGAAGTATCGTATGACATATCATACTTGAGTGGCTAGATTTTTATTGATCTTTGTCACTTATAATTATACTGGTTGTTTGAGCCTTTTTATAGTTGGTTTACGATTTTATGATATGTACATCAATTTCTTGTAGTTTTCAAATTTTTATTATTATTATTGCATTGGTGTGGGTATATAGGGATTCTTACTGGACTGTAAAGCTCATTCCTTTCTTTTTTTTTTCAGAAACGTAGAATGTATAGACATGGATGGGTTGGGCGCGGAGTGCGAGTGTCATAGTCATCAAATAGTTAGATATTTTATTTGATACCGATGAATTTTGAAAATTTTTATAATTGAATCAATTTGATTATCTACACATATTGGATCTGTCGATTTGAATTAATTAATTAATTATTAAATTATCAATTTTTTGTTTATTAAGTTTTGCCAGACTTTTAGAGCACTGATGTAGAGTTTATGCGGCGTGCCGGATCTTGCGCTAGTTTCGGCGCGTGAGAGAGAGAGGAGGGGGGGAATGTGAGTGGTGTGCCTAATGACGGGGAGGGAGGGAGGGAGAGAGATAGATAGAGAGAGAGAGAGAGAGAGTTGGAATAGAGGCATGACTCGACAATTACGGGAAAAAAAACTTGGGAGGCCTTTTTTATCCGTGACATTGCTTGGTTCCAGCTATGAAATGGAACCTTGGATCAGGCTCCTGAACACCCAGTCCAATGCATCAAACAATTTTTGCCAAACCATAGGCTTTCTAGTATTGGGAAGCGGGCTGATCTCATGCTACCCAACCAAGCCGAGTTTGCGAATTAAATAAGGTGGTTGCCGAGGACTGGAAGCTGGTAAAGAAGTCCTATGTCAAGGAATTACTCCTTAGGGCGTTACAGCGCCATCGGAATCTATAAAAAATAGGTTTTTGTGCGTGTTTCGAAATTTGACCTTATCAATGAAAAGAAGAGTTTGTTGCCTGGGGTCAGTTTTGAATCTCATACACCACTTTTAAGGATTTGAGAGGGCTCTAATTTTTTTCTCCTTAATTTTGTTAATGGACTGATAACAAGAGATAATCCCCCCCAATATTCTTTTTCCCATAAGCTTGATGAAGGCAGAATTGAGTCAAAGGTTTTTTGTGCAGCTGTCAAGAGACAATCGGTAGGCAAAATGACGACCCTTGGAAAATGACCTTTACAAAAGAGAGGAGGCTCTCTAATTGCAGTCAAGACAACTTGGGCCCAGTTTGGTATCCCTGTAGTCTTCTCTTCTCAAAATGAAACATGAAAATGAAGACAAAAAAAAAAGTATTTGCTAATAAAGAAGTTTTCATTTTTGTTTTAAAGATCCTAGTGTAGCTTTTGAAAATAGACGTACCATTCACAGTTTCAAATGTGACCGGTGTTGTACGGGACGGTCGAGTAAACTCATTTGCGCTGAATCCAGCTTAGCGACCGATAGTGGCGCACGGTTTTCTGCGGGTATGGTAGCAAACATCGATACAGATGTATGGACATAATATAATTTGCATACTATTTTCAGAGTATTAAATGATCGAATTTAGAAAAGTTACTAACATAAAAGTTTCAGGTCTCTTTCTCTTCTTTCCAACAAGCCTAAGAACATTAAAATCCGAGTTATGGTTGGAAAGTTATAGATATTTTAAGAGGCAGGTATCTTTTGACCTTTGAAATTCCCTAAGAGAATTTAGTTTTGGCTTTAATGTCTTTTATTGTATGAGTTACCCATATTAAGGTGACTCTTGACCTTTCATTTTCTTTTGTCTTTTCACGTTACCCATAACTTGCCTATAAATAGTCATGAATTAATCCGATAATAAGATTGCCAAGGCTTCGATTCACCACTTCCGTTTGACCATCAGTTTGTGGATGATGAGAAGAACTGAACTGAAGTTTGGTGCCCAATTTCGCCCATAAAGTCCGCCAAAAGTGTCCTATAAATTTTGGATCTCGGTCCGAAGTGAAAGTCTTTGGGATGCCATGAAGTTTGACAATCTCTCGAAAATAAAGATCAG
>JAOXJJ010000672.1:51097-96359 GCA_025769935.1 Phoenix roebelenii | reverse complement strand
TCATTTTCTTTTGTCTTTTCATGTTACCCATGACTTGCCTATAAATAGTCATGAATTGTAATGAGAAGGCATCCAAAGTATTTTGAATGAAAATTATCTTCCTTCTTACATAAGAAATTTTTCTTATCTTTTTTTTCTACTTTTATTGGATTGCAAATTGATTCAAGCGGTATCAAACATTATGCAGGTACGATGGCCAAAACCTTCGGCTGGATCAAGAATTTTGAGGTGCCTCCTGTCGTGTTTGACCAGCTTAAATCGACAAGGTTGACAAGCGAAAAAGGGCCCACCACCTGACGGCGGCCTTAAAACGGTACTTAAATTGTTTCCGACACACCATTACGCCATGAGTATCAGAGTATATGGAGATAAAACATGCACTTCGTTAATGCCCTAGCATATCCAAAGACCATACAAACGACAGAAGAGGAACGGAGATGGAGGAGGTGACGCATGCACAGGGAGGTGGCATGATGACTAGTGCAGCACTCGGGGAAGAGAAAGAAAGACAGAAAGAAAAGCAGGACGCCGCTCCAGCAGCGACCATAGCAGCATTTCCATGGATGGGTCGACTCCTCCACCAGTCGACTACCGTCGATGGAGATATATTGGGCAGCTGCATGTGCAGCTGTATATAGCATCAAACATCACCAGAAAGAAGAAATTATATATGACACACAAGACCAATCTCTCTGACCTCCCATGGCAGAGGGAGAAGTTCAGAAGCCGTTGGGATATCGGCGGTTGTTAGCCGACCTGGCATTGGTGGTGGTGCGGTAGTTGGGGAAAGGGACGTCGCCGGACTCGATGCTCTGTATGTCTTCGACAAGGAGGTCATAGTGGCGCTTGACGTCGGCCGCGGACTTCCCCCCACCCACCATGGCAGCCACCTTCTCCCAGCGGTCCGGGGTGTCCTGGTCGTAGATGGCCAGTGCCCTCTCAAATTTCTTGTCCTCCGTCGCCGTCCACGATACAGAGGATGATGCCATGCCCACCACTATTAATAATGAATGGCTTGTGGGAAGAGCTAGGGATGCAGAGGGGGAGGGAGGAGTCGTGGTAGGCAGGGGTTCTGTTTTTATTGGTTTGGTCTGTGCTTGCGTTGGATTTGGAGATGCTGCTCTGGATGAGCATTTATACAGAGAGCGAGCGAGCGAGAGGGGAGCTAAGTGGGAAAATAAACAACGGACGAACAAAGCAAGAGGGGAAGAGAAAAAGGAGAGGTTACATCGGCTGGCGTGAGTGCGAGAATATCGTGTCCCCCTGTACGGGGTGGCATGAAAATTGAAAAAGGGAGGTGATTCGTGCCTGGGAAATTGCAGGTATCTCAATCTCGGCACCACCTCCCCTTTTAGCTGTCCTGCCCTCGCTCAGGCCGGGTGGCGGAGTGAGCGAGGGCCGGTCGAACTCGAGCAGATGGAACGAGGCCGGTTGGACTCCGGAACATAACCCCCCCATGCGACGCCACCTTCTCTGGCGGTCCGATCGCAGGCCTCACCAGGACGACGAGTGGCGAAACGCCACACCTCCATGGCTTTGACCCCGAGTCACGTGGCTCTCGGCTTGGATCCGAACGAGAATTTTTTCCATCTCATTAAAATAGGAAGTTACTTTATTTATTCAGAAAAAAAAGCGAATTATATAACGTATAAAACTTTGAATGACTCGCCGCCGGTTACCAAGTAACCGACTGGTAACCTGCCGTCCCCCCTTTCTCGTGCTTGTTGCGGGTACGAGCTAACTCTATGCATTAATAATAATTCTTTAGTTCGTTCTGCCTGGGATTTTCTCCTCTCCCTTCTGCGAGCCCTCGTTGCGTTGGACTTTGGAAACGCTTGTTCCGGTGGTGACAAGTGGACGAGGCGAGAGGAACGAGGACAAGGGAATGATCCCGTGGGCTGGCCTCCTTGCCCCCTCCCAAGTCCCACCACACCCTTTCCCTTAACTCACGTTCAGGATTCAGAATTGGACCGGAAGCCAACGAAACGGGGGGCGCAGCAGCTGCTTGAAGCGCAATCCGAAGCCACATGCACAAAAAGAAAAGGTTTAAAACTAGTACTTTTTATTTTTTTGGATTCAATAGCCATGCTGCACGCGAGTTGAACCGTTTCCCTGTATCAAAATCTGTGGCACTTACAAAAATTCAATCGTATCACCTTCACGACGCAGAGGGGTTCGAGTCAAAGGAAGTAATTTATGACACAAACCATCAATCTGTGCCACATTCGACATGGTTTTTTTTTTTTTTTTTTTGATATATCCGTGCCTCATAGACACAGGATATAGGTGCAGTCCATCAGTTAGAAAAAAAAAGTACAACAAAGGCGGCACCAAGACATGAGTGTCCCAAACAAAATCTCCAGAGTGGTGAGCCACAAAAGATGTCACCCAGTCCACCGCACTGTTAACCTCTTGAAAGATATGGGTAGCCCGGTGAGAGGTACACTCTCTCAACATGCTGCGGATGTCATGTATCAGACGCAACCTGCCTGCTACACGGCCCGACTCCTGGATCCACTCGATCACTGTGGCTGAGTCTCCCTCCAGAATAAGAGGATCCACGCCCAGCACTCTCCGAAACTTCCTCCCACACGGCCCTGACCTCAGCACCAAACACAGACTGATTGAACATCCGTTGGCCCCCAGCTGCCACAAATTTAACCTTGTGGTCCCTAATAACAAATCCGGCACCACACCTATCATCCTCCTTGACGCTACCATTGAAATTCACTTTAAGAAAACCAAAAGGCGGGGGCTCCCAGAAAACGACCACGGTACTGGGCGCTACAAGAGGAGTGAGAGCCCCAAATTTTTCTATTCAACCGAAGGGACGACGATGCAGTGACGCCAAGGGCCTCCTATGCATGAAGAAGTGCCCTATCCACTACCTGCCTTGGGTATGCACTCCTGTCTCCTGCCCTCGAAGATTCGGATATTCCAATCTAGCCAATAGTAGTAAGCCAGATAGGCCACCCCGAATCCCCTGCTCCATATGGCCGGGTCTCCAAGAGGACTCCCTCAAGAAGGACAAAAAGTCCTCTATTGACATCCATCTTCGAAGTTGACCGAAAGAAACCGTAGCACACTTCCAAATCTAGATAGCTCGTTGACAGCCGAAGAGCACATGAAAGATAGACTCCTCTATCCCCTAACACGCCCCACAATCTGGAGGAATGCTGACTCCTCACCGTGCTAGTACCTCTCTGGTTGGCAGGCATCCCCAAACAACTTTCCACACAAACAAGGCTACTCGGGGGTGAATGCGCATCTGCCAAATCTATCCCTCCTCAATCTGTCGTGTCGACGTCCTGCTCACTAGCCCCAGAAGATCCCTCGTACTCACCTCTAGCCTCTCAGTCTGTCCCCACACCCTCCTGTCTTCAGACACACCAACCGGAAGTAGTATCGCCAACACCTACTCCGACAGCTGCTCACCAAATGTAAAATGCTCACCAATAGTCAATATGTTTTAAATAACTTTAGGTTTAATGTAAATTGCTCTTATCACAAATGGATCGCCTAGTTCGAACTTGTTTAGTAAACAAATCAAGTTTGGATTGAAAGAGAGGTTGCCACAACCCATAGGCTTGCAGTTTGTTTTATAACTAATATGGTTGTAAACAAAGTTTTAAATCCTGTGAGATAGAGATGTCCAAGTTTCTCTATAGAAAGGGATGTTCCGCTATCTCGTCCCATCCCAATAACCATTCAAGTCATGCATCTCGGTAGATATCCTCCATCTCTTTTTTTTCCCTTTTTTTTTTCCTTTTTTTCATTCTTTTTTTCTTTTTCTTCAACCTTCCTTTTTTATATTTTTTTTTCTTTTATGATCATTTACTTTCTTCTTTTTCATTTTCTTCTTCTTTCTGTTTCCTTTCTTTCTTCTTTCCTTCTTTTTTTTTTCTTCCCCCTTCTTTTCTTTCTTTTATTTTTCTTCTTCTTCTTTACTTTCACTTTTTTTTCCTTCCTTTATCTTTTCTTTGTTTCTTTCCTCTTTCTTCTTCCCTTCCCGCCTGGATAGGTTTCGGAATTCTGACCCGTCCCCATCCCGTTTTATCACAAGAACAAGACGAAATGACCAAGATGCCCCCTGTCCCGCTAGGACATAAAATTTTGGTTGTAAGATGACTTGCAACAAGTCAGGCTTGATCCATATAGGGCACTGTAAGTTGGCTTGCGCTACATGTCCAACTACGAACCACCAAATTAGAGCTAATCACAGGCCAAGCTTAGACATAGAAAATATCAAATTTTAAATAGGTTTGGTCTGAAGTACAACCAAAAATAAATATAGTTGAGGCCCGAAGTCTAACCCATGATCTGCTCTACTCCAAATAAGTGGAATGGTTCATGCAACTAACACTGGTTGACTTACAATGGACCAAACAAATTGATCCAAATTCGTTGTAAGGGACAACAATTTTTAATCTAGACTTGCCAAATTGTCCAAACTTTCATGAAATAAATGGGTTTGTGTATGGGTTTTTTTATAATCAAATTAAGTTTGCATTAGTCTAGATCAACCTAATTATAAATATCTAGGATATGAATATGACACTTGGATCGGATGTGTCACATCATATGGTTTGAACAAATTCTTGAAATCTATAGATAAATTTTTGGGACAGTGGTTTTTGTGCATTGGAAATAGCCTAGTTAATAAATATTGTAGATGATTAGAAACATTATATGATTCATAATTAAGAGAATACATAAAATATAATGAAGGGTAAAAAATGAAGGGAATGACATGTATACAATTTATCATATTTTTTCTTCACTTTAATTTACTCATTCTATTTTCTTACTTTATTTGGATATCTCATCTTGGATCCCTTATGTTTTGCTAGTTTGATGAGGGAAGTGCAAAATAGATTGGTAAGGTAGCTGTAGAAAATAAAATGAGTTGGTATGGGTTTATTTTTTTCCTTTTTTTCAACCTTATCATGGAAGGGTTAGCTCCAAGTTAAGGATTTTTTAACTTGAACTAATTTTTTTTTTTAATTTAATCAACCTATTGCCAGCCTTAGACCATTTTTGGAATTGATGTTGGTAGTAGAGCTATTGTAGTTTTTAGAAATAGAGCTTTAGAAAAGTAAAGCTTTAGAACAACAGAATTTTTACAAAAAATTATTTGCTGTTTGGTAACTATATTTTTGAAATACTGTAGAACTTTAGCATATGTTTAGCAAGCAAACTAAAAAAATACTTTTGATATGACAACATAATAATAAAGAATATTGCATAACATTGCACGGCAGAGTGTAATACAATATAATATAAGATATTATTACATATTAAAAATTATTACATATTACTATATTATTATAACATAATATAATGTGATATAATATTGTAATGCAATATAGTATTACTACAATATAGTATAATATAATATTGTATACTATAGCATAATAATATAACATGATGCTGTAATGTAATATGATATTATAATATAATATAGTATAGCATAATAATATAATATAATATAATAATGTATTATTGTAATGTAATGTAATAATGATATAATATAATATGATACTATATTTAAGAAAAAATTATGATATGATATAATATAGTAATATATTATTATATTATTGTAATGATATTATATATAATATCATATAATAATATAAAATGTAATTATGAGATTTGTTCATGAGTATTTTGGTTACCACAAAAATTTTATTAAAGTCAAAACAACTTTGTGGCATCTGCCAGAAAGCATCTTTGTTGAAAAGCTGCAAAATGGAGCTTCTTCTAAGTAAGATTTTTTCAGCTTTTTGGCAAAGCCAAAATAGCTTGTAGATTTTTTACCAAGCACCACTATATAATCAAAAAATACTCTTGAATAACTAGAAAGTACTTTTTCGCTCTCTAAAAACTTTTTTGGATAGGGTGTTAGTCCCTTCACCATATCATTAGTTAGAAAAACCTAGGTAAAAAAAGATAGGGAGAGGAAGAAGCGGATAGAGTAAGAAGTAGACTCCAGAGATCTCCATGATTGATAAGGACAGGAGGTGTTTGGTTAAACGAACACCAACTATAGAACCAACTCGTCACGTTGGCTTCTTTGATCACTCAAGTTTGGATCCTTCACTGTCAATGGAGACTTCAATTAAATCAGCCGTGTCGCACGTATCCATATTCAATCTCACCTAGTTCACGACTACCCAAAAGAAGAAAAAAAAAAATCTTCCCCAGTTCATGAATCAGCCAAACTATGACGTGTTGAACTTAGTAGGATATTAATGTACTTGCTATGTCCGATCTCTTATTGCTAATCAATGCGAAAAAGCGATGAATCTGTATGAGCTGGACTTGTCCCCTTCGAAGATAAAGGGAAGAAGATTCCGCCGTGTCACTTCCTATGAACGAGTAAAGAGCCTGGCCACTTGGCCTGAATGGCTAGAAGATCAATTCTCTTGGCGTGCGAAGGAACAAAATTTTGCATCTCATCTTCTTATTTATCTATGTTTTGAAGGTTATGGATCAGAATCTTTAACGGAAGTACAAATATTGAGCGAGCAAACATATTATTTGTTTTTGGACAGCACCTGATGTCATTGCCATTTTCAATGCAACTGCATGAGGATCCACCATATATTCCACGGTTACGTGGGCATATCGAGAGAGAACCTGGCCTTCGGAATATTGTCCTTAAAGGAAGCAGATGTGTCGTCATACGGAATTTCAGTAAAGACTCTTTTTCTTTTTAAATAGCTCAGGAGATCGTACGACCGCAGGATTAAGAAAAGGATGGCAAGTGGATGGGTATAGAATCGCATTGGAGATACCTGGCGGGACAGAAGATATACTTCGAGGCTACATTTGGCTGCAAAATAAATTTTAAGAGAATAAGAGAATTGTTCCGACGGACGATGATTTGTTTGCATTTGGTTGGAGGAGTAGATGGGAGGGGATAAGGATAGAGGGATAGTTGCTCTAATATGCATTGAATTTCATAATGATTCAGATTTTATCGCTGGAATAAATTAATCCCTACTGTTTTGTATTTTTGAGAGTGGACAGGAGTAGAAAAATATTTTTTTAAAAAATAATATAGTTATTATGTGAAATAAGTTTCCATCCAATTTCATGGAATAAGTCCCAGTCTTAACTTGAAATTGACTTTTGACATAAGTGGAAGAGATATCTGCTGAGATATTATGTGACGGGAAGAAGCCTTTTTTATTGGTGCCAAAGTATTTAACCTAATCAATACAAGTTGGGGGGCATTCCACATTATTCTACAAGGAAGCGCTACATTAACCTTGCCCAGTAGCTATTGGAATTTGATGCGGGTGGATTGACTTTTTGCACGGCCGTATTAACTTAAATTTGAGATATTCTTGGTGGCTCAAAAACTCAACCAATAAAAATAACTTAAATTTGATGAGAGGTATATTCATAGGATTGTCAACCGTCATTACTTGTTTTCTTGTCGGCTCAGCTGGTTGGAAGGATGGACAGCTAGATTTATGTTGGCTGCAGGTGCCGTGCAATGAGGTTCGCCATGGTTGCCTTAAGGTGCGCACTGCTTGCCTTTAAACGGGCGTACAAGTCGGCGAAACTTACAGGATCGGCAACGCATCCGCACAGACACCATGCTTCCGAATGGACGATAAATTAAAGCGACCGGTTGAAAATTCTTCCGACTAACATATTCTGGCTTTTCCGGCCGGAGGCGTAGATTGGCCCGCCCTTTTTAAGCGACGTTAGCCGGATGAGAAAATGGGTCCCCTCACGCCCAGGCTTTTTTTGACTTTCCTAATTCCTCGAGTAGGTTTTCCAAATTGGCGGCAAAAGTCATGGCATCCGAAACGGAATGGAATTAGTACGCTTTTATCTCGGGCGATGGCCGATGGATGGATGAAGCCTCCACCAGCCGCTCAATGCTTAAGATTCAGTGGTTAGCTCGGCATCACGGCTCTTTTCCTGTTTCTTTTTATTATTATTATTTCTTTTTTTTTTCCCCAAAGATGTTGATGACTCTTTTCCTTTTGACAACGCCTACCACACAGCAGCTTATGATCAGATTAGTAAATCGCCGGAAGCCAATGGAAGCCCTGAGGATCTCCTGTGGTGTGTTACATCAAAACGGCCCGTATGCGTGGTGCGATGTAACGCTGCTGGCCCGAGTGGGGGGAATAATTAAAGGTGAGGGAGCCTTCTTTTATCTATTCCCCCTAATCCATGAGTGAAGAGTCGGACCCCTTCCTGTCTCCAAATTGAGGGAGGGAGGCAGGCCCGCCCACCTTCTCAAGGCCCCCACCAGCGCGATACCATTCCCGTCCCCACGAAAAGATGCGCTTTTCCCCCGAAAATAGAACATTGAATAATATCTTACCACCCCGCCCAAGCAAGCAAAAGGCGCCTCACGGAGGCTGTGGAGCTAGCTTCGAGCCTCGAGTTCCGGGGGGCTTTTCTTAAAGAATAAAAGGGCGTTTTGTTCTTCCCCCTCAACGGTAACAGGGAGTGAATATCACTGGGTAGACACTGCTAGGAGCACCGGATGATTCCTCTAGCCAATCACAGAAGGGTCTGCCACAACATGGTCGCAGCATGGTCTGCCTTGATTCGGTCAAGCTCCTGTATACAGCCCGCCCTCTCCAAAGCCGCGCCTCCTACCGAACTACTCACTGGGAGCACACCAAGCACTGCGCTTAACCAGAAAGGCTTCGCATTGAGGTATAACCTTGAAGCAGCCAGATTATCTGAGGGCCCATTTCGTATTGCGTTTCTTTTTATATTCTTTGTTTTCAAAAACTTAAGAAAATAAATGAGCCAGATTTAACGTGCATGAGAAAACCCTTCGATTTTTTCTTTTTTCTTTTTCTGCAATCGTTTGTAAAGCCCTTAGAGATTTTGGCACCAAAATTTTCTTGCTTTCAAAAAGGAGTAAAAATAAAACAGGGAACATCTGAATTTTTTTTGCAAATGCTTCCTTCAACATCAATCTTCGTATGGTATTTGACTAAGTTTCAAAAAATAAAAATCCCAGCATGCTGCAAATTAATCAATAATTTGGATTTTTAATCTAAATAGTCTATAATCTAGTTGTAGTCATGAGTTATATTATTACCGTTCGTATGTATTTGCCTGACGCAAAAAGAATAGAATTCCAAAGCTTAAGCAATTCCGAGAAAGGATGGGTGGTCAACCATAGAACCTGTTCAGCGATGGCTGTGATCTTTCGATAACAGCAACCTGAACCCCACAAGAAGCAGGATAGCCGGGTGACTGCTTCATGTAAGGAGCAATTATATGAAGCATGTTTCAGCAATTTTCAGCGACCATAAGGTATTCCTTCCTCCAACCTTTTGGTGTTCAGAATCGTGAATTACCATGAAATCGACTGGTGGTTGCAGAATAAAACAAGGCATTGCAGATTGAAGTTCACAAGAGAACCTCAAGCAAATTCTATTACAGCTTGCACAGATAGATTGGTTCCAGAGTCAAAGCTGAGTTCGTCTCTGGGACTAGATACAAGACAAGACAAGACAAACAGAAACAGCAGTTCTACAGTCAAAATCCGCAAAAAACCTAGATAATATTTACCCCTGCATCCAGAAGCACACGAACAAACAAGATATTGAACATAGAAGGCGGGCTACAACAAACACATGTCAAGAAAGAATAGAATGACATAGAATATTTTAATGCAGCTTGGCATAAGCTCAGCACTCCATTTACATTTGAGTCCATCAAGGAGAGAAAATCTGCCCTGCCTCTAAAATTCTCTGCTCTATTTGATATGCAAAACCTCTTCTCATGCCTAATCTAAACACTCCACCTTAGCGCGCACACTTCCTTATGTACCTACACAAGAATAGCACACCTTTCCAGAAACCTAATTAGTGTCTTAATAGACATACTTCACAACACTAAGACAAATTAAATATACTTTTCACCAGCAGCAGCACTAATTGTAGCACACTATTTTTGAACAACTAAATATCTAGCGCATAACCTTTGAAGAGATATTTTGCAGTATCACCTTCCTGTTTCCAGTTTGGCGGTCATCTACAAATTCACTTTCTAATACAACTGATAGTCATCATGATCAAGCTGAAATGAAGAGCCTTGTCAAAGAACTCCTGAAAAGACCCAGGTCTCATACCAAATGTTAATGTCCTGAAGGAGTTTTGTGCACTTCCTAAAAGGCCCCCCACCCTTCTTCATATTCTGTAACATTCCTCATTATGCCACTGCTTACAGTTTACGGTTGATATATAGTACCACTGAGTTGGCACCTTATATTGACTCACAAGAACAATGCAGCTACCAACAATCTGCAGCTGACAGGAATATCTGATGGCAAGAACCTTTGACTTTGATAGTAATTCTATAAATTAATGAACTAATTATCATATGACAAAATCAAACCTCCAATCATGAACCCTACATGGGCAACAGAAATAAAGGTTTTTCCATCTCTCATGATGGTGGTCACCCAGAAACTTCTTTGCAGTTCTCAGGATGCCATAGAAATTACTCTGGCAAAGCCCCACAAATTACCCCTTTGTCAGGCTGCGCACCAAGCCCCAGCTAGGTACAACAGTTTGCATCTTTCCATCTACTCCTGCTTCAAGAACAATATAAACATGCTTTGAAAGGTAAAGAAATTATGTCATTTAATGCACCCTCACCCATACCTTCTGACCAATAACCACATAAAATTTTAAATTTGTTTTACATTTATAGCCTTCTCAACAACATACAGATATGCATTTAACCTCCAAGCTAAGAGATAAAATAAAGACAAAGTTATGGTAATATCAAGTACCGACCTTGTTAGCGATGTTGTTGGAAAGCCAATCCAGCCCTTCATAAAGACCCTCTCCAGAAGTTGCGCAGGTGCTCTGAATGTACCTGAAAATCGAAGAAGAGCAAATTAACTCTTTGTAAGAGGAAATACCCAGATAAGAAAGCGTCGACATGAATTAGTTGGTAAGAGTATCAAAAAAGACAGAAGGTATACCAATGGCGTTGGCGCAAAGAGTGAAGACCAAGCTTATCAGTGATCTCTGCTGCATTCATAGCATTTGGAAGATCTTGTTTGTTTGCAAACACAAGTAATACAGCATCTCTCAGTTCATCCTGTCATATTGTCCAACATTGAGTCCATTATTTCTTCCCTGATAATCATTTCAATCCACTAAACCCACATGAGAAAACATGAGCAGGAACAATCTATTAAATATTCTGGGAAAAATAAGGCGATACTGCACAAAAGCAGATATAAATGTGCATTTACCAGATATAAACAGATCATTGTTTGATACGCAATACAAGTAGATCATTTTTTCTTGTTTAATACATGATACAAATAGATCATTTTTTCTTGTTTAATACACATACAAATACATGCATACATGTATACACAAATTCATGCATGCATACATCCATACATACATACATATATACATGTATACACACATACATCTTCAAGAGGGACATTAATACCTGAAACTCTTAAAAATCCAATCGTTTAAGGCTGGTTGCCTATATCTCGGAAATAGATTAAAAGAACATAATGTAGAAATAATAATTCTAAAAACTAAAATATTTAAAAAAGTTTGACTTACCTATATGACCCTAATCTACACCCAAGCATATAGAGACAACCTTGTAAATTATGAGGCCTGCCATGCATTTTATCATGCAATAAGTAGAGACACATGTTGTGAAGGAGAATAAACAAGCTGATTGTTTAATAATGTAGCTTTTCATCATGGAGATAAGTCATAGTCTCTGGGAGCAGGATGATCTTATGAAAGTTCAGAGATGAGCCATAGTCTCATGGAGCAAGATGAGTTCAAGAATTTATTCTTTGATTCCCTAAGAACTGCACTGTCGATGAGAGCTTGAGTTTTGAAAATGTCCTGCAACACTACAAAGCTCCCATTAATGGACGAGCTATATAAGTTTGAGCATGACACATCAATGATGAGAAATCTTATCTACTCCATTAATGCGTATAAATGGACAACAATGACAACTAGGATAGAGGATGATTATGTATATATGAATTTTGGTGCAAGCATGGATGATAGTAATGGTGGCTGAAAATTAATAATGAGAAAAAATTTATTGATATATATCTGTTCTAATATACGACATAATCTCCAGAACAATCTGTGCATGAGGCATCCTCCCATTGTTGGTGACTTCACTTGGTTTTGCATACTGTTTCCCCATCCTATTTTCAAGACTGTTTGCTTGATGTAGCTGAGTTGCTTAGAGCATGCATTTGTTAACCATAAGATCACAAGTTCAAACCTTTGTTCTATCATTTATTATTTACTCAGATGAAACTTGCACATTTTGTCTTTCAAAAGAATTTGCATTGCCCATGCAATATACTAATTCCATCAATGTAAAACATTGGAAATGATGAAAATCATGTTTTGGTTGCTTTCATACAATCTGTTTTGTCGAAGTTGACAGGTTACAGAAGCTGGGAAGTTAGTTTTAGGGAAAAAAAGGCTCCTTCCTGATCTTTCATACAAAAAGAAAAAAAAAGCAGATTTTACACAAAATTAGGTTTCCTGTTTAGTTGTTTTTTTACCATTCAAAGATCATCAAACAGCACACTAAAGTACACCATAACTTATTATCAGCTATTTTTTTCTTAAAAGTTTACAAATTTAAACCATGCTGTAGGATTAGTTTAGGATTCTATACGCTGAACGTCCAAATCAGAACCCTGCTCACTATAAAGCAATCAGAAGCAACCTAGAATATTGTTTGAAGCATATCATAGCATTATCTCAGTGTATTCTCCACTAGGTTTACATTTCTAACAATGCAAACAATATTAAGATGGATTTGTAGGCATCACTTGATTTATTTGACTTCTGGACGATATGGAATTGATCTGCAATCACATGCAAGTTCTATCAGCTATCCTTATTTCCAAATAAATGCATGGATAAGTGGCTTATATAAGAAAGAGCATGTCTTTAGCTCTCATAGACCATGACTATTTAGCCCCAAACAGGTATCAGGACTGTTTTTGAGCACTTCAAGGCACAGCAAGATGAACAGCACACCAGAGATGACTGTAATCTGAGGAATTTTTGGGCCTGTAAATGGCACCACCAAGCCAATAAATATTACTAAGGTTGGTTCTAGCATGTTTTTGCTTGAGAGAAGGTCCTTAACTTCAATGGTTGGTTACATAAAAATATTCATGAGGCTAGTTCTAGTTTTACCATGAGATAGTATGGGGACCAAGCTGATTCGGCACTGTGCGGATCCATACCATGCCATTTGAGGGTGTATCAACACACTGAGAACCAAAGAGAGGGGGCGAGGGAGAAGGAGAGAGGGGGAAAAAAAGAGAGGAAGGGAGAGGGAGAGGAAGGGAAGGAGAGAGAGGGAGAGGAAGGGAAGGTGAGAGAGGGAGAAGAGAAGAAGAGAGAAAGAAGGAGAGGAAAGGAGAGAGAAGGGGGGGGGAGAAGCCGAGGCCTCCGGACTCACTTGAGAGTTCGTGAGGGCTTTCAACAAAGAGGCTTCTGACGAGGCAACCGAATCGGGATGGCATCCAAATCTGGCAAGAGAAAGGGGTTGTGGCATCGTTACAGGGCGAGAACTGCGTGAGAGAGAGAGAGAGAAGCAGGAGCTTACCGAGCATCACAGGGCAAAGAGCGAGAGAGCGCTTGAAGGCACTCCAAGATCTCGGGAAGATGAGGTTTTTTTTTTTGTTTTTTTATAACCCAAACTGTTAAAATAGACCAAACTATCTCGAGTCGGTGTCGGTCCGGTTCGGTACAGGCCGAACCACCCGGGTCGGTGTTGGTCCGGTTTGGTACAGGCCGAACCGCCCGACATCCTTTGATAAGGACAACTTGCATTCTCAAGTGACAAACAATTCAATTCTAATTGTTCTATCCATGGAGGCGAGAAGCTTATAGGGACCAAAGTGATTGTGAATGAACATCAAATGAAACTAAGTAAATTAAAAAATAACATACATAACCAAAGAGATGAACATGGTTACGATACATTTGGACAATTATATGGAAGATATAGAAATATCATATGATCCATAAAGCAAGCAGCTGATTTGTTAACCTAACAAAATACAAAATGCAAGCAGATATGTAAGCCAAGGTTTTAAAACTGGACCAAATTGGCTAGTTGAACCAGTTCAACTACTAACAGGAGAGATCTATAATCCCATCACACATAAAAGTAAAAACTCTTCTATTTTGTAAGAAAGAGAAAACCACCAAGTAAATAGGTAAATTGTTTGAATCGCTTTGGGTTCAACTGAACTGGATGTTTTTTTTTTGTTGATAAAAACTCTTGATTTGGAAATTATCATTTTCATTCTCCATCTTTATTCTCTCATCCTACTCGACCACATGACCTCTTTCTTCCTTTGCTAGTATCAGCAGTAAGGGTGAAGTGCCTATGGTGACTAGCGGAGATGGTAGATGTAGGTTATTGGATTCTCTCCCTCCCTCCATCCCATCCACCATTTTCACGTGCAGCTTCTGGTCGCCTCCTTCTCTCTCTAGCCCCTACTCTTGCCATCCCTCTTCCTGTCTCTTAGAAAAAAAAAATCTCATAATTGGCCTCTAGCGGCTGTATGGGGCTCGAACCTCCAAGCCTCCCCCCCCCCCTAGCTGCTCTTTTCATCCCCTTCATCTCCCCTTTCTCAGTGCTCTCTCTCTCTCACTCTCCCTACCTTGGAATGCCAAATTTTTTCACTGTCACTTGATGCCTGTGTTAGCTGTGCATGGAAACGTAAAGCATAAAGGCCCTAAGTAGGAACAGTTCTGAAACATTGTTGTCATTTATTCCATGTAAAATTAGCTAAAACTGTCAAAGTAATTGGTAGTGGTATTTAAAAATGTTTAAGATGCTGATATTTGCTTGAGTGCTGCTGATCTTTTAGTCTTCCTCTTGTTTTGAGCCTTTAACAATTCATAATCTCCTCTATTTCCCAGCTTTTTCTCAACCTCATAAATTAAAGTTGATTGCAACTTGTTAACTATAAATTATAATGCTATATGATAATAAAAAGTAATAAGTGTTGTTTGGAAATTGTTAACAAATTTTAAATATTTGTCCTTTTGCTTTCATATAAATGTATGTATAAGTTTTATTTTTTTAACTAGTTAATTCTAGTATATTTATTTTCATAAGTAGTCATGGTTCGACTCCGGTTGATGGGGTGGTTGAACTAATGACCCATGACCCTGCCAATTGTCCAGGTTGATCGACGGTCCAGGTATGAAAATATTCATATAGACAATAATAATAATTCAAGAAATACCAATTTAAGAAAGTTCTGTGCATTGCTACATTCAACTAAAATCACTTAACTACTATGCAGACTAGCAGGATCTCAAGATATGAATGCAATGTCAAAAGGATCATAATTGAGTCTCAGGGAAAAGGAGGAAAAATGAAACCTCATTTAACATCCTGTGCAGCTCATCCCTAGCTTCAATAATACGATCACTATCATTGCTGTCTACCACAAATATCAAACCCTGTGTGTTCTGGAAGTAGTGCCTCCAAAGTGGACGGATCTATAAAACAAAGAATAGCATTTCTCATACAAATAATCCAAGAAACAGAGACATGTATATTAAAATCCTTTGATAAAAATCCCAATAACATGACACTTAGATATTCAAAATCAAAATGACTTAATAATTACCATGCTTCTCAGATCATTTAACATAAAAGCAAGTTCTTCACAAGAAAAAACAATGTGGATTGCATCCAAGAAAATGCTAGTAGAATTCATACCTTGTCCTGACCACCAACATCCCATACAGTAAAGCTGATATTCTTATATTCCACAGTCTCCACGTTAAATCCTATGAAGAAACATCGCAGCTATCATCTCCGCTATCCCTATCAAGACACCATAAAAAAACTAAATACATTTTTTTTTTCAAGAATTGAGTTCCCAAAGGAAGATTTTTCATAAACTTGAGCCTGCTATGATGACTTAAGTGAAACAAAGTTAATAAAATTCTCAGCTATGCCTAAATATATGATTCATAGCTACAAAGACAATACCTTAAAAGCGGATAAAAAACCAAAATTTGCCTTTATCAAAGAAAAGGACAATTTAGCCATAAATATCAAACATAAAAGTGAAATAGAAGCATCCCAAAAGGCACTCTTAAAAATAAAAAAATTAAAATAGCATCTGCAAGAGTAAAAGAAAAGTCTTGAAAACATACCTTGCCACAATAAAGTTCAATAAATTAGATAGTTTCATACTAACACTTATATAAAATTTAGGTAGGAGACATGGATTAGAATAGTCAATCAAGCTACATGTAAGTTCTCATTCTTAAACACAGACTAGGTTTTTCTTGCATTCATATTTATTAAAAAGAAATCACTAAAAGAAAATTTTGAACTTTTATATGTGAATTAATTTGATAACTTCTTGTAATAATGGTATGATCTGATTCAGAATATAGATCATTGACCCAACAAATGTGCCAGTAACTGATCACAAAGTATATGCTTAACTAAAGAGGTGGAAGTACAAATGCACTAACACATGAATTAAACTATAGAAAATAATATAAACATATATCCAATATGTAAACATAAAGGCGCATATACAAAACTACATACCATAACCATAACCATCTAGCCTTGTCCCAACTATACAAAGTCACGTATATGAATCTTCCCTCACTAGGCATTCCTATCTAGGGCGGCTACCTATAATGTTATTTCAAGTTTTCTCATATTTTTTTCCTCACCGTGGATGGTACATCTCCAAGAATTAGAGCTTGGGTAATTATAGTGCAAGTAGGCCTCCAACCATTTTATTAAAAAAAAAATCAACTTTTATTCATGTTAACTTAGGCCTTCCCCTGCTCTTGCCACATTCTTCAACAAAGATTCTAGTAACCCTCAAGGATCTCTCGAGATCTTTAATACGTGCCTATACCATTTCAATCAATCATCACTTTTTTCTTAATAGGAGCAACTCTTATAGATTCCCCAATATTCATGTCTCACTCTTATTCCTAGTGTTACACAACATCTCAACTAGAGCTATCAATGTTCATGAGTATATTGTCTTTGGTTCTAATTTAAGTAAAATTTATCGTTATATTGATTTATCAAATGTTGAACAACACAAATAGGTGTACATATCAACCTTTAGGTTGTAACTTGATGGCTTTATTATGCAACTAATAGCTGTTATAGATCCTGGAGCCCATGGATCTTGATAATGGCCTATGAAAAAAAAACAACGGTTCAAGCTCTGATCAGATCAGAGATGTACATATCCATTCTCCCATTTGATCAGATCAGAGATGTTTCCATCCTCTCTCTCTCGCACATACACGCACACAAATTTCTCCTCAAAATCTATCTTCTTCATATCTAAATATACAACCCGAACTCCTGAGTCCTCCCCAGCACCACTCCTCCAAATCTCTCAATGTTAGGATCCCATTTTCCCTTCTTCCCTCTTTACCTTCTTCAATGACGGAAATGGTGATAGGACCTTAGTTGATGATAACTAGGGTCGATATCAACTAAGATGGGGTTAACTACGATGGGAGATAGTGAAGCTACCTGATTCATGCTCGTGTGTGGCTTCTTTAGCTCCCTCTCTGTCTCCCTATCTCTCCCTCTCATTATGTGTGTGTGTGTGTGTGTCTATGGGTTTGCAGGTGGCTGGTTGTGTTGGAAGGAGAAATTGACCTCACTCTTCTCTTAGGGTTCAACCTGATAAAGTAAATGTTTTTGAGCCAAGAGTGCTCAGTTTGAGCCTGCTTAAAATTAGGCGAGCCAATCAGGAGCTAGGCCTATCTAACTTGAGCCGAGCTTGAGCTGGCCATATTTAATTCTAAGCTTAGCTTCAACAAGCCCTAACTTGTGTTCGGCTTGTTACACTGATTCTCAACATTCTCATATATGCAGCATTCAAGTTGTTTCTTTGGACCCTTTTCATTACTAGACATTATGAACCACATAATATTGCAAACCTTATTGCCTATCCATCAACTATTCCTCTATGTTGCCGTTGATGGCATACATATTGACAACATAATACCTGAAAAGCACATCTCTACTTCATCCAACCAATTTTAATTCTACCACATGTCTTCATATAATTTTCAATTATTCTTTATAATAAACCTCATACAACAAACTTATCATTTTGTGGTATTTCTTGTCCATTAATCTTGATTTGGGCCTCCTCTTCATTTTTGTTCACTAAAATTACATTTTATATGCTATATATCCTTTAATATATCCTTTAAAGCTTTCTTCCATAAATCCACTCTAGCATTTAATCTTGTTCAACACTATATACATATGCATATAATACAAATAAATTCATAAAATTATTGGATGCATAGCAATAAGTTTATGATGTGGAAGGGAAAAGGATTTTGGATAGCTTCAAGACCAAATTGAATGCTAAGAACCAAAGAAAAGTCCAATCCCAATGGGTTCAAAAAATTGATACCAAATCAATATAAGATAGGATCAAAAAAGGATATATAGAGTTTGTTGTGGTTTAGGGTTCATGAAAATGAAAGAATTGCTGAAAACTCCAAATGGCCTGAATTTTGCATTAAAGTGAGCGAGGGAGACATATTTTGCATGGGAAATTATGGTCGATGTGCATGTTTAAGGTTGAAAACCATGAGTCTAGGATTTAGTTAGTCCCTTCGGGTAACCTTGTAAAGGAACATAATGCTTTTCAAGTTCCATGTTAATTTATAGCACATCTGTATTTAGGTTTTAGTTGGACCAAGGAGGCTGCAAAAGGAGAAATGGAAAAAGAAGGAAAGGTGGGATAAAAGCTAGTGTAGGTATTTTCAAGATTGTAGGATTTTTTTTTTTCCGTAGAAAGGTTCGAATAAGACATTTAAAGAGACAGATTTCAAAAAGAAGAAAAGGGAAAACATAATCAAGATGAACTCGTCATCACTATATAGAACTTTACAACTCTTCAAGTTGGTTGAAGGAATCATCAAGCCAATAGATAAGTCATGCCATGAAAGAAGAGAAGCTCAAGGACTTAGTTTAACTGATATGTTTTAAGTTTATGAAGATGGAGGAATGCTACCAGGATTCAAAAGCACAAAGGAAAGAAACATGCTTTTTGTAAGATAGGTTCACTAAAAACAAAAGAACATCACTTTTAAAAGAAATATTCTCCGAAAAGGAGAGCTTGAAAAGCCTTTCTTGAAGAAACTTCTTTCATATGACCAAAATAATACCTCAATTACAAAGTTTGAATCTGCATGAAAAATCATTGTAATTAAAAAACCCAAATCCTCCAAAAAAATTTATTTGTAAACCAAAGCTCAAAACAAAATATCCAATCAGAATACCAAATTCCCCTAAACAGCTGAGGACAATGATACCTATATCGATTGATGAGAAATTAATCTTTCCATGATCCATATACTGATGGTTTGACATTTTTCTTCCAATCAGTCACTGTCCAACAACCCAACTCAATGGATCATTTAGTTAATCTATAAGCTTTAGTGTACCTTTGATCTGCTAATCTGGTCTGCATTTGCATTATCTCAACTAGTCCACCTTGAGGAAAACTTGGTCTTGAGTGACTAAGATAGTATCAGCAAGTCTTTGTTGATATGAGGCCTTAATTCCTACTTCAATTGACCATTCATCATATTTGTTATTATCATCATGCTAACAGATATTCTAAATAATATAGTTAAAAGGCAGATGTTTTGTAAGAGACTGCAACTTGACAAGTGGAATTATTCTTATACTCATTGAAAACCTCATTATTTAGTGGCAAAATTTCATCATGAAGCTTTAGCATGAAATGTTGAACGAGCAACTTCCATGTGACCTTTAAGTTTCCTTGCAGTGTGGCTCTTACGATGATGAGAAAGACTGGATGGCAATGATGGAATATCTTAAGTTACTAGAACTTCTTTAACTTCTTCTGTCAGTAGGGCATGAATGACACAATGAGGAAGCTTGTTAAAAACTGCAGTCTTGTAGTTTTTTTAACCAAAGCTTCTCCAACTTTTCATTGGCCTTGAGATGGTCTGTCAACATTCAAATTTAGCATCCCAATCATGAATAATTTCAAAATTGTGCAACCATGAGCAAGTAAGAAGAATAGGTGTGATCACAATTGGGATGCCAATACATAACATTAAATCCCTATATTTACCATTTTTGACAGTGATGAAGAAAGCAGAATGTATGCCATGATTTGTGCAAGAACATGTATTGCATATACGGTTGCTGTTGTAGCTTTCAATTCAACCAGAGTAAAAGGACAAAAAGAAAGTCACTAGTGGATTCTTAGATTTCTTAGTTCCAGCTCTAACACAAACCTTATTTTTTGCAGACGTCAAATGTATGTTACATAGATGCAGTCTATGTTGATGATGTTCATAATTGCAAAGCTCAGTTCTTGATATCCATCATGTTTGCAAGGCAACAGGTCATGGCAGTCCAAGTTGCAACAATATGGAGTTCTACAAAATAAGGAGGCCAAGCACATCAAATTTGAAAAGGCAGGAGATGTCGGTTTCTTCAGAAATCAGGTATCATACAAGACAAACATTAGGTATACCAGGAAATAATAGGAACCAGTGCCATGTTACAAAGGCATCATTCGACCACAAGGTCTGCTAAGTAGAAGGTGCCATCCTTGTGAGTCTAGAGCAGAAGATTATTGGGTGACTTGTCCTATGGTGAAGAGACCCCACCCCTTCACCATGTCTAATCTTTACATAGCATTCCCTTGAATGAAGTCTGACTAGAATGACCTGTGCTCTCCTAATAAGGCTAGGTTAGAAAGAGAAAACAATGAACGAGGAGAGGTTGAGGCTTGGTGCACAAAGAAAAGATAATTAAAACACCAGATAAACGACACCGAAAAAAAGAGAGGAGAAAGGTACTCAGTTGGTATGTATCCCCCAGCTTGTCCTTCTAACGAAAAAATATATATTAAGCTGCCGACCGAGGACAAGGTTTCATATGCAGTTCTAAACGTTATCTTAATAAGATGCCTTTACCATTAGTGATTGATCGAGTTGCACGTTAGAAATGGAAAAGAAAAGAAAGCAAAAAGAAAGGCTTAACATCATTTCCACATAATATTTTTGTTTCTCATCGCATCTAAACAGTGTCATAGAACTATGACAGAAAACAAGAATGTCAACAGGTCCTTCCTAAGCACGTCGATACGTACCGATGGTAGGGATCGTGGTGACAATCTCTCCCAGCTTGAGCTTGTAGAGTATGGTGGTCTTACCAGCAGCATCGAGACCAACCATCAGAATGCGCATCTCCTTCTTGGCGAAAAGCCGGCTGAAAAGCTTTGTGAAAGTCAGCCCCATCTCCCTGCCTCGTTCATAACAAACAAACCCCTCTCAAAGCTCAGTTCCTTCAAAGACCCTCGGAGCACAATGCGTGAATAAACAAATTCAACGATTCGGGATCGTTTTTCAAACGGATCCGTTACTTAACGCTGGAAAACATCCCCAGAAATAAGCGAGCATCGCGAAGAATTCTACCAATGCTTTTCACATATTCAAGAACTGGACGGACTTAACCGGCCAGGCTAATAAAAATCGAAATTCAAAAAAAGAAAATGAGAACAAGACCCTTTTTTGATATCAAACGAAGAAAAGCAATAAATCCAGGTTTTGTTTCTCTATTTTTTTGCTTGAAAGTTCTCTCTCTTGTCTTCAAGAGAAGGCTGCGCAGATTTGATAAGAGGAAGAAAACGATTCGGAGGCCAAAAGCGATTGCTCGTGCATTCTAATGAGCCGAAAAATAAGCCTTCTAAATCTAATATAAAGAAGATTTCCACTGAAACGATTACCTAGAAGGACGCAAGAATCCCCAAGCCAAGAATTTCAAACGTCCAGGACAGACACAGACAGACGGATCCAGGAAAAGAAACAACAAATGTTCATTCGGATGAAGAGGACGAGGCTTCTTTTACCTTGCCGAAGAGAAGCGATTAACCCTCGAAAACAAAAGCTCCGTGGAGGGAAAGCGAGGAGAGGAGATGGGGAAGGAGCGGGCCGCTTCAGCTCAACGCGGAGACTGATGAATGGTCGGTCAACGAAGGAACAAAAAGAAAAAGGTGCCGTATAACCGCATTGGTCCAAAAGAAAAAAAGCTGATGGAATTCCCGTCCTTAAAGAATAAAAATCTGAGTCCCCATTGTGCTTTCGAAATGCCAAACGCCTGTCAATTTAATCTCGATATAATTAGAGAAATTTGAAATCTCTCCTTCCAATGCCTTCCTTAATTATGCTTCTCCTAATCATCAACACTAAATTTTAAACTTTATATTTTTAAAAAAATACCTAATTAAAAAGCAATAAGGTAGTGGAAGAGGCTCCGATTCCACGATACCACTTACCAGATTTAGTTAGGCACATGTCCTCATAAATCGTTGTCTTTGTAAACTTTGATCAACCAGATCTCTCCCCTCAAATAATATAGCCAGTTCGCACGCTCTTTCTAGATCAATCTCTATCCATCCTCCTAATTATTTGATGAAATATGAAATGATGAATAAAAATGATTCACGCTTCTAGTTAATATAGAATAAATGAAAAAAAAATGGATGATATTTGTATGATATTTTTACTAAAATATTTTTTGATAAGAAAAATAAAAGTCTGGTTCTCACTTTTTTTGTCAAAAAATTAACAAAAGATAATTTTGGTGGGCTAGGATGGATGAATAATTCCTTCTTTTTATTTATCTTTTCTAAATTTTTTAAATCAGATGATGGATGGAGGCCATCCATCCTTCCTCTCATGACCCAAACCAAACATAAGGTAAGGGTCAGGAGTGTATCTTCTTTGCACAAATCCATCATTGGATCACGTACTATAGAGATCATATTTCTAGCTCTGCTATTCATTCAGTTGCGTAGCTCTTAAAGTGATTAGTGGATGATCCAGAAGTAGATTAGAAAGGTAAATCCTTCCTTCTTTCTTGCAGGAAAGATACACCTCCAACCCTCACAAATTTGTCTTTTTTTTTATCTGGGCCACCAAATCAGATAATTTGTGGGCAATACATGAGGTAGTAGGTGATTCACTCTCTTTTTACTTTTTTTAAGAAATAGGGTAGGTGATTCATGAAGGCATTAATATCCATTAGTACTTTACCCCTATGCGTAAAACCAGATGCATTTTCCAAACATTTAGGCCAGAAGGAGAGAGAAAATATGATATCTATGCATACTATTAATGTGAGAGAAAAGAGAAAAAAGTGTACGAAAAAAATGCCAAAAGAAATTCTTGCTAAAATATTATTTTTACAAAATTAATTTTTAAAAATTATAATATCTAAAAAAGATAATTTTGATATATTTGGTTGACTATAATTTTTTAAAAAAATTATATAAAATATCTATTATATCTATAAAAGAAATTCATCCATTAATTTGATGACTCAAAAGTAATTTTTTTAAAAAAAATAACTTCCAACTGTGAAAAAGTGCTTTCCCATATTCCTCATAATTTTTGTCATAAAACATAAAAAATTTATTTTTATAAACATACTATTTTTTATTTTTTAAAATATTCCAACCAAATAGAATATTTTTTATTTTTTCATTGGCTATACTTTTTTTTCTCTTATTTTTCCACAAATCAAACAAGCTGCAAAATAATAAAAAAAAACGTGTTTGGAAGGAGTTCAAATAATTTGAAAAATAAGATATTCAATTCTTATCCGGTTGCCCTAAGAGGCACGAAAATAATAAGTTGTAAAATTTAAAACTTGAAAGACTAATTTACAATAAAATCGCGTGACTTGATCCTGGCACATTCATTGGTTCGGGGAAAATTCAGATATTTTGTAGCAGTGGAGCGAGGCCGGCGTCTCCATCCACACCATCCAGGCCTCCCTGCCACCGAGTCTCAGGGCGAGGGGGGGAAGAGAGAGAGAGAGAGAGAGAGAGAGAGAGAGAGAGAGAGAGAGAGAGGGCGAGGGAGAAAGGGCGACAGAAGGAAAGAAAGGCTGGGGCAATGGGCGCGATAAAGGCGGCCGTGGGCGATGCCGTGGTCACGTTTCTGTGGGTGTTCTGCGTCTCCAGTGTGGGTGCCCTGACCGCCATCATCGCGTCGGCCCTCCAGGTCCAGGGCGTCGCCTACTCCCTCGTCATCACCACCACCCTCATCTTCCTCCTCCTGCTTGTCTTCAATCCCATCTGCGACGCCATCGGCCGGGCCAGCTTTAACCCTACCGGGACGGTCGCCTTCTACGCCGCTGGTTTTGGGGGGGACAACCTTGTCTCCATGGCTCTCCGCTTCCCAGCCCAGGTCGGTCTCTCCGCCCTCCTCTGTTTTTCTCCTCTCGCTCGCTCCCTCTCTCTACCTTCCTCCCTCCTTTCTCCCCATTCGTTTCTCCGTGGATCTGGCCAGATGGACCATCTGATTGATATGATGCTTCCTGGCAACAGGCGGCCGGGGCGGTGGGTGGTGCGTTGGCTATCGCGGAATTGATGCCTCCTCAGTACAAGCACAAGTTGGGCGGCCCTTCATTGAAAGTGGACTTACACACAGGGGCAGCTGCGGAAGGGGTCCTGACCTTTTGCATCACCTTCGCTGTCCTCTGGATAGTGATCAAGGGTCCCAGAAGCGCATTCGTGAAGACGTGGTTGCTTGCTGGGACGACTGTGGCACTTGTTCTTGCAGGTGCTGGTTATACAGGGCCATCCATGAACCCTGCCAATGTGAGCTGCTTCTTCCCTTATTCAGCATTTCTGCTGTCATCCTCCTCCTCGTTTTCTCGTCATTCTTAGGGGCTGAGCCGAGCCAAGTTGAATAGCTAGAGGCTCAAGCTTGACTCAATTAAGAATACTTGGGTCGAAGCTCAAGGTTGATTGAATCTTACTATCAAAGCTCGAACTTAACTCAATTAAAAAAAAACAATATTTGAATTCGGCTTGACTTGACTCGAATATCAACCGAGCTCTAATTTGAGCCTTAGTCATAATCTAAAAAAATAATTAAAAGTGAGAAGTTAGATTAGATTAATATATATATATATAATTATATTTTAGAATATTAAATTAGTAGTATATATTATAAATAAAATATAATACTATTAAAAATATATATACTCAATTAAGTTCGCAAGCCTTCGATTCGAGTATTTTGCTACTCAAGCTAGACTCGAAAAATGCCGGAGCTACTCGAGCTCGATAATAGTCAAGTTGAATTGAGCTTGGACTTTAATTGAGCTTGAGTAGCTCACGAGTTGCTCGGATCATTCACTCGTAATTATTATCATTTTAGATATTTACAAATTACTTTGGTGCTATTGTACTTACTATGTAGAATAATGTTTGCTGAATCGGCACTAAAAGTTGTATTAGTTAGCAATTGGTATGTACCATACCAAACTGTGGCCTACCGAAACTAGGAGGAGAGAGAGGAAGGAGAGAGAGAGGAAGGAGGAGGGGAGGAGAGAGAGAGGCGGAGGCCTCCAAACTCACCTGAGAGAAAGAGGCCGAGGCATCCAACGATAGCTCCGTGAGGGGACAGGCCAGAGGAGCAGGCAGGAAAGGGAGAGAAGGGAAGCAAGGGTTTCAAGATCTCTAGATTTGGTGACGGAGATTGAGAGAGTCTCATTTGGCCAGGACGACATTTTCATCGTACATTGTTGTTGTCGACATAGATCGAGAGCTTGGAACATGTTCGATGGAGACTAAGGGTTTCGAATAGGCTTGGCGAGAACCAAGCTTTTCAAATAGGGTGACACAGATGGGGATGCGGAGGAGGTCGAACTTGGGGATGATGGCGGTAGCTTCTTTTTTTTTTCTTTTTTTTTTATGGCGGCTATGCTATGCTAGGGTTTTTTTTTGGCAGATGGGAGGAAGGAAATGATGGAAGATGGCTAATTGGGGTTCAATTGGGTGTGGCCGAATGGGGATTGGGTGAGATGGTGCTTGAGGAAATTGTGGACAGGATGGGATTGGATTGGATCCAATTTAGGATTGAGTTAGTGGTGTGATGAATTGGGTGGACTTGGCTAGGTTGAATGAGGTTCAATTGGGCTTAATGTGGTGTGATTAATTGAAGGTGGCGTGGCTAGTAGAGAAGAGTCCTAGTGGGACTCAAACTCTCCCATTAAGTGGCGTACTGGCGTGGGAATGAAATATGGCATGAGAAAGGAATATAGCGTGAGAAAAAGGAAAAAGTCCTTTCACAAGGACTCTCAAATAAGGATAGCGTGAGAAGGGTTGTGGCGTGAGGAAATGGGAAGAGTCCTTTCACAAGGACTCTCAAATAAGGATGGCGTGAGAAGGATTGTGGCATGAGGACAAGAAAAGAGTCTTTCTTTCACAAGGACTTTTGAATAAGGATGGCGTGAGAAGGATTGTGGCGTGAGGAAGAATAGGATAACTAAAGAGGATGGGTGGAAGAGTCTCATCTCCACTCAAACTCTTCAAAGAGGTTGGGCGTGAGGATGGGTGAAGAGTCCCACTTCACTCAAACTCTTTCCAAACTTGGCATCTCACCAAGAAAAAAAAGATGGAGCATCACACTCTAAGGAGAAAGAGAAACACTTAATATATTTTTTTAAACTCATTCAATCTTATTCTGAATTTTATTCTTCAACTTTCCTTTTATATAGAGTAAGAGGTTGGAAAAACTAAACAACTTACAACCAGAATTTTTGGGGACTCCTTTAACAAGGAGTCCTACTTAACATGGACTCTTTTAAATCAAATCAACCATTTGACTCAATCAATTAATAAATTACCTAAAACTTTCAATCAACTAGGACTCTTAAATAACACTAATTTTTGAAGGAGTCAACAAACAAATAAAAGAAGAAAAATGTGACTTTTGAGTAAGCTTGCACACACCCATGGAGAGCTTCATGCGCGCCCTTAGTTCTATCACTCTAAATTTAGAATTTGGAATAAGTCAACAAGTAAACAACTAAGACTCCAAATTAACTAGGACTCTCAAATCAGCTAAGACTCCAAAATAACTAGGACTTTCAAATGGACTTAATGTAACTTGACTCATAGATTCACTGTAACTCGACTCATGGACTCAATGTAACTTGACTTATGGACTCTAAATAAACTAGGACTCTTCAATGCCACATGGACTCAATGTAATTGGCGTTGGAACCCTTAGATCCAATGTGTTTTGGCATTGGAACTCTTGGACCGATGTGTTTTGGGCACGCCCAAGCAAGGATTCAATCTCCACGCATGCCTCCTCTTGGGCTCCTCTCCATCCCCGTCTGTGTCAAGTGGTATCAGAGTGAATTTTCTGCATCAACTTGAGTATTCTACCACCATGAGTACGAGAAGCGGCCATCCCTACAATACTGACCATCAACTTGAATACTCTACCATCATGAGTACGAGAAGTGGCCGTCCCTACAATGCCGATTGACATCAACTTGGGTACTCTACCATCATGAATACGAGAAGCGGCCATCCTTACAATGATAATCGATAAGAAGAAGAGATGTTGGCTAAAATCACCAATCAACTTGCTGCTGTAAAGGCACAAATATAAAAGCTTTGCCCTGTCAATCCATAAGTTGGGCTGCGCTCTCCAAAACGCAACAACAAGGGTGTTCCTTTTCTCGAGGCATTTTTTCTTTCACAAGACCTGAAGTTTTTGCAAATAGGGTACATATCCGAAGCGTGGAGCAGCAAGAGCCAACGAAAAGGTAAAGGGTCCTATGCCGCAAAGAGGAAGCCAACCGATTGCTACAAGTGCGGCGGTTGAGGACACCTTGCGGTTGTTTGCCCTACAAAGACTAGCTATTTGCGTTGGTTTGCGAAGAAGACGAGATCGTGGAGACATTTGAAGGTTCTCGTAAATCCGCTGAGATTGAAGAAGAGGAGAAAGGCAACGAGGAAGAAGCCCCCGCGGTAGAACTTGAAGGATCCGATCTACCTGTTTGTGTTATTCGCAGGGTCTTTTTGGGTTGCAAGCAAGATGAGGACGTGGAGGAGAATTGGCTGCGCACCATCTTCCACATCCGTGTCGAACACAACAATAAGACAATGAACCTCATCATTAACAACGTGAGCGGGATGAACATTGTCTCTAATGAATTGCTGAATAAGATAAAGCTGAAATCGGAGCCCTATCCCAAGCCATACCAAGTAAGTTGGATTGTTGATTTCAAGCTTGAAAATTTAGTAATCCAAAGGATGTTATCTATAAGGAAATTCAAAGAGATCAGCCATGAAGTTGAGGACATGTTTGCATCAATTGCTAAGGAAGTCGGTTCTAAAAATTCAGAGAAGATGCCATCTGATTTCAAGGAGGATAATCTGATTGTTCGGAGAAGCCGAGAGGAGCACAAGCAGTGCCTAGCCGTCTTGCACACGGTGCTACGACGAGCGCCCGTGCGCCAGTTCGCAACCAAGCGCAGCAGCTGCAATGGCCGCGCGCAATGCAGTCTCTCAGCGTGCGCACTAAATCCACATCCCATGCACACCAGATCCGCGTCCGCGCCTCCTGTTGTGCTACCAAAATTGGAGCGTGCTGAACCAACAGCGGATCACCAGCACTCCATCAGCAGAGTCCACCCAAACCAGGACTCTTCCGGCACGCACTAGCCTGCACTCGTGCGCGCATCAAATGGCAGATTCCAGCGCAACCGCATGTCCAGCACAGTGGCAGCAGCCCAAGTTCACTTGGGCTAGAAATCTTCAAATTAGCCCCAACTCGATGGAGTCGAATTCTTTCTCAGCCGGGAGAAATTGATGTAGAAGCCCAAGAGGAGGCGTGCATGGAGATCGAGTCCTTGCGTGGGCGTGTCCAAAACACATTGGGTCCAAGAGTTCCAGTGCCAAAACACATTGGTCTAAGGGTTCCAACACCAATTACATTGAGTCCATGTAGCGTTGAAAAGTCCTAGTTTATTTGGAGTCGATGAATTAAGTTATATTAAGTCTATGAATCGAGTTACATTGAGTTAATGAGTTGAGTTACATTGAGTCCATTTGAGAGTCCTAGTTATTTTGGAGTCTTAGTTGATTTGAGAGTCCTAGTTATTTTGGAGTTTTAGTTGATTTGAGAGTCCTAGTTAATTTGGAGTTTTAGTTGTTTACTTGTTGACTTGTTCCAAATTCTAAATTTAGAAGTGATGGAACTAGGGGCGTGCGTGAAGCTCTCCATGGGTGTGTGCAAGCCTACTCAAAAATCACGTTTTCCTTCTTTTATTTGTTTGTTGACTCCTTCAAGGATTAGTGTCATTTAAGAGTCCTAGTCGATTAAGAGTCTTAGGTAATCTGTTAGTTGATTGAGTCAAATGATTGATTTGATTTAAAAGAGTCCATGTTAAGTAGGAGTCCTCGTTAAAGGAATTTCCAAAAATTCTAGTTGTAAGTTGCTTAATTTTTCCAACCTCTTACTCTATATAAAGGAGGGGTTGAAGAATAAAATTCAGAATAAGATTGAATGAGTTTAGAAAAAAAATATTGAGTGTTTCTCTTTCTCCGTGGAGTGTGACACTGGATCTTCTTTTTCTTGGTGGGACGCCAAGTTTGGAAAGAGTTTGAGTGAAGTGGGACTCTTCACCCATCCTCACGCCCAATCCCTTTGAAGAGTTTGAGCGGAAAAGAGACTCTTCCACCCATTCTCTTTAGTTATTCTATTCTTCCTCATGCCATAGCCCTTCTTACGCCATCCTTATTTGAGAGTCCTTATGAAAGGACTCTTTCCTTTTTCTCATGCCACAACCCTTCTCACGCCATCCTTATTTGAGAGTCCTTGTGAAAGGACTCTTTCCTTTTCCTCACGCCATATTCCTTTCTCATGCCATATTTTATTTCCATGCCACATAATGGGAGAGTTTGAGTCCCATTAGGACTCTTCCCCACCAGCCACACCTCCTTCAATTAATCACACCACATCAAGCCCAATTCAACCTCATTTAACCTAGCCAAGTCCATCCAATTCATCACGCCACTAACTCAATCCTAAATTGGGTCCAATCCAATCCCATCCCGTCCACAATTCTCTCAAGCACACTCTCACCCAATCCCCATTCGGCCACACCCAATTAATTCCATCATCTTCTTCCTCCCATCCACAAGGAAAAATCCTAGCATAGCATAGCCTCCATAGAGAAAAAGAAAAAAAAAAGAAGCTACCGCCATCATTCCCAAGTTTGACCTCCTCCCCATCCCTGTCTGTGTCATAGGGCCTTTCATAACTCCTATTTCGACCAGCTGAATCATGTCGATAACTGACTGGTCTGGTCTGCTACACCGTGAACCAGCTAGTTTGGCACAATTCGGCTTACCTTGATTCAGAAGTTGTGGTATAGCTTTGTGGTGGTAGTAGGAAATCTATCAATGTCCTCACTCAATTTAACAACTTGGCATGTTTCCTCTTCAAATCTCCAAGAAGGAGGTTTAGCATATTTAGAATTTTTTTTTTGTTTCTTTTAACCTGTGCATGTGTGCAAGCTTGCAAGTATGCATGTGTAAGTGTTTGTTGTTGTTGTGTGTGTGTTTGGGGGGTGGGGGTGGGTAGGGGAGGTTGGTAATCTCGTGGTAATAAATGCAATCGGCATATTGCCTCCTAACCTACACATCTTGTATTAGTCCTTATATAGGTGAATGTTAACTGATGATTCGTTAGCGAGTGAGGAGTTTTATCTGGAAACAAGGAGAAGAAAAAAAAAGAGAAATATTCGCATGATACAGGGCGAAGAATTAAAACTTTTAACCATCAGCTGAACATTCCAACATTTCATGCATGTCATTGAACTAATAGCAGCATTTGTTGATTTGTTTTTTCCTTCCCACTTTTTTGGGTTTCATGTTCAGCCTATGAAGCTAGGCTGTCTTTTGCAGATTATCCTGTGATATTTGGCACAAAACAAATCAGTGTATAGTACAATTTATATTATAATTTCACTCTCACTGATTGGTTTTAAGATACTCATGGCTTTGGATATACTTGTGTCTATAGCTCACCCAGCATCTATTAAAGCAAGGGCTTAAGGAAGAACTTGCAGTGTGATTATAACCAATAAGTAATACACATATGGACAACAGTTAGCTTGTACTTTTGTTGATTTTATTTTTTTTATAAAGATTGATACTAATATTGGTGCATGGATTGCACAGAAAAAAATGACATCTGATTATGAACTGGCTGTTTTGTCAGAAAAGTAGAATTTTCTTTTTTGGTCATTTGTAGTTTATCAAGGGCCTCTTAAAATATATATGGAGGATATCGGAAGTAGCGACAACTAGTAAATACCTTTGGGCAGAATTGTCTTGTTTTTTTGATGGCCTAACTTACAATGATGCATTTGTTGAGGACTAAGGAGCCAGCAACCATCAAAAGTCAGAATTCAATTCCTTTGAGATATTTATTGGTACTAATATCTAGCACATGTTACCTTCGTTATTAGACACAATTAGTGATGAATGTTGTTAGTAATTTTTTTTTTTAATTATATGAGTGATTAGTTACTGGAAGTTATATAATGTAGCAAAACTTTTATATAATCTTCAGATGTTTTATGGATTTTAGTGTTGCTTTTTGGCCTCTAATTGAAATGAATAAAGTTTGGTTACTTAAAAACATGTCGTGTTAGGATTTGGCTGGACATAATATTTTCCAAGTCCATCCTATACATTCTAAAACTTGTTTACATGCTCTACTTGGGCCGAATTGTGGTCCAGAATTCACTTGTCCAAGCTTAGGCTGTTATATGCGAGACTCATTTCCATTCCAATGCCATTGTATACATAGTTTGTCTCTGTGATGAGAATGCTACTATAATCTACTAAAAGAGTTAGGTGCGATAGTTTTCATTTTTTTTAATGGTTTACAGTTATTCAAATTATAACCTAGACCAACAATTCTTTAAGGGTTCGGTAGAAGTGATGTTGTTTCTCTAACACAAGATATGTAGGTTTGACATTATTTGTTTACAGGTAGAATCTTAGAATCTAGGAGCGAGAATGGGGTGTTGGTAAAAATTTGGTCCAACATAGGTGGCAATGGGGGCTGATAGCATGCTAACCCAATATGAATTTGAATTTTCACGTTTGAATCTGCAAAATTAGCCAATAATCTACCACCTACTATATTATATCTGGATCCTAAATGTAACTCTGAATCCTTATCAAGTTGAGTTTGGATGTAAGTTGATTAAATACTATACCATTACTCCATAGCCAAACCAGTCATATACATACATACATAGATACATACCAATACATATGTATACATACATACATGCATGCACTATATTTCATAAACTTGCATTACAAGCATGTGCGATGTTTATTACACTAAAAACTATGAAATCAAAGTAAACTAGTATCATGCACATGCTTTGTATGCAAGAAGAAAAGCCATAATTGGGAAATGTAGCTGTGCGGGACGCCGTGTCCCCATAATCTTTCAGGAAATGCATTCTTTCCTGCTTCCAGTGGAGTCATAATGCCTTTTGGACACCTTTAACATGCAAGACCTTGGAGTCAAACATGCACATGCTGGACTTGAACGCTTTCCCGTTATATTCCGTAGAGATTTGTAATTATCTTATTGTATGATCGGTTCATTTGGGTGTCAACTGGTAGAGTTGTTAAAATTTGTTTTTTTTGGTACAAGAGACTTAGGTTTGATCTGCCCTCAAACCAATAATTGGTTGGGCTTCTACCTTCCTTTTTCTCAACAAAATGATCAATTTATTTTCAAGAAAACTAGTGGATAACTTATTTCAATAATAGAATAACAGAAAGATATTTTAAAATAAATAAAAAAAGATATTGTTGTAAATGAAATAATGAAATATCCTCTCCGAGGGGCTTTAGCGATCCTAGGCATCTTGTTAAAGTTATATCAGAATATCCTAGGCATTTTGGTCATCCTCTCTTGTATCATATCATTGGATTTAAAGTCAAGCAGCCATGTCAAAAGGAGAGGAGAAGTTTAAATAGCTTTTCAAAATAACTTCTCTTTTGTTTTGCAATTCAGCAAATAATTGAAATTGTAATTAATGCAAGAGATATATTAACCTTGTTGGGAAAAGTAGATAGAGAAAGAAAGAGGGCCAATACTAAGAGTTCATGTGAGAGGATTCAGGGGTTATAGTTCAAACATGGAGGAGGGAGAAATGGGATTGTTGGGATTGGAAGAGACTCACTTTCTATGCCATTCATCCATCTATCTTGGTTGAGGGTTAAAAGATATCCACACCTTTTCCTCTTTACTAAAATTCCAACCTAGCTAATATAAACTTGAGATAGTTTTCTCGAACCTTTCCTCAATCTCAAAATCTTGATTCAACGTGACCTAACTTGACTAAACAGAACCAACCTGACGGCAATCTGACATAGCATATTATACTTTGGGTTGTTTAAGTCCCAAGCAAAAGTTGAGCTGAATTGGGTTGGATATGAGAGTTTAGGAGGTTGCTTCGTTTTGGGGTTAGCTGTCAACCCGCCGCAACTTGTACCTAAGTTGCAGCCCTAAAGACATGGTAAAAGAGGAAAAGTGGATGATCACATATGGCATATCACATGTTCAGAGCTAGACATTGACATGCTTGTGGTAATTGGGTATGCACCTTGTGAATCTCAGTCACATCCTTTGTGCGGTCACCAATGAACTCCCATATCAACATGCAAACCTGTATGCATATGTGGCAGCAGTTGGGCATATGAATGCATTTAAAGAATAACTGGATCAGATTTTCTATAGTTGCTAGATGTTATGATTATTCTCTTCCTTTCTTAGTAGGTGATATTATGGTATTTTGTATGTGTGGAGAAGGCTGATCAATTTAGGATTAGAAATTGATGGGCAGGAATCTAATTCTAATTTTTAAATAATATATTTGATTAGAGGATCATGGCTAAGGTACTGTTTCTGTCTTTATTGAGCTAAATACATGAAATAAAAAATAATCTAGTTGGATTAACCAATCAACAGCCAGTTGGCTTGATTAAGGTAAATAAGTGAACTCAGATGTATTTTGGGAAGGAAGTTGTTAGATACTTCAGAAATTCAAAACTCCATTTTTAATGTAACATTGATATATTTACTATCTATATTTCATCTACTCACATTAACTGAGACGAATCTCTCAACTCCCTTTCCCGTTTGGAGTTCCCTTTGTTTCTTCATCCTTTCTTCACAATGGAGGCAAGTGGTGGTTTGATGAGCATCCTTGTGTTGGAGAGATGGAGAGGAGATTGTTAGCAGAATTCCACACCCCCCCCTCACTCTACAAAAAAAAAAAAAAAAAAAAAAAAACCACAACCACACCTCAAATGTCTGTGTCAACCCCTTAAACCCCCAACCAAGATAGGGTTCCAAAGAGCCCAACTAATGGCCATAATATTTTATGCGTGTATAGATTGTAAATTGAGTTGGGGTCTAACATATGTAGTTTGGATTTGGCTATGGATATACACCTGTTGGCACCCTTGCCTGTAAGTGGTGTCATGATTCTTGTCTTGACTTGACAATGAACCCTTCCAGGATATAAGAACAAATTTATGTTTTGCAAGAAGCTCAAGCATTGGGTGTTCCAGAACAATGTTTTTCCAAATACATAATATCTGCCTGTGATGTCAAAAATTTGATGATCCTTCTAAGCACCTGGGGATTGTGAAGGATCCAAAATTTTGATGGAAAGTCAATTCATATTGTGTCATTGCTATATGATGAAGCTCCAAGGTCTAAACTGCAATAAAGATCTTAATATGTGAATACTTTTGAAAGTATGAACACACTCAAATAATTATTGAAAAGTATTATGAAAGAAAGGTAATTTAACTGGAAGAATATCATAGAGGAAAGACACTGTGTTTAAGGCAAGGTGTACTGGATATGTATTAGCCAGACAACTTGCATTGATTGTGCTTGAAAATGTAAAAGTTTCATGAAGTGATCATTGTAGAGAATGCAGTGATTAGAGGGATTCATGGGATGCTAGAATACTCTGCATAGATCGGTATATAGCATGATGTTTAATTCAACAGATAGTATCACTGATCTTTACTTCAGAATTGATAACTTCCTTTTATAGAAGAAATTGCAGATAATGGCAAACTGATGTAGATTTTTAGCTGCTTATGAGTTGTAATCATCTAGGCAAGTATGGTTTGGCACGAGGGAATATAATTATATGGTGTTCTAAAGATGTATTAATTTTGCATGAATTGGCAAATAGTATTTGGTCATGTTAGAATGCATACTTCAGCTTTTTATATATGCATATTAGGTGGGCAGCTGCTTTGAGCTCAAAGTTGAAAAAGCAAGCCAACTCCTTGTTTGGGCATGCTCACCTCATTGTGCAGTTGTATCCATTTGTATATGGAAGAGTAATGAAAATATTAGTTAAATTATGAGTAGTCTTATAGTGCAAGAGTATTCTGCATATTAGTTTACGATATTTGGTCTTGTTTCTGAGTAGGCTCTATCAGCACATCTCTACTTAAAAATCCGAGGTAAAGAAAAATGTAGCCAGCTTCTTCTGTTGAAATAAAAATGTCATTATGACACCATTTCAGTTAGGGAGATAATAGCTATAACGAATGGCATGATAAAATGTCCTTGAGTTGCTTCTATAATTGGAACTGCTTGATGATGCTGACTGACTATTATTCAATTTATTGTATCTATCATGCAAATAGACATGATGGTTGATGAGATAGATTAGAAGATTTTAATGATGGTGAAGCTATGGTGCTCTTGCTGCAAAATATTTCAGGTAGCTTTGTGTAGCTTGAATACCATAGGTGAGATGGTGCATGTTTAATTGCATACTCAGTTATTCTACTAAACAAGGAACATATGATATATGTCCATCTAGAGATATTAGGCACCTTCTTTCTAGCATATGGTTTTTCTGGGAATTCATCAAAAAGTAGTGTACATATATATTGTAGATTTTTTCCCAAAAACTTTGTTCGTGGTTCTTCTGTGATCGGTCATAGATGGGATCTATTCGGTGCTTTTGGAGGTTTATGTTATGGGACCTATTTGGTGCTGTTGGAAAATTGACAGGGACATCTTTAGAAGAATGATAAAGAGGCGATTAGCTAGTTCTCTTAGTATGTGCAAAAAAGGAGATCAAAGATGAGGAGCAGGAAGTATGGTAGGAAATGGGCTTGGACTGGCTTGAGGGCTATTGGGCTAGGCCTTAGGCTAGGCCAAGACTGTTTGATTGGGCTCAGGCTTAAAAATAGGGTCTGAATAAATTTCAGATCGGGCTCAGGTCAATGTTTGGCCTAACCTTAAGCTTGAGATCAACAATGGACCCAATTAGCGCCTGAAAATAGGCTCATCTCTTCAATCTCTATACCCTCTTTGCTCTCTCTCATCTTCACTCTCGCTCTCCTTTCTCCTCTCTTCCCTCTCTCCTCTCTCTGGCTCGATCTCTATCTCCCTCTCTACTCTCTCCTCTCACTGCCGCCCAAGGTCTGCCCCTGCTCACCCTATCCCCTATCCTCTCTCTTTCCCCTCTCCACTCTCTCCTTTTCTTTGCCTCGATCTCCATCCCTCTTTGCTCTCTTCCACCTGATCTTTCTATCCCCTCTTTGCTCTCTCTATCTCTCTCCTCCCCCTTCTCTATCCCTCCCGATCTCTCTCTCCCCCCTTTTTCCTCTCTCTCCCACCTGACCTATTTCTCTCTCCTCTCCACTCTCTCTTCTTTCTGCTCTCTCTCTTGATCTCTCTCTCCTTAGTTCCTCTAGATCTCTCTACCTCTTGATCTCCTTTGTCCTTCTCGATCACTCTGCTCTCTGTCCCAGTCTCTCTCTATCTCCTCTCTCCCCCTTCCAATCTATCTCTCCTCTCTCCCCTCTCCCCTCTCCTCTCCCAAACTCTCTTCTCCCTCTTCCTTTCGATCTCTCTCATCTCTCTCTTCTCTCTTTATACTCTCTCTTCCCTTCTCTCTCTCTCTTCTTGTGCTGGAGCTCGGAGGACAAGCTTGGGCCTAGGTTTGGGCTGAGCTTGTGTTCGGGCTCGAGCCGGAAATTTGAAAAAAAAAATTTGAGCCTCGGCCAGCCTGAAGCCCAAAATTTTTTCAGGCTAGGCTTGGGCTGCATAGAAAACAAACTTGGTCATACTTGGGCTGCATAGAAAACCAAGATGGATAGGCATGGGTTGCATAGAAAATCAACCTGGCAAGGCCTAATTCTAGCCGGAAGTAGCAAGTTGCTTGCCATCATGCATTTACTTAGTAGTCTTAGTGCAACATTTGGATGCTTTTAAGTTGCATTTGTGTGCTAGTGCTTTTACTTGCAACATTTGGATACTTGTATGTTTTTTTGCAAAGCTTGACTCAAGTACATGTGGTTATCAACACAATTTCTAGGAATACCGCCATTTGGGTTTGAATCCTAGTCCTCTCTCAAGTAGGGAGGGCGGGGAAGGCATCATTGTAGGTTATTGGATATCATACCGATTATAATGCTTCAACCTTACACTAATCATCTATTTCTTGTCAATATTCAGGGTCATTATTTTCCATTTTCTCCTATCATGGCTGGGCTTCTCCAAATATTGATTATTCCCCCACTATAGTCCAGCACTTCGTAGGTCGTCCTCCGACTCTCTACCAAGGGCCAATGCCTTTTTATTTGGTCTTCATTGTATATTATGTAATCATCCTCGAAGTAGCTCATTGTCTCCTAGGCTTCAAAGCATCCTTTATGTTCTTATTAGAGTTCTGTTCATAGCATCTACATCCTCTGAGTGTACATGTCATGCAGTTCTCTTATCCTATACAGGCAAAGAAAGAGTTGCAAAGACTCTTCATTGTGCCACATTATACCAAGGAATGCGGAACCGAGCTGAACAGGCACGTTTCGCCCGTTCCGAGCTATACCGGTGGCTCACCAGTACGGTTCGGCCATTAAAAACGGCTTGCTGCCGGAGCTAGAGAAGAAGAGGAAGAGAGAGCAAGCGGGGAGAGAGGGTGAATGAGGGGTGGCGGATGGTAGCGGAGGGCTGGCGGAGGCATAGGCGATTGTCGACTTCACTTAAAAAATTCTAAATTATTTTTTTTTGAAATTTTTAAGTAAAGTTAGCAAGTGATTTGCCGACTTTACTTAAAAAATTTCAAATTTTTTAGCCACAGTCGCAGCCTCCGGGGCCCTCCGCTGGCGTCTGCCACCGCTCGTTCTCCCTCCCTCCCCCGCTCTCTCTCTCTTCTCTTCTTCTTCTCCAACTCCGGCATTTTCTTGTATCGGTTGGGTTCCGGTACAGTCCGTACCGACTCGTGCCGCCGGAAAATCAGTACGGTTTCCAATACTGGTTTCTCCGACCTTGCATTATACCAATGAAATAAAACTTTTGCAGCTACAGAATTGGTTGGGTTTTTGTAAATATTGGAAGCAACTTTCTTGGTGATGGTGAATAGGCAGGTCATGTTAAGGTGGATTTCACAAGGGCCCTATAAACAAACTCATCAGATGCCATCTGTACGAGAGCATGCTTGTCAGAAGCCTATGGTGCGTTGAATGACATATCTACTATGTACAGTTTATTGTGCTTCGCACTTCCTGGAGAAGCAATTTTATGGAAGATATATTATTAGCTCCTACCAAAGGAGTTTAGGACGAAAACAAATGATTGGCCGAGGAATAGAGACTTTACAAATCAAAACTGAGGATTGGTACTCCATTTCTTAAATTTCATATGTATATGGTTACAATTATTTACGTTCTACAATTATTTACGCTCCCGGTGTGCCTTTGGTCATTTCGAAGCAGATATTCGTATGCCCATTGGGTTATTTTAGGATGGCACAGGTTTCGGCTTGACTGCTTTCCTTGGTTTCCTTTTGGTTAGAAGGTGGCTAGCCTTGCTAGACTAAGGAAAGAAAGGTAATTGCTTACAGACAGAACTGCCTATGGTCATGTTCTTGGTGAACCCTAGGAGCTTGATATGATCATGTCTGAGGTTCCTTCGATCATGGAATTCTCTCACAGTTCGTTGATGGGATCCAGATTGCAAGCCGTCATTGGCCACTCTCGATTTGACTTGGATCCGGTTCCCCGAATTGCATCTTCTGTTTTCTTTTTCAGTTTCTGCAATTGTACTATTCTGGTATAAATCTAGAGGAGTTCAGTAGCTATTTGGGTTCTTTATAATAGCAATTCCATCATCATGCCTGCTGACTTCTGTGGGCCGTGGCAAGCATCATAATTGATACATCTTATGCACACGTTACTTTCAATTTTTTATCGAGTGCTGTTATTTTTATTTTTGTTTTTCAAATTTGACAAAATCATTTTGTGTTAACAGGCATTTGGCTGGGCATATATCAACAATCGCCACGATACCTGGGAACAATTTTATGTCTACTGGATATGCCCTTTCATTGGTGCCATTCTGGCTGCTTGGGTTTTCAGGGTTCTCTTTCCGCTGCCACCAAAGGCCAAGGCTAAAAAAGCATGAGATAGGATAGATGAAGCAGGAAACAGATATTTGTGATGCTCTGGAATGAATAAACCAGTTAGGCTGTCGTGACTGGAGCTGTTGCAGGTTTTCATTTTAGGTGAACTGTTTTTAGTTTATGTTTTTGCTGTAGTAATCTCAGTTATGGTACTTCAATCTCTCTGATCATAGCTTTGTTTAGATGCGTCTTGAGTGCACGGCTAATCTAGGACCCAGCTGCGTGCTCTCGATGCGTAGAAATTTGTTACACATTGTACGGCTGCATAAATGCTCTCTCTTAACTTTAACTCCATCTCCTCCCTTATTTTAACTCTGGACATGGGGGTTTTAGAACAGGCCTCAGCCTTAATTGAAACAAAGAAGGGGACTTTGCATTTGGTTCCTTGCTGTATGCCGTCCAAGGTGATAACTCCGGCACCTTTAAGACACGGTTAAGGCGTTTGGACTGCTTTACAATGCGTGTCAAAGTTTGATGTGGCATGCTGTGAGTGGCCGCGCTCTAGACCCGTCCCATCCATTGGCTATGCGAACTCAAAAGAGGGTGGTTTTGGGACGCCAGCTTTGTCGGCTGACTGTTGGATCTGCTAAAAAATGGGGCGGCCTGCCCAGCTCGTCTGAGCTCGGTGCATTTTGGACGGTTCAGATCTAATTTTTCAGTTTGATGGGTTGGATTGGGTCAGAAATTTGAGCTCGTTTTTTAAGTGAGCTGGGTTTAGGTTTACATCAATTGAGCTCGCGCCTAATTATTTAAATTAATAATATATATATATATTAAATATTTTTGTCATTTTTCAAATTTATATTCTTAATCTAATTCTTAAATTTCTAATCCTCCTCGCCGCGTCATCATCTTCCTCTCTCACTGCCATCGCATTGTCCGCTTCCTCTCGCTGCTTGTCTCGTTGTCCAGCTCCTCTTGCTGAGAGTGTGTCGTCTGCTCTCCCTGTCGCCGTTGCTGCATCGTCCACTCCTCTCAACGTCTGGAGTTATCGAACTTGGCCCGGCCCGATAGGCAGCTCTTCTGACTGCAGGGCAGTTCGTTACCCAGCATATGCATTCTATGCTTTACTTAAAAGAGGGCATTGAAAGAAAGTGTTTGGCATGACTATCAGTATTCAATTTTTGACTTTTATTTTGAAGTTTAGAAAATCAACAAACTGGTAAAAAGATTGATTCTACACGGGTGAGGTCGAGCATTTGGATTTTTGAGAGCATGCGGTGAGCGACCGCGCTCAAGCCCTGTCCCATTCAATTGGCTATGCAAACTCAGGAGGATGGTTTTAGGACGCTAGCTTTGGCTGCCGACGGCAGGGCATTGTAAGAAAGTCTAGGCATGTTTGGCATAGCAACCAGTTTTCAGTTTTTGATTTTTATTTTTAAAATTATGAAATCAATAAACTGGTAAAAAAAAATCCATTCTACAATCATGAGTTGGAGCATTTGGAGATTTTAGAGCATGCTGCAAGTGACCGCGCTCTCAAGACCTATTCTTTTTTTTATTGATATAACGGCTGCTCACTCTACTCTAATATAGGTACAGTCAATAGAATTAAAAGTAAGAAAATGACATAATGGTGGAAGAGAGACCCTTTGGTGTGTCTAGAGGACCTTTTCGGAGTGCTGGACGGCATAGGTGGCGACCCAGTCTGCGACCCTGTTTGCTTCCCGATACACATGCACAGTCTGGAAGGCTCTATAATCTTCTGCCATCTGATGAATGTCATAGAGTAGAGGGGTCTCATCCCCCCTCCGCCTCTTCTCTCGTAATCAATCGATCACCGTGGCTGAGTCTCTCTCAAGAAGGATCTGCTCTGCCCTCAACACCCGTCTCGCATAGCTGATGTCTTTTCATGCTACTTTGAGCTCCACTCCTATCACTGACAATCCAGCGGTGCTTCGCACCCTCCCCCCCTACGTAGCTATTAGCAGTGAGTTGTGACTTCTAATCACGAAATCCACACCTACTCTATCTCCATTGCTTGAGATGATACCAATGAAATTTACCTTAAGATGGCCGGAGGGTGGGAGCTCTAAAGAGACAAAGACGATTCTGGATATTATAACAACAAAGAGGGGGTTCCAGATATCCCTGGCCATCCCAAATAAGGTCGTCGTGGTAGCTCTGGCGACCTTAGCAGCCTGAAGAAGAGCTCTTTCCACTGCACTCCTCAAGGGCACCCGCATGTCTTCAAAGACTTGGGCGTTTCCGTCTAACCATATGTGATACACCAAATAAGCACATGTGACTCCCCAACCCATTGTCCTCGAGTTCCACATGACTGTCCTCATTTGGTGTAGTAGATCGTCAGCAGATCAAATGACCTGAGGCAAGGGGAACGCAACTCTCCTCTAAATGTGTACTGCCCGCAGGCACTGAAGCAGAACATGAATGATGGACTCCTCCATATCAGGGCATCTATCACAGCTCGGGGTGATTCTGACTCTCCTTTCTTCCAACACGCTCTTGGTCGGAAACAACCCCATGCCACCTTCCATAAGAATAAGGCTATACAAGGGTGAACACGCATCCTTCAGATCTATCTACCATCCATCTGCCTGATAGTATCCCCTTCCATCACCTCTTATAAGTTCATGGCCCGCACCTTGGACCTACCCATGGCTGCCCAGACCAACCTATCCACCATCTCCCTTGTAGGTAACAGAATGGCCAGAATGCTCTCGGCAGCTGCTCCCTAAGACCTCCCTAATCAGTGGCTCATTCCATCTGCTTCCACTCGGGATGATCAGATCATTGACTCTACAGCCCTCCAACCTTGCTGAATTAACTAGGGTTGGTACTTGACAGAGCTGTTTGACTGGCTGGCAGACCACCTTCCATGCCATCAGGTGGATACCCCTTTTGCCCTCCTGTCTACCCCAAATAAAGTTTCTGAATAACTACTCTAGAGACCTTAAAAGCGACACCGGCATAATGGTATTCGATAACAGGTAGACCAGGATCGAACTGAGAACCGACCGCACTAAGATCACTTTACCCATCATAGAAAGTACTCCCATCTGCCACCCCTCGAGCTTGCGTATGATGCTCAACTTGACGTCAGCACAGTCACTACCTCTGAGGCGACGCCCCGTGATGGGAACTCCTAGGTACCTCATAGTGCCCTCTTGCTCTTCCACTCCCAACATCAAGGATGCCTTCACCTGTGGCTTGGTCTTCGGACTGAAGCTGATCGCCGACTTGGCTAGATTAACCCGTTGCCTAGAAGCTGCACAGTAATCCCCAAGAATGCTTGGAATGGCCCTTGTTGTCTGCCTTGTAAGCCACGTCAGAAGAAAACAGTCATCAACAAATAAGTGTGATATCTGAATAGGTGTTGTCCATGTCTGTATGTCTCCAAAATCTGGGTCTCCTAGTATGTCGAAGGGTTCTGGATAACGCATCCGAGCATAGAATAAAGAGTAATGGAGAGAGTGGGCACCCCTACCACATCCCAACCGAAGACTCGAAAAAGTGTGTAGGCGAGCCGTTTACCAGTATGGCAAAGAAAGATCTATTCCATTCATTGGCTATGCAAACTCAAAAAAAGAATGATTTTAGGATGCTAGCTTTGTCTACTGACTGCAGAGTAGTTCGAGCATTTGCGGAGCATTTGTGTGTTTGGCATGGCTACCCATTTTCAATTCTTGGCTTTTACTTTTAAAATTATAAAATCAATAGACTGGTAAAAAATTGATTCTATAACGATGAGCTGCAGCATTTGGAGTTGCTGCAATGGCTAGCCATCATGGTTGACGATTGTCATTTTTGTCTTCTCCCTCTATGATATCTATAACTTATTTTTGCTTTCTTTTGAGTGTTTTTTTAAATAGATTATAATACTATACTATTCTACATTTTAGAATTATGTTTCTTATTAATAATTTTATTTTCCATTATTATTAACTAATTTTTCTTTTTGAATTATTACTATAGACATACATTGCAAATGGTGAGAGAGACAACCATTGCGTATTCCACATGGCTTCAGAGCTCATATACTGGTTGCTAGGATTAAATCTACATGGCTGAGAACGAAGAATCCCTCTCCAAGTAGAAGTTAGGTTCATGGTCAAACACAAGATATTTTTCTTGTTATTCAAAACCATTGCATTTTACCCGAACTATAATTTTTTTCTTTCTTTTGTAGTTATTATATTTGTGGCTGAAACTTAAGATATTTAAATTGTTTTTGGATTTTATTTCTCAAGCAAAAATCATTTATAGGTTTCAAGTATTTTTCAAAATTAATGATCCAAGTATTTTTTAAAAATTAAGAGAAAGAAATGGGCTTGGATGGACAACATGATCTATCCATCTAGAAGATGGATGATGAGAATAGGAAGATGAAGAAAAAATGATGATCTTCTCAAAATGAAATCTTTCCTTGCATCAAGCTACAATGACCTTATAAGAGATTGAACTTAGTTCAAAAATGAGATTGTTTGAAATATATTTTTGGACTCTAGGTTATAATTTGGTTAATCCTAGGTCAATATTTGATATTAGTGGAATTTAATCCATATTTCATATCAATTTAAGCTATTGAATTATCAAGATTGGTCACTTTATTCAGTCTGCATAGATATTTATGCGAACTTCATCACATCTATATTGAGATTACCCTTGGTTGGGTGGAATGCGATGCGATCCATTTAAAAATATTTACACAGGGGGTCTATGAAGCTTCATTCAATGATATCACTCAAAAGCCACGTAAATAACACGTAAATAGCTATATTATACATTATTTCCTTTAGCTACCGGATATGATTCTTCGGATTTTCAAACATAGAGGCACTACAAGAAAAAGGAGCTTTAGCGACGCTTTTTGAGGCTTTTACCACGCTTATAAGCGTCGGTAGGTTACTTCCTGACGCTTTTCAAAGCATCACCGAAGCGTCGGCTATGTCGAGGTGGAAAAAAAATTGCTGACGCGTTTGAAAAGCGTTGCTAAAGGTTATTTTTAGCGACGCTTTTAAGCGTCGCTAAAATCCGTCAAGCAGTGAAATTAGCGACGCTTTAAAGCGTCGTCATAAATTTTTTTTTAAAGAAAAAAAAATATAAAAATATCCAAAAAAACCGCCGCCGAAGCCATCGCCGTGGCCGCCGTTGCCTTCTCATGATCCCCGCCATCTCTGCCTCCGCCACATCCGCCGCCATCGCGGGGGCGGGCGATCTGGATGCTTCTCGAATGGAAACGGCGACCTTGGCGAGATCTTTCTGGATTCTTTTCTGGGACCGGACGGAGGACGTGACCCGGGCCTCGTCGCGCCACCGGAAGGCGGTCTGGAGCTCGAACTGGGTTTCTTTGAGGGAGATGAGGACTGATCGGAAGGAGCCGTAGGTGTCGGCGAAGCGGAGGAAGTCGTCGAGGAGGCGGTCGGTCCAGGGGGTGGAGGAGCGGCGGTGGAGGGTGTCTTGGGCCTGGGGGAGCTGGTGGAGGTCATCGAGGGAGGCGTGGAGGAGCTCGATCCGGGCGAGGCCGGCGCAGATTCAGTCCGAGGAGCCGGACTCCGGCTCCGGGCGGGACTGCCAGGACCGGAGGGCGTGGATCGAGATCGCGATCTCTACAGAGAGAGAGGCGATGGGTACCTTGGCGGGGGAGGAGGAGAAGGGATCGGGGGCCTGGGTGGCCTGATAAGGCATGAAACCGACGCCGGAGAAGAGGGAAGAAGCTTCGTTGAACTCCAGTGACGCCAGAGAAGAGGGATCGGGGGCCTGGGTGGCCGCTCTCTCTCTCTCTCTCGCTTCTTGGAAGGGATCTGATCGAGAATCGGGAGGGGGTTAGAGATTTGTAAGGGAGGGGGTTTGAGGGATTGGGAGGGGGGAGGGGATT
>JAOXJJ010000672.1:0-38729 GCA_025769935.1 Phoenix roebelenii | reverse complement strand
TTTTATCCCGTTGTTTAATCATTGGAAGACATCTTGATCTCATTCTCTTAATGTATCGAGGGTGTCGTATTCATTAGGGATGTATCACGTTAAATTGTATTTCTAATTTGATATTTTCTCGATAGTTGTATCAATCATCGAAATAACACTATCATCCTCACTTCATTCTGTTCAAATATCTCCAGTCTCTTCTTTTCTCAACTCAAAACCACTTCAAAATCAACCTCATGATGAAAGGCATTCATGACCAATTGATTTAGAAGGAAACAATTTGTGTATTAATATCATAATGGCTCCGTAAGAGCATTTTATTTTGATTAAAAAAAAGATTTTATTTTGTTTCTATATGTTGGCCTATTGCACATGTGCTTCTAGGTCATTTAGGGCCAGGTGTGGTAACAGTGAAGGTCATAGACTTGCATGGGTGAGTTTTTAATTTTTTTTAGCAAACTATTAAAATTCCTGTTGTGGATTTCTACTCATCTTTCTGCATGTTTGCAAGTAAAATATGCATCTCAAAATAAATCATCCAGTGTCTTCAAGCAATGTAATTCCTATCCTACAAACTGAGAAGTTAAAACCAGAGTTTAGTCTTATATATGACAGCAAGATAAACAGTTCTTATCATTGTTAAGAGAGTGATCTACTGTTGTGATCCCAATAGAAAAATTGGCAAAGCCCCAAATTTGATGTGTTAGGTTAGCAGTAAAAGCTGAACTTTCTTACTACCAAAAAAGAAAAAAAATTCCAAATTCTGTAATTTTGTAAAACAATTTCCGCCATATTTTGGCACTGCTGCTTTTGAAAAAGTATCTTATAATAACTTTACATATATAACTATGCAGAATACCCTTCTTTTTTAAGATGGAGGGGCTACTCTCTACTTGCTACCCTATAACAGCCCCTCCTAGGTTGGAGCACAGGCCTCTAGGCAGATCGAGACGGTACCTGCAAGACAAGGCTTAGTATAATCAGGGATCAAAGCAAGGGCAAAAACCTTATGGAATCAGGCTCCTAAAAGAATAGTGCCCTACAAACCAACCGCAATCTGTGTTGCGATAGAGTTTCTTTTGTTTTCTCCAGATCATGTACATGACATTTTGATTATAAATAAAAAGGCATTATGTTTCATCATTTGCTGCATCTCATATTTATGATGAACCCCATAGATTAGGACAATGTTTTTAGGGCTATGATGAGATTATGCCAGTAAGACCTAAAATCCTAAAACCCTAATCTAAGATATTCCTAGTTGTTAGTACATTGAGTCGAAGATTAATGCTACCGGTAAGACTGGCACATCTTATGTATGCTTGATGCAGAGGGTGATTGATCTCACAATTACTTGTGTAGAGACACTAATACAAAGATGTGGGTGCTCATTAGAGAAATGAGTTCACTGAATTGACCTGCCAAGAGAATATCTTATGAAGTCTTACTTACATATCAAAAGATGATTCTCTTAGTGGGAGTTGTGCAACTGATCCTTTGACCTGAGATCACCATGGTATCTTGTGCACATGAATCCATGTTTTGGTTTACTCTCATCCATGACAATAAATTGTGCATGGGGTTTTCCGAATATGGTGAATTGTGTACGAAAGTTATGAGTAGGTCGACAAGAAATCAATCACTTCTAGTAAGAGAAGACCGTATCCTACTTACTCCAATCATATGATAATTCAGAAAATCTTTGATCAAAGTAAAATAAAAATTAGAAAGAGTTTCTAATGTTTCATTATTCGAATTATCATTAGAAGATTGAGAGAAACATGAATATGTAATGGAGTTTGACATAGATCCATACTCATGTACATATTCGGGATGCAGTTTGATTGAAGGATTGAATTGTATGGTAACTTGCCACTGAAGGGTATATTTCATATTTCTACTAAATTTTATATCTTTCGGTTAGACATGATACGTTGCTAGACGTCAATCTTGTCTTGCAGGTTTGATCGAATTAAAGAGTTTAATTTGATCACCAATTAGAAAGGATTCTAATTGTTAAGTTCGGATTCGCACAATTTGTACCTAAATCAATTAGAAGAGTTCTAATCAAGTTAGATCAACTTACACCCGTACCTACTGCTGGGTAGGTATGGAACCCAATGGGTCACACACAAGAAAATTGATCAAAAATCTAATTAGATTAGATCATGTTTGCAAGATAAACATGTTAGCACGTGTTGCAAACCTTAGTTCCTGATTCGAATTGGATTTGAATCTGATTCTTGATTTGGATTGATCTAATTTGATTAGATCATATCCTAATATGTGTTGGCCAAGAGTTGGCACCTAATTGGCTTGGTTTGAATCTAACTGCATTAGATTTAATAACATATTCACTTTTGACCATTAGATCTTCATCAACCATTGGATGAAGACATAATGATAAGTTAGTTTGAACCAAATGGATCGGGTTAGATAGGGCCTTTAATCATAACCATTGGATGAAGATATAATGGGATCATGATGTGGCGCCTTGGATTGGAGCCCTTGGATCATCAAGCCGTTGGATGATGACATAACTTCCTTCTTGATGGTGCCTTAAATCATAGCCATTGGATCATGATGTCCACCATTAGATGGGGACATAATTGGCTGAGTAATGAGGCTTCATAGGGGCGTGATGATGTGAGGAAGTCCGCAGGATTTTTGATAACGCGCTCTTCTTATCATGCGGTGGATAGATAAGGATGAGGCGCCCTTTTCATCCTTATCACATCCCTTCCAAGATACACCTCTTCTCATAAGGCGGTCCCTTTGGATCACACGCCCCCTGATGGGTGAATGGATGGGATGCATCATTTGGTGATGCATCCCTACACCACCTATAAAAAGGAGTGCGATCCCGGTGTTTCAATCAATCCAACTCTCTCATGGTCTGCCGTACCGGTCCGTACCGGCCCGTACCGGCCAGGACGGGCCGGTACGTACCGGTCCGGCCTGGGACCGGTACCGGATCAGCGTGGAATCTGGTACCGATGGTTTACTGTTGAAGAACCGGTACAGGGTCGGTATAGGACCGGTTCAGATCGGTACGGGACCGGTACGGACCGGTTTGGGCCGCCACCGGTACGCCGATCGATACCGGTATGGCGGACCTTGCTCTTTCTTATTTCTTCTTTCTTACAAGTCTTCTTTCTTTCTAACATCTCTCTTTTAGGTTGTCCTAAGCCAAGACAAGAGGGTCTTCTTTAGGACAAATAGCTTAGAAGAAGATTTAGAAAAAAGAAGAAAATTAGAAAGAAAGGAAAGCAAGTCATTAGAGTTCTTTGGAAGAATTCAACATCAAGGATCAAGTTCTTTGGAGCTAGAGTCTTGAACCCAGTTCCTGTGTGGATCAACGTTGGAGGGTGAACACTTGGGCACCTAGTGAAAATTCTGCATATTAGATATAGCGTTGGAGGTATTCCTCTATTCCTCTATTTATATTTATTTATTTGATTGTTACCATTAAGATGATCTTGGTTCATAAGGATTTGATGTAACAAAATTTTATTAAGAAATTTTTGAAATCCCGCGCTTCCGCTGCCCCCTAATATCATATCAAAACCCTACAGTGGTATCAGAGCTTACCTTTATTGGTTCAATCAAATGAACATGCATGATGTAGGATTTATAATTTGCTATGAGATAGCATTGTTATATGTTGTAGCATGTTTATAAAAATGCTGAGATAGCAATATTATATGATTGTTATACGCTATGAGATAGCAATGTTATATTGTTCAAATGTCTTAAAGCATGTTCACACTTCTTGCTATGTTACATTAGAAATGCTATATATGTATGTGTTACATTTATAGAATGTGCAAAAGACTAGAAAGCCCTCATAAAAATTATATTAAATCGTAGTGCAAAATACTTTAAGCTGACCCATTTTGGATCAATTGATCAATTGGTGTCTAGAAAAGTATCAAAGGTGGTTACTTAATTAGGACCGTTGCGAAAGCACAGGGAGCCTCCCACCTACTTACCTGGCCAATTTGATTAATTATCTTTTATGGATAGCTTAATGTTGAAAAAACACTACTCCTAGCCTTTCTTCATGCCTCGACACTATTTTATCAAGATTCATGCTAGTTTGTTGTGCTAACACAATACTTGCTATGGAAACTGATATAATATTGTCTTGGTGCATTAAGATGCTTATGGCATATTTTAATATATTACTTTGTTGTGCTAACACAAGGATAACATTATTCAAATATAACTGTATGAAAATGAAGGGTTTGACTTAACTAAAACATTATAGTTTGTTGTGTTAACACAAGGCTATAAGTATTTTAGAGAACAAGATAATGTTGAGAATTGCATGAGATGCAATTGGAAAGAGTTTCCTACCTCTGAACTCATAAAGATTTGTTGTGCTAACACAAGGCCTTTATGAGGAATTAGGATCTCAACCCCACTAAAAAAAATAATTAGGATTTTCTCGTTTATCATAAGAGAGGGCTATAATATTCGGTAAAAATAGTGGGAGTAACAATTAGATAAAAGTCTTCATCTAATTGTATATATGTCATCATGATTGGTCTGCTTATGTTAGTTTTGTTCTTTGCTTATGTAGAATTAATTCTGAATTAATGGCTTCTTCACTATCACTGAGAAGCATCTTGGATGCCAACAAGTTGACCGGTCCGGAATCTTAAGATTGTTCTCACTCAGGAGAAACTTTCTTACATCCTCAAAACCCCTGATATTGGATCAATAGGGGATGATGCTACAGAAGAAGTTGCCACACACAAGATGTGGAAGAATGACAGTTTGACTGTCAAGTGTATCATGCTGGCCTCCATGAATTGCAAAGGCAGCATGATAACAAGGATACTCTCTCTATACTTCTTAATTTAAAGAAGCTATATGGAGAGCAAAGTAGAACTACTAGATATGAGATATTTAAGCAGTTATTCTGTGCAAGGATGAATGAAGGGACATCCGTGCAAAACCATGTTCTTATGGTTATTGACTTGATCACTAGATTGAATCAATTAGGTTTTGCTATGAATGGTGAGCTAAGTCAGGATTTGATCCTCCAGTCTCTCCCTGAATCCTTCTCTTAGTTTGTTGTAAATTTTCACATGAACAAACTGAATACCTCTTTGCCTGAGCTGTTGAATATGCTCAAGACAGCCGAGACTCATATTAAGAAAGAAAAGGGTCCACTCCTTATAGATAAAAGGAGGTCAGACAGTAAGGGTTCTAAGAAAAGATTGAACCCTAAAAGTAGCAAGATGAAGAGGAAGAAAGGAAAGAAAATCTCCGGATCAAGTACTTGTTTCCATTACAGCAAGGAAGGCCACTGGAAAAGGATTGCAAGAGTTTTCTTGCAACTGTAAATCCTGATGCAAGAGTTGTATCAAAAGGTATGTTTTACATGCCAGTTTGTCATTAAGTTCTTTAAATTCAAATTCATGGGTATTGGATACCAGATGTGGTTCTCATATATGCAAGTCATTACATGGACTACAGAGAATTAGAAGTTTGAAGAAAGGCGACTTCGAGCTTTATGGCGCTGGAGGAGAGTCCATCCAGGCTGAAGCTGTTGGAACCTACAGATTGCAGTTGCCATAAGGCAAGCTCTTGGAGTTGGAAGACTGTTATTATATGCCAAAAATTATTAGAAATGTAATTTCTATTCCTTTATTATTAAAGTAAGAATTTGAAATTAATGTAAAGAGCAATGGTTGCTCTATTTCTTTTTCTAATAAATTTTATTACAATGATATTATGGAAAATGGTCTTCTAGTTCTGTCTCTTAATAACAATATCTATTATATTGATAAAAGCAACACAAGAAAGAGAGAAGAGATGAATAACACCCTCATTTGGCATTGCCGACTTGGTCACATAAGTGAATCAAGAATAAACAAGTTGTACAAAGAAGAGTTCTTTGATCCTTATGATAATGAATCATTAGAAACTCGTGAATCTTGTCTTATGGGAAAAATGACCAAGTCTCCATTCACTGGACATGGAGAAAGGGCAAGTGAGTTATTAGGACTTATGCATACAGATGTATGTGGTCCTATGACAACTCCAGCTATAGGTGGATACTCTTACTTCATCACATTCATTGATGATTTATCAAGGTTCGGATGTGTGTATCTTATAAAACATAAATCTGAAGCCTTTGATAAGTTTAAAGAGTATCAAAGTATGGTTGAAAAACAAACTGGAAAGAATATTAAAATCCTTCGATCAGATCGAGAAGGTGAATACCTTTCTAGTGAATTTTTAAATCATCTTAAAGAAAAGGGTATTCTCTCTGAATGGGCACCTCCATATACGCCACAGTTAAATGGTATAGCAGAAAGGAAAAATCGTACTCTATTAAATATGGTACGGTTCATGATGTGCTTTACAGACCTTCCTATTTGCTTCTAGGGTTTTGCCCTAGAAACTGCTGCATATGTATTAACCTTCTAAATCTGTATCTAGCACTCCATATGAGATATGGAGAGGTAAGAAGCCAAATCGTAAGTACCTTAGGATATGGGGCTGTCAAGCTTATGTCAAAGGAAATTTTGGACACAAGCTACATGCTAGATCAGATAAGTGTGTATTTATAGATTATCCTAAAGAAAGTATAGGATACCTCTTCTATCATCTTATTGAACAAAAGATCTTTGTTAGTAAGCATCCACTTTCTTAGAGAAAGAGTCTATCCTAGAAAAGGGCAAGGATAGGAGAATTGAACTTGAAGAAGTTTAAGACCTATAAATGGAGACACAAGATATTCCTCAAATAGATTTATCTATGGATGAGGTACAACCACAACACACATCTCCTCTCCGAAGGTTAGATAGAGTGTGAAGAGCACCTGAGAGGTATGGGTTTATCATTGAGAATGATGAAGCCCACATCGTTGAGAACGATGATCCTCTGACCTATTATGAAGCTATCGTGAGTAGGGACTCTGACAAATGGCTAAAGGCCATAAAATTCGAGATAGACTCAATGTACACCAACCAAGTATGGACTTTGGTTGATGCACCAGAGGGTGTAAACTCTATAGGTTGCAAGTGGGTCTATAAGAAAAAAAATGGAGCAAATGGCCAAGTAGAAACCTATAAGGTCAAATTGGTGGCAAAAGGTTTCAGGCAAAAGCAAGAAATTGACTATGATGAAATTTTTTCACCAGTTGCCATGCTTAAATCTATTCTGATTTTGCTTGCAATAGCTGCATACTATGATTATGAAATCTGGCAAATGGATGCTAAAACCGCCTTCCTTAATAGTCATCTTGAGAAAGAAGTTTACATGACTCAGCCAGAAGGATTTGTCTCAAGTGGGAGAATAAATCAAGTATGTAAGCTTAAGAAATCCATTTATGGATGAAAGCAATCATCGAGTTGGAATATCCATTTTGATATGACAGTCAAAGAGTTTGGCTTTATCAAAAATGTGAATGAACCTTCTGTGTATAAGAAGACAAGTGGGAGTGCCATTGTGTTTTTAATTTTGTATGTAGATAACATACTTATCATTGGAAACAATATTCCAATGTTACAATCGAGTTTTTCCATGAAAGACTTGGGTGAAGCATCCTATATACTTGGAATTAAGATCTATTGGGATAGATCTAAAAGAATGCTAGGCTTGTTCCAGTCTAGGTACATAGATCGTGTGCTGAAAAGGTTCAGCATGGATGGAAGTAAAAGAGGTTACTTACCCATGGGTCATGGCATATGTCTCTCTAAGAAGATGTCTCCTAAGACATCTGAAGAGAGGAATAGAATGAATTATATTTCCTATGCTTCAACAGTAGGGTCAGTTATGTATGCTATGCTATGTACCAGGCCTGATGTTGCTTATGCCTTGGGCATAGCAAGTAGGTTTCAGGCTGATCCAGAAGAGGATCATTGGAAAGCAGTGAAAAGCATTCTTAAGTACTTGAGAAGGACTAAAGATGTTTTTCTAGTATATGGAGGATCTGAGTTGAAACTAGAAGGATATTCTGATTCTAGTTTTCAGTCAGATCTAGATTATAGCAAGTCCATTTTATGGTATGTCTTTACCTTGTATGGTGGTGTAGTGAGTTGGAAGAGTTCCAAGCAGCAGACTGTAGCTGACTCAATCACTAAGGCAGAATACACTACTGTAAGTGAAGCTGCTAAGGAAGTAGTCTAGATGAAGTTCATCATTGAATTGGGTGTGGTTCCTGTGATTGTTGAACCAATAACAGTTTATTGTGATAACACTAGAGCTGTTGCTCAGGCGAAGGAACCAAGATCTCATCACAAATCCAAACACATTCTAAAACGCTTCCACCTCGTTCGAGAGATTGTCAAGAGACAAGATATCTACAAAGAACAACCTAGCAGATCCATTCACTAAGGCTTTACCTCAACAGCAGTTTGATCGCCACCTCGATTGTATGGAGTTAAAGTTTAAGAGGGAGAATGAAAGAACAGTGTCCTACAAGCCAACCACAATATGTATTGCGATAGGGTTTCTTTTGGTTTTTCCAGATCATATACATGACATTTTAATTATAAATCAAAAAAGCATTATATTTCATCATTTGCAGCATCTCATATTTATGATGAACCCCATAGATTAGAGCAATGGTTTTGTTAAAAGTATGCCCTAGAAACCAATTTAGCAGACACATTGTAATTGTTCTAGGACAAAATGTGTACTTGACCTTTTTATTGATTAATAAAATTGGGCATTTTGTTCATTCATGTTATTGTGTCCATAAATCGTCGTAGGAATTAATAAGATGAGAACACATATTCTCAAGAGTTGAGAATTTAAGACATGTCATTAGGTAGTTAATTCCTGAATTGCTCCTGATCGATGGATCATGACGAAGGACGGTGATCGATCCTATGAGATTATTGCACATATCACTTTTCTTGATAGACAAGTCTTTAGTCCACAGTATGGGGACACTGGAGTGATTGTGCAAGTGCTTGTTAGAGAATAAGGGTACTGAGCGTGAACAAAGCAAGAAGTCATTTGGATGTCCATTCACTCATCAGTGACTTACTTGATGCTGCAGTTGTATGACTAGTACATAGACCTACGATGTCTCAGCTAATCACGGTGAGATTGCTGTAGTTTGACGAGTACATAAATAATGGGCCCTAAGAGTCCTTGTGTAAATTGGCTGCAGTAGGTTCACTGTCGGATTAAGGTTGCATCTAGATGAGATCTATCGACCTTGATAGATTAGGAGTGATCCTATGTGATTAATGAGACTAAGTTCAAAAGACCTTGGCCAGGGTAGTTTTGGAAAAAGAGTTTTTCAATCTCGAACTTTAGTTAAATAAATTTGACATAAGACACACGATGAAGTTTGATGAGTTATCCATAGCCTCCATCTTGTCGGAATCCACGATAGAGGTACTGTATCATAGGCTAACTGCACATAGAGATTCATCTATTCCATTCTGCTAGGTTGCCACTATATGCTGCTAGGTGTCACTAGTGGATTGTGAAACTCGAAGGCATTCACTTGATAATCAGTGAACCCTGAAGAGAAGAGTTGAAATTGTTGTAACCCATTGAAAAAAGTTTCAATGATATTGTGATGGAGACCACAATATATCTCACTACCAGATAGAATAGAACCTATGAGGTCACACACATTAGAGGTTTTGATCGTTTTGACGGTTGGATTGCGATTTAGAATCGCAATAGATCTTGATTGTCAATTTAATTGATAATTGGTTTAACCCATTAAAAGTTAGTGAGTTAAAGAAGAAGGATTTGCAATTTGATTGATTCAATTGGACCTAATTAAATTAGACTCAACCTTATTGGATAAGGTTAGAAAGGTCTAATTAATTAGAACTCCTTATTAGATAAGAAACTTAATTTATGAAGTCCAATTTGGATCCTAATTGGATTAGGATTCACATGAATTAAAGTGGAGGACACATTGGGTTCTAATTGGATTAGAATTCAATTGATCAAGAGGGACCACATGTTTTCTAATTGGATTAGAAAATTAAAGCATGAATGCATGGGATTGTCCTATCCTTTAAGCGGGCCAAAACGAGGAAAGGAGGGGCTCCTTGTCACACGCCCAAAGGAAAGGAGGGTGCCCTCCTTTCCTAGTTTGGTTCAATGCGCCCCATGGAGAGGCATCCACCCCTCCTTCTCCTCTTCTCCTAGATTGGCACACGGCAAAAGGAGAGCCCTTGATTCTCTCCAAAACCTTTGAAGTGAGGGATGTGAAAGAATTAAGGGTGTGGTAAAATTTGGAGAGATGAATCAAGGAGTGATTTCTCATTGAAATTATTCCTTATTTAGCTAGGCATGAGATGCCTATAAAAGGAGGGGTGGCGTGGGGCATTAAAGAGTATTGGAAGCATTGGAGTCCCTTGATTCAGCCGCCCACCCTCTTCCTCTTAGGCGTCAGCAAGAAAAGGTGAAGAAGCATGCCGACGTCTTCTTCCTCTTCCTCCTTCCTCTCAAAGAAATCAATGAGTTGATTGAAAGAGAGAGAAAATCAGCCATCAAGAGAAGAACTCTGCAAGGGAGCTAGCACCTCGGTGAGATCAAGGTTCTTGGAGCGGTCTACTCGTGTGGATACCTGTAAAGGCCGGACGCTTGTGCGGCTTCAAGCGAACCAAATACAGCGATCATTAGATAGCGATGAAGATCTACCCCCTCAAAGGTAAAGATAGAATCTTTACTTAGATTAATCGTAGATTTGAAATTAATCAAGTTATTAATTTTAATCTTTCCATTAGATTTCATAATCTTCTGAGTTAGAGAACTCAGAATTTTTTTGAAATCTACATTTTCTAGGACGTTCATGAGATGAACGACCCCGTGCATATCTTTCCGCTATGATTGTCACAATGCGTGCGGAGGTAACCCGGCAGTGGTATCAGAGCCGCATTTTTGGGATTTAGATTAAGATTAATAGGCTTGGTTAGGATTTAATTTAGATCTGAAAATTTTATATGCTTGTTGAAATTTCTGCATGCTGAAATTTCATATTTCAGCATGCAGATTTTTGTTTTAAAATCTTGATCTTGCATGTTTTTAATTAACAACGAGATTGCAATAATTAAAATCATGTCTTGCATGATCAAAATTTCAGTTGATAGCATATTATAATTAAAACTTTCAAATATGAAATTATATGCATGGCTCAATCAAAGATTCATGATCATAAATAGATATTTCTTTTATTTATGCCAATGCTTAAAAGGAAATTGATATATGCATGAGATGCATAAGATATCATCAAATCATGGATTCATGATCATTAAAGGATAATTTTGTTTAGGCTTATGCTTAAAAGGAAATTGATATATGCATGAGATGTATATATGTTAAGCAATCTTTTCATGAGATGTGAAAAAAAACTCAAATAGATTAGGTCATTTACATAAGATGTAAACCTAAACTAATATGTCATTTGAATAAGATGTAAGCACATAACATATGAAAGGGTTTCATATTTACATAGGGTGTAAACCTACACAAATATGTCATTTACATAAGTTATAAGCGCATAACATATGAAAGGATTTTCATATTTACATAAGCTGTAAACCCTAATCGAGACCTAAAATCTCCTCAATCAGTCGAGAGTGAATGATACATTGAGCTAGCCATATTTGATTAATTGATCTAATTGGTGTCTAGAAAAGCATTAAAGGTGGTTACTTAATTAGGACCTTATTCTCTGAGTAAGGGGAGCCTCCCAACTGCTTACCTGGCCAATTGATCGATTACCTCCTATAAAAAGCTCAAAGTTGGAATCACTAAAACTAGATTACCTAATATTAAATCTAGAGGTCTTCCACTGTAGTAGAGTTGCTAAGGTCTTTCCGGCATTAATTTGTTTCGGCTGGATACAGTGGGCAAGTTGCATCGGAAGACTAGACCTCTCTATTAGTATGAGATGTTATGGGGGTAAAAGTGGGGTTGGAGACCAATAACTGTTATGTGAGGACCCAATGATGATTTTACTTCTGCGGAAATTATGGTGGGTCAGACTTAACCAAGGAACGGGACCAATATCTGTTAGGTGAGGTACTTATGACTTGGAAACCAAGTAGACTACAACTTGCTTAAGAGACCTTGTACAAAGAGTTGTACACTCATCGTTTATGTATCACCAACAACTATTAGGTGAAGTGACATGTAAATTGGTGGGACCGTAGCACCCCACTTGAAATCTAGAGTCACAAATTTTCGTTTCTCTACTAGAGGAGTGTAAGAGATTCGAGAAAATAGTGGAAGATATTTGTTTTAAAAGTTCCTAAAACAAATAAAAATTCAAATTCAAGTACAAAATTCTAACTAGGATCTTTACTCTGCAGATAAAAATGTCAGCTTCTAATCCCTTGACCCACATCCTTGAGAACAACCAATTAACTGGACCCAATTATAAGGATTGGCTCTACAACTTGAAATTGTTTTAAGTTGTGAGAAATTAGGATATATACTGGACCATGACATCCTGGTTTACTAGTTCGTCCGACTGCTGAACAGCGTGAGACGCATGCTAAGTGGACGGACGATGACAATAAAGTTAGGTGCTACATTTTGGCATCCATGTCCAATGAACTACAATGCCAGCATGAGAACATGAAGACTGCCAGGGACATTGAATCACCTGCAAGAGTTGTATGGTGAACAAAGTCGCACAGCTCTGTTTAAAGTGTCCAAGAGGCTCTTCAAAGCTAAGATGCGCGATGGGCAGTCTGTCCATGATCATGGTCTGACCATGATAAAGGACTTGAAGGAGCTTGAGAAGCTCAGCATGAACATGCACAAGAAATTACAAACCGACTTGATCCTGCAATCCCTTCATTCTTCATATAGGCAGTTTATAGTAAACTACCATATGAACAAGATTGAATGTACCAAACTTGAATTGTTAAACATGTTGGTAACAACTAAGGAAGCCTTGAAGAGTTCAAGGAGCACAGTTCTCGCTGCCGAGTTGACTTCTACTTCTAAAAGAAAGTCTACCTGGAAGAAGAAGTCTGCAAAGAAGCAGAAGACCGAGAAGAAGCCAAGAAAGGATGTTCCAAAAAAAAGACCGAAGACAAGGAAAAGTGTTTCCATTGCAATGAAGACGGCCATTGGAAGGGGAACTGTCCAATCTACATGGGAGTATAAAGAGCAAGAAGGGAGACACGTCTTCTGAAAGTATGTCAGATATGCTCATTATTGAAACTAATCTAACAGTTTCTTCTACTTTCAGTTGGGTTATAGATTTTGGTTCTAATGCTCACTTGTGCACTACTATGCAAGATCTAAAGAAAAGTAGAAGGTTCATAGAAGGTGCGATAACCCTCCAGGTTGGCAATGGAGCAAGAGTTGCTGCTGTTGCTAGGGGCACCTACCCTCTGTAATTACCGTCTGGATTTAGTTTGATACTTAGGGATTGTTATTTTGTACCTGCTGCTAGTAGAAATTTGATTTCTATATCTTGTCTAGCACAGAAAGATTTTGAATTCAATTTCAAAAAAGACTATTGTTCCATTTATTTGAGAAATAAAATAGTTGCACGTGGTTTTATGATTGACAGTCTCTATCACTTACATTTGGATGTATCTGTGAATGTATCTGAGCGAACAATGAGCACCATAGGATCTAAAAGATCTAGAGATGAGATAAATTAAAAGTATTTATGGCACCTCAGGCTTGGCTATATAAGAGAAGACAGAATAAACAAATTGGAGAAACATGGGCTTCTAGGCTCATTGACTTCCGAGTCATATCTAATTTGTGAATCCTGCCTTCAAAGAAAAATGGCCAAATTACCCTTTGTAGGATACGGGAAGAGGCCCACTGAAATACTTACCCTAGTACACACTGATGTGTGCGGCCCATTCGATATACAGGCTAGGGGAGGTTATTCTTACTTCATAACATTTATCGATGATTGCTCTCGGAATGGGTATGTGTATCTTATGAGATACAAATCTGAAGTTTTTGAAAAGTTCAAAAAGTTTAGATATGAAGTAGAAAAATAAACAGGAAAACTCATTAAGGTTCTTCGATCAGATCGAGGAGGTGAATATCTTAGTGGAGAGTTCCAAGATTATCTCAACGAAAATGGTATAATTTCATAATGGACCCCTCCTAGTACACCTCAACTCAATGGAGTGTCAGAGAGAAGGAATCAGACCCTATTAGATATGGTCAGGTCCATGATGAGCTTCACTGATTTACCCTTATTCCTTTGGGAAGATACCCTACTTTCAGCGATTTACATATTGAATAGAGTTTCCTTTAAGTCTGTTTCTACCACACTATATAAGATATGGCATGGTAAGAAACCAAGTCTTGGCCATCTCAAGATTCGAGAATGTTTGGCCTACGTCAAGCGACAATAGGCGGACAAATTAGAGGCTAGGATAGTTAGTGCTCGTTTTATAGGATAATCATTAGGATACAATTTTTACGTCCCAGAGGATTACAAAGTGTTTGTGAGCCGACAGTCTGTCTTTCTGGAAAAATAATTGTTCCTTGATAAAGGCAGTGGGAGGAAAATTAAGCTCGAAGGAAAAGTCTCTGAAAAGCAACGAGCCACTGTGCCTATAGAACCTATTCATATTAAGCCAATACATGTAGAACCTCCTCCACCTTGTAGATCTAGTAGGATTTTCCATCCTCCTGAAAGGTACTTAGGTATACTTACAGAGAAAGTAGAGGAAGTGTTCCTCATGGAAAATAGGGATCAAGGTAAGGATCCCAATACCTATAATGAGGCGATATTAGACATCGATTCTAAAAAAATAATTGAAAGCGATGAAGTCAGAGATAGGCTCCATGCATTCCAACCAAGTCTGGATCCTAATAGATCCACCAAGGTATAGTACCTATTAGATATAAATGGATCTACAAGAGAAAATTAAGTTCGGATGACAAGGTAGAGACCTATAAGGCAAAGCCAGTGGCGAAAGGTTATAGTCAGCGTGAAGGCATTGACTATCTGAAAACCTTTGCACCTATAGCCATGCTAAAGTCCATTCGAACATTGCTTGCATTGCAGCATATCATGATTATGAGATATGGCAGATGAATGTGAAAACTACATTCTTAAATAGATATCTTGAGGAAGATATCTATATGAAGCATCCTTTAGGTTTTACTTCCAGTGATGGTGATCACAAGGTCTACAAACTGCAAAAGTTTATCTATGGACTAAAGCAAGCATCTCGGAGTTGGAACACTTGTTTTAACGATGTAATCAAATCGTTTGATTTCATCAAGAATGAAGAGGAACCATGTGTTTATAAGAAGGTTAGTGGGAAGGCTGTTGTATTTCTCATATTGTACGTGGATGATATCCTCCTAATTAGGAATGATATTTCTATGCTAACTTCGGTCAAGTTTTGGTTGTCTAAGGAGTTCTTCATGAAATACCTTGGGGAAGCATCCTACAGTTTAGCAATTAAGGTCTATAGAGATAAATCTAAAAGGATGCTTGGCCTGTCATAAAAAATGTACATAGAGGAAGTGCTGAAGAGGTTCAGCATGGAAAACTCTAAAGGGGGATTGCTACCCCTTAGGCATGGGATTCATCTCTCCAAGAAGATGTGCCTCAACACATTTGAAGAGATTCAACGCATGAGCAAGATCCCTTATGTTTCGGCTATAGGGAGCCTCATATATGCTATGTTATGTACACGACCTGATATAGCACATGCTGTGAGTGTCACGAGCAGATATCAGTCGAATTCAGGCGAGGAGCACTGGACAGCTGTAAAGAACATTCTTAAGTACTTAAGAAAAACTAAGGATATGTTCTTGATCTTTGGAAAATGAACAGAATTGAAGGTAAAAGGATACACAGATTCAAACTTTATGTCCGACATTGATGGGTAGAAAGTCTACATCAGGATATATATTCTTGTGCAATGGTGGTTCGGTAAATTGAAAGAGTTCCAAACAACCGATCATTGCAGTTTCTACTATGAAAGATGAGTACATTGCCGCCTCTAAAGCTGCAAAGAAAGCATTCTGGTACAAAAAGTTTGTTGAAGAGTTAGGCGTGATGTCATCAGATGCCATCACACTCTACTACGACAAACAATGGCGCCATAGCACTGGCTAAGGAAACGAGGTCTCACCAGAAGTCCAAGCACATAGAGCGGCGATATCATTTGATACACGACTACCTCGAAAAGAAGTATGTAGAGGTGCAGAGAGTAGACTCCACAGACGTGGCAGACCCATTCACTAAACAGCTGAGTCAGCAGAAGATAGAAGCACATCTTGAGAAGATGGGGCTTAGATATATGTTTGATTGGCTTTAGTGCAAGTGGGAGATTGTTAGAAGTATGCTCTATAAGCCAATTTGGCAGACGCATTGTAATTATTCTGGAGCATAAAATTTGTACTTGACCTTTTTATTGATTAATAAAATTGGGCATTTTGTTCATTCATGTTATTATGTGTCCATGAATCATTCTAGAAATTAATAAGATGATAACACATTTTCAAGAGTTGAGTATTTAAGACATGTGTCATTAAATAGTTAATTCTTGAACTACTCCTGATCGATGGATCATCACGAAGGACGGTGATCGATCCGATAAGATTAGTGCACAAATCACTTTTCTTGATGGACGAGTCTTGAGTCCACAATGTGGGGACACTGGAGTGATTATGCAAGTGCTTGTTAGAGAACAAGAATACTGAGCATGACCAAAGCAAGAAGTCACTTGGATATCTATCCACTCGTCAGTGACTTACTTGATGCTGCAGTTGTATGACTAGTACTTAGACCCGCGATGCCTCAGCTAATCATGATGAGGTTGCTGTAGTTTGACGAGCATATAAATATGGGCCCTAAGGGTCCTTATGGTGCAAATTAGCTGTAGTAGGTCCACTATCGGATTAGGGTTGCATCTAAATAGAATCTATTGAGATTAGGAGTGATCCTAAGTGATTTATGAGACTAAGTTCGAAAGACCTTGGCCAGGACAGTTTTGGAAAAAGAATTTTTCAATCTCGAACTTGAGTCAAATAAATTTGACATAAGATAGATGATGGGGTTTGACAAGTTATTTATAACCTCCATCTTGTCAGAATCCACGATAGAGGTACTGTATCATACGCTAACTGCACGTAGAGATTCATCTATTCCATTCTGCTGGGTTACCACCATATGCTGCTAGGTGTCACTAGCAGATTGTGAGGCCCGAAGGCATTTACTTGACGATCAGTGAATCCTGAAGAGAAGAGTTGAAATTGTTATAACCCATTGAAAAGAGTTTCAATGATATTGTGATGGAGGTCACAATATATCTCACTAGCAGACAGAATAGAACCTATGGGTTCACACACATTAGAGATTTTGATCGTTCCAACGGTTGGATTGCGATTTAGAATCGCAATAGATCTTGATTGTCAATTTAATTGACAATTGGTTTAACCCACTAAAAGTTAGTGGGTTAAAGAAGAAGAATTTGCAATTAGATTGCAATTTGATTGATTTAATTGGACCTAATTAAATTAGACTCAACCTTATAGGATAAGGATAGGAAGGCCTAATTAATTAGAACTCCTTATTAGATAAAAAACTTAATTCATGAAGTTCAATTTGGATCCTAATTGGATTAGGATTCACATGAATCAAAGTGGAGGACATATTGGGTTCTAATTGGATTAAAATTCAAATGATCAAGAGGGATCACATGTTTTCTAATTGGATTAGGAAATTAAAGCATGAATGGATGGGATTGTCCCATCCTTCATGCAGGCTAAAATGAGGAAAGGAGGGGCGTCCGCCCCTCCTTGTCACACGCCCAAAGGAAAGGAGGGCGTCCCCTTCCTTTCCTAGTTTGGTTCCATGCGCCACATGGAGGGGCATCCGCCCTTCCTCTTTCTCCTCTTCTCCAGGATTGCCACACGGCAAAAGGAGAGCCCTTGATTCTCTCCAAAACCCTTTTAAGTAAGGGGTGTGAGAGAATTAAGTAAGGAGTGTGGTAGAATTTGGAGGGATGAATCAAGGAGTGATTTCTCATTGAAATTATTCCTTGTTTAGCTAGGCATGAGATGCCTATAAAAGGAGGGGTGGCGTGGGGCATTAAAGAGTATTGGAAGCATTGGAGTCCCTTGATTCGGCCGCCCACCCCCTTCCTCCTTCCAAGTGTGAGCAAGAAAAGGTGAAGAAGCATGCTGACGTCTTCTTCCTCTTCGTCCTTCTTCCTTCTTCCTCTCAAAGCAATCAAGGAGTTGATTGAAAAAGAGAGGAAATCAGCCATCAAGAGAAGATCTTTGCAAGGGAGCTAGCACTCTGGTAAGGTTCTTGGAGGGGTCTACCTCGTGTGGATATCTGTAAAGGCCGGACGCTAGTGCGGCTTGAAGCAAACCAAATACAACGATCATCAGATAGCGGTGAAGATCTATCCGCTCAAAAGTAAAGATAGGATCTTTACTTAGATTAATCATAGAACTGAAATTAATCAAGTTATTAATTTTAATCTTTCCATTAGATTTCATAATCTTCTAAGTTAGAGAACTCAGAATTTTTTTGAAATCTACGTTTTCTAGGACGTTCATGAGATGAACGACCCCACGCGTCTTTCCGCTGCGATTATCGCAACGCGTGCGGGGGTAACCCGACAGGTTTTGGGCTATGATGAGATCATGCTAATGAGACCTAAAATCCTAATCTAAGATATTCCTAGTTATTGGTACATTGAGTCAGGGATCAATGTTACCGGTAAGACTGGCACATCTTATGTATACTCGATGCAGAGGGTGATTGATCTCACAATCACTTGTGTAGAGACACTAATACAAAGATGTGGATACTCATTAGAGGAATGAGTTCATTGAATTGACCTGCCAAGAGAATATCTTATGGAGTCTTACTTACTTATCAAAAGATGATTCTCTTAGTGGGAGTTGTGCAACTGATCCTTTGACCTGAGATCACCATGGTATCTTGTGCACATGAATCCATGTTTTAGTTTACTCTCATCCATGACAATAAGTTGTGCACGGGATCTTCCGGATATGGTGAATTGTATACGAAGGTTATGAGTAGGTCGCTAAGGAATCAATCATTTCTAGTAAGAGAAGACCACATCCTACTTACTCTAATCATATGATAATTCAGAAAATCTTTGATAAAGGTAGAATGAAAATTAGAAAGAGTTTCTAATATTTCATTATTCGAATTATCATTAGAAGATTGACAGAAACATGAATATGTAATTGAGTTTGACATAGATCTTACTCATATATATATTCGGGATGCAGTTTGATTGAAGGATTGAATTGCACGGTAACTTGCCACTAAAGAGTATATTTGGTATTTCTACCAAATTCTATATTTTTCGGGTAGACATGATACGTTGCTAGACGTCAATCTTGTCTTGGAGTTTAATTTGATCACCAATTAGAAAGGATTCTAATTGTTAAGTTCAAGTTCGCACAATTTGGACCTAAATCAATTAGAAGAGTTCTAATCAAGTTAGGTCAACTTGCACCCGTACCTACTGCAGGCTAGGTATGGAACCCAATGGGTCACACACAAGGAAATTGATTAAGGATCTAATTAGATTAGATCATGTTTGCAAGATAAACATGCTAGCACGTGTTGCAAACCTTAGCTCCTGATTCGAATTGTATTCGAATCTAATTCTTGATTTGGATTGATCTAATTTGATTTTATCATATTCTAATATGGGTTGGCCAAGAATTGGCACCCAATTGGCTTGGTTTGAATCTAACTGGATTAGATTTGATGATACATTCCTTTTTGATCATTAGATCTTCATCAACCATTGGATGAAGACATAATGGTGAGTTGGTTTGAACTCAATTGGATTGAGTTAGATAGGGCCTTTAATCAAAACCATTTGATCTTCATCAGCCATTGGATGAAGACAATGGGATCATGATGTGGCGCCTTGGATTGGAGCCCTTGGATCATCATCAAGCCGTTGAATGATGACATAACTCCCATCTTGATGGCGCCTTCAATCATAGCCATTGGATCATGATGTCCACCATTGGATGGGGACATATTTGACTGAGTAATGAGGCTTCATAGGGGCGTGATGATGTAAGGAGAAAATCTGCAGGATTTTTGATAAGGCGCTCTTTTTATCATGCGGTGGATAGATAAGGATGAGGCGCCCTTTTCATCCTTATCACATCCCTTCCAAGATACACCTCTTCCTTATAAGGCGCTCCCTTTGGATCACACGCCCCCTGATTGGGGAATGGATGGGATGTATCCTTTGGTGATGCATCCCTATGCCACCTATAAAAGGGAGTGCGCTCCCGGTGTTTTCAACCAATCCAACTCTCTCTCTTATTCCTTCTTTCTTACAAGTCTTCTTTCTTTCTAACATCTCTCTCTTAGGTTGTTCTAAGCCAAGACAAGGGTCTTTTTTAGGACAAATAGCTTAAAAGAAGATTTAGAAAAAGGAAGGAAATTAGAAAGGAAGGAAAGCAAGCCATTAGAGCTTTTTGAAAGAATTCAGCATCAAGGATCAAATTCTTTGGAGCTAGAGTCTTAAACCCAATTCCTATGTGGATCAACGTTGGAGGGTGAACACTTGGGCACCTAGTGAAAATTTAGCATATTGGATATAGCGTTGGAGGTATTCCTCTATTCCTCTATTTATATTTATTTATTTGATTGTTACCATTAAGGTGATCTTGGTTCATAAAGGTTTGATGTAATGGAATTTTATTAAGAAATTTTTGAAATCCTATGCTTCCACTGCCCCCTAATATCATACCAAAACCCTACAGCCTACCCCTAGCCTGAGTTGTAAGGATTGCATGATCAAAACCGAAGTTCGGTGGTCAATAACATTATTAGTTAAATGGTACTCGGAAATTTTGTATAAAAAACTTAATATAATATTTATATCATGAATTTTTTATTATATCGTGATAACATGGAATATCGATGGTCATTTTAATTTCAAAGCTAATTATCGATCTACTGAATATCATGTTTGTTTTTCTATTATTTAGCAAGTTTTATGATTTTTTCAATAAATTTATTTGTTAGACTTAAAAGTCAAACCAAATAAAAAACAATGTAGTTATAAATTACTGCTACCATTTGAAAATGATTTGTTATTATCATTCGATAATCTTAAACAAGGTATCCTTTTTTTTTAATTTATCGTAGAGAAAATGTATTACCTGTCACTCAGCATATCTGAATTGTCCCTTAATGTCAAGAAAACACAAATAGTGGGCCGTGATCACGTTCTGAATTTTCCACATCTCATATTTTAGGAAATTTTTGTAGCTTAGACAATATATGTTTGTATATATGTATACATATGTACACATGTATATATATGTGTATGTATATATATGTATGTATCTATGTACTTATGTATGTGTACATACATACATGCATCCTTTCAAGCATGCAAGCATTCATACATACATGCATGCCTTTGTCACTTAGCATATCTCGATTGTCCCTTGATGCCAACAAAACATGAAGAGCGGGTTATGAACATGTGACTGAATTTTATCCAGATCCCAGATTTTAGAAATTTTTTATAGTTTAGACAATATATATATGCATATATGTATATATATGTATGTGTATATATGTATGTGTATATATGTATCTATGTATATATATGTATATTACATACATATATTCATACATTCATACATTCACAGATCCACATATATACATATGTACTTACATACATATGCATATATGTACGTTCTTGGATACATACATACACACATGCATATACAAAATCAATGATAGACTAAGTTCAAGATCCAAACCACTGAAAATGATCTGCATTACAAAAATAACTAGAGACCACATTTGCAATGTTTTGGTGGTCTCTAACCTATGTATCAAGTGGTACAAAATGAATAGTATCAATTGTACTAATGTAGTAAAATACATGATAGGTCACATAAACTAAAAATCCACTTCATGGATTATTATCTACATACCTTAAAACATGGATAGATTTAAATTCACTAGGTTATATATATACGCATGTATGTACATATCTATACATTTATACACACACACATATTTCATATAATAAAGGCCAAATTTATGCAAGAAAAAAAGAATATTTGTACATGACTGTGTAATAATAAGCTACTACAGTAGCAATCTACCACATCCCCTAAAACTATACTGATCCATGAGTTTGCAATGAGACCTACCAATCAATCATTCAAGGACCAATAATTTAGTCAATAACAAGGTTTCACGTGCTGGGGGCTATACTGGTTTTTCACTCAAGCCATGGCGATGTTGAAATGAAAAAAAAACTTAAATAAGGATTAATACTTTTTAATTCAAGTATGCGGAGGCAAGCAAGGACCAACATGGGCCAGCACTTGAAACCTTAGTCAATAGTAGACAAATGTATAGACAATTGCGTAATTAGTATATGGTTGTAGAAGCAATGGTGTTGATGAAGCATGAGGTGGAATACTTTAAGGCAGATGCTCGAGGATGCATAGACATGATGGAGATTCAGAACCTTATGATGAACTAGAGCAGTTGGCAAGAAGTGATGGTGATGATAAGTCTAGAGGCAAGCTGATGTTACATAATATGATCTTTTGGGGAGGGATATGCAAGATTACTTGATGCACAGGAAGGAGTCAAATATATGATATCTGGTTTATGAAATTCACACAGGCACTGAGATTTTAGAAAAATTAGTGAATGCACAGGCTTAACTTGGTGAATCAGGTCTTATAACAAAGTTTAGAAAATGAAGTGGGATTCAAACCACTAACCTATAATTCAACATAAAGCCTCTTAACCATTATGACAGCATTTGCTTTTATTTAACTAGGATAATTATTATACATGTCTGATTATTAGATGAAGATATTTAAAATAGATTTTAATATTTTACAGTCCATTATTTGCAAAAAGAAATACCAATTTTTTCTCTGATATAAATGAAATACACATACTCATTTTATTTTTTTGGATATTTTCAAAAATTTACTTTTATTATAAAAAATACAAAGAAATTTCTCATATTTTACTATATCATACATGTCTTATAATTTTTAGAAAAAGTAAATGATTCAAGATCATTTTTTATTAAAATCACCATTAAAGACTAGAAAACAATGCTGATCCGTTTCATTTATAAAGTAGTATTAATATAAATATATCAATAATTATGCATATTTTCTTATACTAGGTCTATTTTAATTTTTAAATATTTTTTTAATGTAAACCCAATCCAACTGATTGACCTGGAGGTTAGTCCGGTGACCAGTGACCTGAGCCGTTGGTCGTCTCTTGTCTAGGTTTAATAAACATATCTCTCTATATGCATACATATGCAGTATGTATGTATATAGAAATATGCATAAATATTATAACAATTTTTTAATTATATATGATGCATGAACAATAATAAAAGGAGACCTCAGGTTGAATTCTAAAGGAAAATAAATTGTATTGCAAAGAGTAATAATCAATTACACTAAGCAGTAAACCAGTGACTACTAGAGGTCTTTCGTTTGAAAGTCTAAACCCAAACCATGAAAAGGAAAGCTCAACAATATCTACCAGAACCATAAACTTCATTGACTACTTTTTTATTTTAAAATTTTTCCCCTTTCCCCTCATTTTTTAGGGAAAAGGTAGGGAAATAACCCAATATATTTATGAGAAAAAATCCCCATCGGTTAGACCAGAACTTCCTCCATTTGGAAAAGAGCTGCCACCACTAACCAGCCTAAAGTACACTTCAAATATTATGTTACTATTATTATGATTCATTTATCAGTCAAGCCAAATTTGAAAAATTACAATTATATTTGAAAATATTTATTCTGCCAGCAATACCTGTAGACTAAATTCACCCTGTATGTCTGAGGTATGAGGTATGCTGAAAATATTAATTTCTTGAAATACTAAATATATAAATAGATGAGGTAGTTGAATGAAAAAATGATTGGCTGATACCAGTTCAGATGCCTAGGCAACCAACTGGGCACCTGGATGACCAATGGCATGATAGGCTAGGTCTCTCGTTCAAGTTAGCCTTCATCATTTGTCAACCATGACCATGCCCAAATGCTCATAGCTTTATCTCATTCTCCAACATTACCATCTTTAAGCTGATGATCCACAATGGAATCATTTGATCCTTATAAACATCATAAACACATCTCCGCACCTATACATGATATTCTCATTTGTCATTTCATGTTTTTATCAAATGAATTCAGCACTGAAGATGCACTTATTTTGGGGAACCTCTTGTCCTTTAGTCTAAACAACTCCCATGGGTTTGCTGAAGTTGGACTTTAGTGTATTCTATCTTACCCTCTTAACATATGCAATGAAGTTTGTTACACAGTCCCACTCCAACGCACACATTTTAACTATTGCCAACTGTGGTTCATAATACCTGTTTCAATACCTGTATCGTGCCATGCTGGTATAATATCAGTATATGTTGCTTCGTAGTACAAACACTCAGTAATGCCCCCATACTGAGAATTGGCTCAGTACTGGCACAATATGTTACCCTTGGTACCGAATACAATGAACCATGATGCCAACCAACACTATACTAATAGCCTACAAAAGGAGGCCTCCCTTTATAGCTATTATTGCTCTTAAAGCAAATGCAAAAAAGCTAGTGACTTGAAATCGGCACAAATGATGGCATAATGCAAGAAGTCCATGCTAATCATTTATTTCACTTCTATTAAGTCTGTCATGGTACTTATTATAAGTAGTCCTCATAGCATGGTGTGTCGTATCGGCTTGAACCGGACAGTACAAGGTGTACCATACCGTACCGATTCGATACCGATATTCGGTATGTATGGTGTACCGACACTCGGTACGCCAAACAAATTCCATATTGTACCATACCGTACCGACACTGTGCTAGTGTGGCACTAGTACGGAGTTCGGTACCAAGACAGTGAACCTTGCTTCATGGTGTTTTTCAATGATCAGATCCAACTAAATTTAGATATGTCCTTCTATCACACTCCAATCCTTATCTGCATTCTCAAAATCTGAAAGAATATTTAGCATTTCAAATATGGTTATTACAATTGGAGTGCTAGGTCAATCAACCAATTCAATTAGCTTATTTTGTTTTCTTTTTCACTTCATATCTAGCCTTGCTGAAGTGACATTTCTTCTCATCGTAGACGAATGGACTATATAAATTCACCATTTTATCCTCTGAAGGACTAGATCCTAATCTACCTCCTCTCCTGCTTTGCCCACATATCTGTTCAAAAATATCTTCAGTGCATCTTCCTTACAACATGTCTCTTTCGAAAGTCTTGTATACCACATAACTGTCCTAGAAGATTTTCACGAAGTCTAGCTACCAATCTAATTCAGTCAACATGATCTTAACCGTGTCAGAAACATCCTTTTCTAAGCAATACTGTAGTACAGATTGCATGTTTAGAAAAATAATCCATTTTAGGTTTCTATGATTGGTTTTTGACATTCTGTCCAAGTCCACCAACTAGGCCATCCAATTTTTTTACTCCTTTTTTTACTCCTTTTTGCTCAAAACCTCATGTTCTATTTTGTTTTCTTCAAATCAATTACCTCAAACAATCAAATTTGTTCATTTAAAGTGTGTAGCAAAAATATGTCATTAATGCTTCATTGAAATGACGTACTAAAACACAATTGTTCATACTAAATTGTAATTGATCACAAACAAAGGAGGCTCAATGAGGCCCTCTCATAAAATGGGCACATAATGACAATTTTCTGAAGAAAATTTACCAGAACATAGCTGTTTGAATCAAGTATATTAGTACATAACAGAATAAAAGGTTTACTGAAATCAGAACTGCCAGGTGTTACATGATATGATATGAAGTCCAATGCGAAAATATAATAATATACACAGCTGAATACTAACTTTCATGCATCAATGAATTAGCAGACATGGATCAACTGCAACCAAGTGTTAAGAGCAAACTCGCATCTTTCGAACAAATATCAAATGAAATAACATATCAAGAACTCAGATGATTTTAGCTTATAAAACTCCACAGATTTTAATATTAAAAAGCAAAGGCAACTTCTTAGCAATAAAATCTTCTTACATATACTAAATTTACATGAGTTCTTATTCTAGAAGAACTACAAGATTTATATCTTTTATTCAGTAATACCTCTGAATTTGTGAATCATATCAAGACCATCAAACACCCGAATCTGTGAATCAGCTGAGGTAATTAACACTTCAGTTGGATTGCCTGGAGCAAACTGTTTAAACATGAATCAGTCATCTAGCATCCTAATTCTAGCGTATGCACACTAGCAGGGCTAACAGTATAATAAGAGAAACAGATGAGCTGAGCACAAATGAAAGCCCAGTCAAAAACATCTATTTGTTTAAATAGGGCTTAAAAAAATGCTTTTTGTTGATAATTTAATCAAAAACATTTATTATTGAATATAAGAGTAAGCAAGTGCTATGTTGTTTTTTGGGTATAAAGCATAAACAAATGAACAGAATACCTGGAAGCCGGTAATTTTTTTTGCATGAGACTTCTTTTTTTTGCTCCTAATATCTATCTGAGCTTCCTGGTTAAGCTTATAATCTGCCACAGTAAAAAAATTTAGACAAAAGTCATTTTACCTTGGCGAGTTTAATACAGAGCTAGAGATCATTGATATGACCATAAGTACAAATAGGTGCATGTATTGGGAATGATTTATGCAAGTCAATTATATGTGAAGTATAAGTTTAGCCTGAACAATCACCTCTGTGCACAGGACAGTCCATTAACCATCTACAACTTAATAAAAATTTGAGTTCCCAACTATCAACAATGCATTAAAAATGCAATCATCAATTAAGGGATCTACCCCCAGCCTCAACAGCAACTTTCTCAGAGGTGGTTCAGGAGTCTGCTCTGACCCATGCCCTTACCCAGATCACAACGGTGAGAGTGGACATACCCCATAGACAAAGTGATATGTATTAGCGTCCATATGAAGGAACTTGGGAGCAAAAATAAAGTGATCAAATACTATCCTTGACATAGAGGACCTTTGGGAATGAGGAGGGCCTTCTTTTCTTTCTCCCTAATGTATGTTGACCTTTAGATGATGGACATGTTGAATGGTTTCTCCAGGAATTTGTGATGGTGATGTGAAAACGGTCTATGGATTTGAATGATGTACAGATGATGGATTATGGATGTTGATGTTATTGCACAAATCATAAATTCATTGCCCAATCAATCCTATTCTTTTCAAGATTTCTGTATCCATATCTTGTATCTCTCCCCATGCCTCACAGGTCAAGCTCAAATTAGACATACACATCATATACAGATCTATCCAATCCACTAGAACCCTTAAGATGTTAAATAGTGATATACCACATGTGACCAGTATCATTGTTTCTACCCAAGATATAATATGTGAATAAACAACATTGAAAACTTAATTTTACCATGCAATTACGGAAGCTCAGAGTTTTCCAAATAAGCTACTACGGAATAGTATAACAAGATGATAAATTTCTACAGTTACTTCTTGAAAGTAGATATATAATGATACAAGAATTTAACCAAAAGTTTCATACCAGAGGTCTTGTAATAGCGGCAGCTTCCTTTATGTGAACCAACTAATGCACCCTACCGGAGATTTAAAAAAAGAAAGCAACCCATCAGTAATTGGAATCACTGAATAAATAACATGATTGTACCCAAAAAAACAAAAAACATGCTGACAAGGTTTTTGGCACTTGGTTGCACCTGACCATCTGGAGTGTAGCATAAAGCAGTAACCATTTCATGGAGATCACTCCAGTCAACAACTTGACGGTCGGGTATGCTCCATATGCGGACCTTGGCATCAAGAGAGCCACTGATGAAGTAACTATCATCTGTCGGATTGAACTGGATACATGTTACTGTTCAACCAATTCAATCACAAAAGCCAAACTTTATCAGGAAGAATATATGCCACAGTAATTATAATAAAGTACTGTGAGATGTGCATACTAGCAAATTAAATAGTTATACTATTTGATGTTTGATACATTTATCAATCGACATCAGCGATGAAAGCAAGAATAGAATAGAATCCAAATGGAGATTGTCTTACCATAATCATTGTGGGCAAACAACTTTAGGCAAGCCTTACTTTCTATATCCCACAGTCTAACAGTTTTGTCCATTGATGATGATAACAGATGCTGCAGTTTGGCATACAGAGAGAGTATGTCAAATTGATGCTGTCAATTAACTCTAAGCAATTATATATTTTGTATGCCAAAAAATTCTACCAACAATTAAAGAAAAAAAAGACAGCCAACTAATAACATTCTGAGTAGAGCTACCTTTTTATAGGTTGACTGCCCACAATCTACGTTGTTCCTGAACCCCCCTTCTAAAGTTGCTTCATTTTAAAATATAACTCAAGTCTACTTCCAACATTATGGTGTCTAGTTTCTGCATCACGAATCTTAATTCAACGTTCATTACCATTCATTAAGGTGTCTTTTTTTTTGAGAAGAAAGAATCTGAGTGAATGCTGTCTAAAGAAAATTTAAAAGGCTTCAGTTCAGAGAAGATACAGCACTCGATAGAAACTACTGACATGTAAATTTTGTAAGGCCAATTTTTAGTGCAGGAAAATCATAGTGATGGAGTTTAGCATTCATATTAACTTAGGAAGGTAATGGAACAACGATTGTGGAGTTTTTATGGGATTTAAGGCCATAAAAAATTAAAAATAGTCAGAATCTAAAGCCAGCTTTGAAATTTGAGTAAATTGAATTTAAAAAAAAAAGCTATCTGTGAAAATCAAGTGATGAACGACTAGGGTGAAGAGTGGGCAATAGAAATCTGGAGATTGGCTTGTCATAGGGATTTTATAAAGTCTCAAGTTGGATAGAATTCCACAGTAAACACTGAAATACGAATCTCTACAAGAAGATAAAAGATATTATGTGGGAAATCGATAAAGGTTACAGGTGATTAAAGATCACATTCACAAATGCATATGCACATGGTAACAAACAATTATGAGGACATAAATTGAGATTATATAAGGTAGAATTCTCAATTTTCTTTCCAGTTTCTTCTTCTGAATTGGAACCAGAAATGCCAATTGCTTTTGATGAGGTAGAGAAAGTACATGTGTGTGCATCCAATGATACATTTCAACCTGTTAGCCTAAGCGCCCTTTGCCCCCCTTCCAATCCCGGTACGCTTGTCTGAGGAGTGAAAACCACCCCTTATGACAATGCCTTAGGAGGAGAGGGATGATGGGATTGATGATGCATCAGGTAGCTGAACAAGGCATTAGGGGTGTATAAGCTTTGAAAATGAAGATTATGAAGGATGCCCAAATTCAAAAATAAAACCACCCTAGCTCTTTCATAATGTCAAAACTAGCATGCACTTAGACCCACTAAACACAACTCCTCATCTCATTGCTATCTTACCCTTCTAATCCCATTCTTCTTCCCCATGAAGTTCAATAAGACAATGTAATATGTTTTTGACAATTGTTTGCGAACCATCAAGCAATAGTTTTTTTTGACTAATTAGAGCTTTTCAGCAATTCTCAAAAGAAAATTGAGTTGTTTACTGAAGGAAAATATCTGTTTCCTAGTGATTTGACGTCACTCCAAGTCCATTACAAGCTACACATGCCTTGGTAAGTACAAAGATTATCACTATTGCCTAGAAATTTGGCATCTGTGTCAAGTTTCAGACATAGCAGCCTCCAAAAATCTAGGCACAGGCACAAGTTAACATGGTACTTTAGATGAAGGTCATCGGTTCAAATCTCATTCAGGATTTTCTTCTTGAAATCAGTCATTTGTTATCTTGAGCCTTTTCTTCACTTGACTCATTCCAGGTTGTTACTTTGAGTGTTCTTGACTCGTTTATGCTTTCATCTGTAAGTTCTGGTCAAAAGTGAGGGACGATGTTAAGGCTTGATATATGTTGCTGACACCTTCCTTAATAGCTCAAGGTTCTAGTATCAATTGGTTAATTAACTAGTGTATATGCATATGCGTATACACATATATGTGTTTATATAATTGATACAAGGTTGGATGTATCATCCCAAACCATTTGGTTCGGGGCATATGGAATCAAATCGATGGGGAACTAGAAAGTTCGCTCCGTCGACTCAATAAATAGGATGAACCCAAACCAAAACCCTCCCCACAGTCTAAGAGAAGCCCGGTTCGAGAGAAGCGCAAACTCGTTCAATGAAATAGGCTACCCCCTTGCCTCCTAGGTCATGGTCGTCCCCCTCAACTCATGTAAGAGAATCACCCGCTCCCCCTGTATCCTCAAAACCCTTCGAAACCCCTCGTTCGACCCCTTCACCTCCTCCTCTGATCTCATTCTCTCCCCATCCCTCTTCCCCAATGTGGATCCTTCAAAAAAACCCTCGTCTTTCACCCACCTCCACTTGCCGCCGCCAACGCCCTCCTCTTCCTCTTCCTTTTGACCTTTCTCCCACTCCCCACTCCAAGCATCTCTCCAGCCTCTCTACGGATCAATCTGCACCTCTAGATGAGCCCCCCCTCTCTCCCCCTCCCTCTCCTTTTTCCTCTTCAACCATCTCCTCCCTCTTGTGGTTTCATTCCGTCATGGTTTAGTATGGTACGAATCGGTACGGTACATTATCCATTGCTGGCAACATGCCTGACAGTACCAGTTCTTCCAACTTTAGTTTGATTTATTCAAAAAAGAGAAACTTATAAGGAGGAGAGTTATACGTGCTACCTAATAAACAACTTAACATATAGGCATGAATTTGCCAGTTATTAATTTATTTGTTAGGTTTATTTAAGTTGTTTAAGATTTGTTAAGATTAGGTTGGATATGGGCCCGGACTAGCTTGAAACCTATTGGGCGAAACCGGGTTTGGATAGGTCCTCAGAACAGAAGTAGGGCTCAAACAAATTTTTGGCCAGGTTAATGTTGATACTTCGCTTGACCCAAACCTGGCTCAACGATCGAGCCCAACAACATGCCTAGTTGGAGCATGAAAATAGACCCACCTCTCCATTATCTCTTTCCTCTTCATTCTATGTCCCCTCTCTGCTCTATCTCCACACTCCTCTCTCTCTCTCTCTCCCTTCTGATCTCTTTCTCCTCTCTTATCTTTCTCCCTCCCAATCTCGCTCCCCTTTCTGCTCTCCCTTCGACCGCTTTCCCCTCTCCCCTTTCTGCTCTCAACTCTCTCCCCTCCCACCCAATCTCCCTCCCCCGTCTCTCATTCAATCTCTCTCCCCGCTCTCCTCTTTTTCCCATTGGATCTCTATTCCCTCTCCACTCTCTCCTCTCTCCTCTCTCCGTCCCAATCTCTCTCTCATCTCTCTCCTCCCTCCCAAGCGAGCTCTCTTTCCCATCTTTGCTCTCTCTCCCCTCTCTTCCTTCTCACCCACCCCATCTCTCGCCCCCCTCTCTACTTGCTCTCCTCTGTCCTCCCCCCTGAGCACCCTCTCTCCTTTCCCACCCAATCCTTCTTCTCTCCTCTTTCTCCCCTCTCCGCACTCTCTCCTATCTCTCTTTTCGGATCTCTACCCTTTCTCCTCTCTCTGCCACTTGATCTTTGCCCCCCTTTCCTCTCTCTCCCTAGTCTCCCTAGATCTCTCTCCATCCTGATCTATCTCTACTTTCTATCCCTCCTAAACTCTCTTTTGAACTTCTATATCTCCCTCCTAATCTCTCTTCCCTCTCTTTGGACCTCTCTCTTCTCTCTTTTCCCTCTATGCTCTCTCTTCTCCTCTCTCTCTCTCTCTCTTTTTGAGCCAGAGCCCGAAGGAGAAGCTCGAACCTAGATCTAGGCTAGCCCAATCGGGCTTGAGCCAAGCTTGGTTTCAGGCTCAAGTTGGAATTTTGAAAGAAATTTCAGGCCGCATCTGACCCGAGCTCAAAATTTTTCAAGCCCGGATTGCACAGAAACCCAATCCTAGTTGAGAAACATAAATTGATAAATAACCATAATACATTCATATTTAAAACATAATAACATTTCACTTAAAGTATTCATATAATTTGATAACTTTATATTAGAAATATGATAACACTTTTCTTAAAGTGACCATGTATTCTTTATAGTAAAAATACAACGAAACCCTATTTTAGGTTATTACAAAACCTTGATAACTCTGTATTGAAAACATAACAGCACATCACTTGAAGTCTCCATCACTTAAACTAAGAGTCCTTTGCATGATACTCCCAAAAAAAGGTGCCAAATATCCAACACTTTTTGTTGATGTTAGCAAGACACTTGAAAGTTGACTATCCAGTTATGCCCTCTTGCATTGCGCCATGTCCAGGTGTCCCAAAAGTGTTGACACTCTAAGATCATCTAAAATGAGGAATCCATGCAGTATAGAGGATCACACAATCTTGATGGCTGACGTTGAGTATTTAGAAAATAGATCTCCTCAACAATTTGTGATTTCTCATAGACTTCGTAAAATATATACAAATGAGATCCACTGATAAGCGTAGGCTTGAACATCTATTTGAGCATTCACTTTGTAGCAGATTGTAATCAAAATGCCTATAAAAGTTTGTAGTCAAGGTTGCAAACTCAATTCTCCCTAAGCAGTCTCCATGTTCTAAGTTGACAAGTTGTTACAGATCTATATTAATTTGCATGATAAGATGAGAAGCAGAAGAAGAAGACAAAAATTGAAAAACAAACATATTTTTCTTATTTCCCATCAACCTCCAAAATTTTCTCCTATTCCCCAAGAAGACAAATTGAAAAATAGACATATTTTCTCATTTACCATCAACCTCCAAAATTTTCTCCTATTCCCCCTCTCTCTATGATGAAAAATCAGACCCACTGAGACAATTTTCTAGAGGAAGTTCATTGAAAATTTCAAGTATCTAGAAAAGAAACAAGTTGTCCTTGCATATAAGTTAAAGAATCCCTGTATCATAAGTAGAAAGTCACTATATGTGAGGGGCTTTGAGTATAGGATATATGGGATGGAGTACAGGATCTCAAAAGAATATCCCAGAGGGGTTAAAGGAGGCAGAGAAAGAGTTAGCACTCGCTGACCATGCACTTTACCATCCTCATCTTTCCAAGACCAACACTCATTTTACATCCCTATGCTCTCTTTATTGCCTAACAATCAAATTTACTCAACTTTTCTATTTATCCTTTCCGCATAAAACTTTCTTCCATTTGGTTATTTTACCTGTGGGTATCAGTTAAGCATTAAATTTATCATGTTGATTTTATTATCCTCATTCTTTAATAGAAAAAGATTTGAAGTTCTTATGCATTTTGGTCCTCTTCACTTGGTATACAATATGTATTTACGAGCTCTGATAACTTCCCTCTTTATTTCCAAAGAAGGTACAAAGTTTCTAACAAGCATTTCCACTTTTTACACTCAGCAAAAGACAAGTGTATGAAGTTAGTTTGCAAGCATGTCATGTTTCTATGCAGATTTTTTTCATAACTGATCAAACATTACTTAGATAAAGCAGAAGATAGATGTTTAGAGACCCAGACTACTCCTTGGTAGACTACTACTCTCAACAATCCCCTGATACAAAACCCTCGGAAGCCCTTAAAAGCCCTTCTTGCTAGACTACACCTCTCAACAAGTTTAGGCCTTGATACAAAACCAGGATCATCATAGGATGTACCATCATTAAATTGATAGAGCTTCTTTGCTCAACAAGGTAGGCCTAATCATTTTGAAGCATGGCCTAAACATTTTGAAGTGATCAATATTCTCTTTTTTTATCATTTTATGTATGAGTTAATTGTGTCACAAAAACAAGAGCTTTTGTGAAAAGGGGGAAATTTAATCCACAAATCACAAAAATCGATCCTGCATTTATTTTAATCCCTTGCTCTCATGATGAAATGTGCAGCATAGAAACAGAAGAAGTCATATGCAAAACACATGCATTATCTAGTAAATATAGCTAAGTTTCAAAGACGAACACATGTTTTCTTTTCTATTAACAAATTTGAAGAAGGCGAGTGCAGGATGGACCTGAGATTTTGACCATGAGAGGTCTAGGACATCATCCAAGTGGCCTTCGAAAGAGCAAACTGGCTTCTCCGTGAGGGAGAAGATGGTCTCAGGCATGACGATGTAATCAGGGATAGATTTCTTAGTGCTCTTGCCCTTCTTCGTCTTCCTTGATGGCTGGAGCCCCAGGGGAGGTGAGTGGTCCGGGGATCCATTTGCTGTGGGCTGATGAGGATGAGAGGAGGACCGCAACTCCTGCTGTCGCAAGGAGGATGAGAGGGCATCGCACTCGATGACTTGCCAGATATGCACAGTGCGATCTTCGCCGGCGCTGGCCAAGTAGCGCCAGTTGGAGCTGAACTTCATAGTCCATATGGCACCCTGGTGGGCGTGAATTTCCTGGCACATGTAGAGGCCCGTGAGCTCCTTGTAGGACTTGCGATGCTGATGGACCTTAAGCCAGTCCGACGAGTTGCTGCCACCAGAGGACTTCCCAATCGTATTCGACCCGGCATCACTCTTGTCCTTCTCTGATATAAGCCCGGTCACGGAGCTGGCAACAAATTTTATATTCTTGAACCAGCCTCCCTTCTTCCTGCCACTCAATTTGGAGCTCTTGCCCTGCTGGTTGCTGGTACTGGTGCTGCTCTCGCAGTTTCCTTCACAGCCCAGATTCACCCTGCGCATCAGCTCCTTGACGATGGGGGAGTAGCCCAGGAACTTCTCAAACTCATCCATAGAGAGCTGCAGCCCAGTCTGCAGGTCGTTGAGCCTGCCCCAAGTCCCGTCTTTGCTAATCTCACTGACCACGAACTCCTTGCCCGTGTCCAGATTCTTTATCCTCACCGAGCTCGCAAGCATAAGGCTGGGGCCATCTACAACGTCCCTTCCTCCTGTTCCTGTTTCTGTTCCTCCTTCTCCTTCCTGTCCTAACATCCCCCACGTCCTCGGTAGCCCACGTTGGTCTGATATGGAGGGCGGGGCAGAGTCGGCACGGATGAGGGCAGGCGCAGGCCTGGGAGAGGCAGAGCCCTGCACCACAGAAGCCACCAGCTCTGTGTCAGATCTGCATCGGACGATGACGGGCAGGGGGAAAGACGCGGGGGACACAGATGCTGCCTTCGCCGTCGCATCCGCTGCTGGGGCAGCATCGTCACTGGCGGTGACGCATGACGAGAGACGGGACGATGCCATGCGAAAGGAGGGGATTCTGCCACTCTGGATACTGCTGCGGCTTCTCGCAAGGTCCTTACTGCTGGTGAGGCCCATACCCTGCAGGAGGCGGCGGCGGCGCTCCTTGAGGGACATCTCCATGGGTTCCGCCATCCAGATGTCGTAGTCGAAATCCTGGCCGCATCCTCGGTCATCGTCCGTGTCGCAGCCCACCTCCTCTTGCGCGGCGAAGGAGATGCGCCGGAAATCACAGGGAGGAGCGATGGCCGAAGCGAAGGAGATGCGCACGTCATCCTCCTCATCCTCATCAGAGGAGGAGGGGATGTCCACGGCGAACGAGACGCTGGACTGTACCCGATCTAGGGACTCGAAGAAAAAGTCTCCCTCCTCCTCGTCCTCGTCTTCTTCCTTGTATCCCTCAGCTTCCTCATTCCCCTCCTCCTCCTTTTCCTGACATCTTCCTCCTCCTTTTTCTCCTAAAATTCTCATCATTCTTCCTCGTCGTCGCCCAGCCGTCCCTTCTTCTCGTTCTTCTGCTGCTGCTTCCGCCTTGCACTGCCCCATCATGATGTCGGGTTCCGCTCCTCCTCGTCCGGGTCAGTGTGAGGTGAGGGCAGCAACACGGACCTCTCGCCCGCTCCCTCATGTGGCAGAGGATTTTCCTTCCCTTTTTGGGTGAAGGAGAATTGAAGAGGCTCCGTGGAGGGGGAGGAGCAGAGATCGGAGCGCTTTGAAAGGGTCATCACCTCATGTGAGACAACCATGACTCAGGCCGATTTATGGGCCGCCAAGTAAGGGTCCGCCGAGGGAGGGGACGACGTGGGAAAAAGGAGAAATTATATCCTACACCCGGTGTACACGCTCAGCGGTCCACCGAACCAAAAAGCACTCCAGTCACTTCGAAAGTTCGAATAGTCCAGGAATAATTTCTCCCCGATATGCGGAACGGACTCCTCTCTCCCGTCAAGAAAAATAAAAAAATCAGACGGAGAGCATGACGCCTACCTCCTCTCTCACGGCTGCGACTCTGATCGTCGATCGTCCTCCTATGGCGCCCTCTTAACCTCATTTCGAACACCTAAACACCCGTCGAGTCCCGAAGGCTTCTCCTCTGGCATCCATGCCATCAGAGCCACCACCTCGGTGGCGTGGCCGTTGGTCGTCGAGGCGGCGACCATGACCGTCCAAGAGGCGAGTCTTGGCGGGACATTTGGTCGAACACCCGGCGGGGGGAGACGACATCGCCGCACTTAGAGTGCAATGCGACAGTGGAGTTTGCGGCGGCAGATGCGGGGCGAGAGGACGCCACCCTCGTCGCCGCCCACGCCACTGGGCCACCATCGCCCGCCTCCTCCCCGGCCGCACCGACAACGCTAACAAGAACCACTGGAACTCCACCCTCCGCCGTCGAGGCCGCCGCAGCCGCTGCCGTCTCCCCTGCCACCCCCGCCGCCGGCCCCTTTCCCGTTCCAATAGCCCTTTTTTTCTGAAAAAAAAAATTCTTGACGAGAGGAGGGAGTCTGTTTCCGCGTATCAGGAGAGTAATTATACCGTGGAGGATTCGAAGTGACCGAAGCGCGGGGTTTGGGTTGGGTTTTTTTTGCCATGTGGCGGAAGATTATTGGTCCAGTCAACAATCGTCAAGCGCGAACGGAACAGCTTTGTCAACTCGAGATGCTGGCTTCGGTGGTGATGGTAGACCCCCTTACCGACTTAAAAAGAAAGAGCAATAAAACAAATTTTGATCAAAACATCCAGATGATATATTATGTAGCAGGTGCAATGCATGCATAGGCATTAAGGAAGAATTTAACCACCGATATGTTTTTTTTTTGAGAGCACATCAATGATTCAAACAAAAGCATTTAACTGAAATTTGCTATTCACAAAGTTACTTTAGTTTTTACTTTTTTTTGGATTTAGGGCTTAGAATTTTAGGTTTAAGGTTCTAGAATTTAGGGTTCAAAGTTTTGAATTTAGGATTTAGAATTTAGAGTTTTAGGATATAGGATTTAGAGTTTAGGATTTAGGGTTGAGGATTTAAAATTTTAGGATTTAGAATTTTAAGATTTAAGGTTTAGGGCTTAGAGTTTAGCATTCAGGATTTAGAGCTTAGGGTTGAAGGGTTTATAGGTTTAGGGGTTTATGAAATTTAGAACTTATTGGGGTTTAGGGTTTAGAGTGGGAGGCTTAGTATTTTGGAGGGTTTAAGATTTACGGTTTGGTATTTTTTGGAGTTTAGGATTTTTGAGGGTTTAGAGGTTGGGGTTAGGGGATTGGGGTTTGGGGCTTGGGGCTTGGGTTTTGGAGTTTGGAAATTAGAATTTAGCGTTCAGCGGTTCAGGGTTTAGAAAGTATAGGATTTAGGATCTTGCATTTTAGGTTTTAGAGTTTAGAATTTAGGAATTAGGTATTAGAGCTTAGGGTTTAGAATTTAGGATTTAAATTTTAGGGTTTAGGTTTTAGGATTTAAGATTTAAGATTTAGAGTTTTGGATTTATGGTTTATAGTTTAGGGTTTATGGCATTAGGGTTTAGGGTTATAGATTTTGGGTTCAGGATGTTGGATTTTGGGTTTTGAGATTAGAATTTTGAGTTTGGGATTTGGATTTTAGGTATTAGGTTATAGAATTTAGAATTTAGGATTTTAGAGTTCAAAGTTCAGAATTGAAGATTCAGAGTTTAGGCTTCAAGATTTAGAATTTTAGAAATTTAGAATTTAGAATTTTAGAATTTTAAGATTTAGGATTTAGGGTTTAAGGTTTAGAGTTTTAGGATTTTAGGATTTAGGGATTAGGATTTAGAAAATAGGGTTTAGAATTTTGGATTTTAAAGTTTAGGGTTTTAGGATTTAGGGTTTAGGGTTTAGGGTTTAGGGTTTAAGGTTCAAGGGTTGAGGGGTTGAGAGGTTCGGGGTTTAGAAGTTTAGGGTTTAGGGGTTTAGGGATTTAGGGGTTTATGGTTTAGGTTTTAGGGCTTAGGATTTAGGATTTCAAATTTTGGATTCGGATTTCGGATTTCGGATTTTGGATTTCAGATTTCGGATTTCGAATTTTGGATTTTGAACTTTGGATTTCGGATTTCAGATTTCGGATTTAGAATTTTGGATTTTGGGTTTAGGGTTTTGGGTTTAGGAGTTTAGGGTTTTGGATTTTGGGATTTTGGGGTTTAGGGGTTTAGAGTTTAGAGGTTTAGGGATGTAGGGGTTTACAATTTAGGGCTTAGGATTTAGAATTTCAGATTTCGAATTTTGGATTTTGGATTTTGGGTTTCAGATTTCGGATTTCAGATTTCGGAATTTGGGTTTAGGATTTTGGTCTTGGATTTTGAATTTCAAATTTTAGGGGTTTGGGATTTAGGGGTTTAGGAATTTAGGGATTTAGGGTTTAGGGCTTAGGATTTTGGATTTCAAATTTCAAATTTTGGATTTCAAATTTTGGATTTCGAGTTTCGGATTTTGGGTTTCGGATTTAGGGTTTCGGATTTTGGATTTAGGGTTTAGGAGTTTAGGGTTTAGGGTTTAAGCATTTAGAGTCTGGGGTCTGGGGTCTGGGGTCTGGGGTCTGGGGTCTGGGGTCTAGGGGTCTGGGGTTTAGGGTCTAGGGGTCTGGGG
>JAOXJJ010000671.1:0-20939 GCA_025769935.1 Phoenix roebelenii | reverse complement strand
GCGAAGAACTTAAGATTTTGCAGTGCTTCAATTCTTCTGATTTTTCTTGACTTATAAAACTTCACAATTAAGCCAATCTCATTAGTACACAACATCATCTCAAGTGTTTTGTAATCATCAAAATTCATCATTTAGGGTTGACAAAACTATGATTAACTATTTCTATTTCTGCATTGGTCTAAGGATGAAAAGCATTTTCCAATGGGAGCTAATCGCCTAACATGGTCGAAAATGTATTCTGAAGTGGCTAGTGAATTTCACCAAGTGGTTTCCATAGATTCCTTCATAGACATTTCGAGTACATATTCAACTTCAGAGGGTCAAAGATATCGAAGGAGAGGTAAAGTGAACAACATCCTGCAAAGCTTCCCCTCAAGGAGGATATAGCGAGAGGATTGATTCTTGAACCTCCGAGCTTCCTTTCTATCCTCGGAAAGTCTTCCATCTCAAAGGTAATCAACAAAGGTGCCAATCTAGCTTGGCTCAATATCGGCTTATAGAATTAAAGTTGGTCCTCCTCGATGCTCAGCTTGTCAAGCACTTCAAGGTAGGTCATCTTCTGCAAGTTAGCACATGCCGAGGTGGTGAGCTTCGATAGTATATTGACCTTGGCATTTTTCGATGAGGAATCTATATAACCTCAAACTCTTCAAAGGTTCAGGTGATGTTCTTAACCTTTTTGAAGGTATTTTGCCATCATAAAGACCTTTACTTCAAAGTCTTCTCGGACTTGTCTGATAACCCATTTGGAGTCGCTATGAGCCTTTAGATGCCAAACTCCTTGTTTTTGTATGAGCATGAGACCGGTGAGGAGGGCCTCATATTCCTCCTTATTGTTGGATGCCTTTGAGTCAAAACACAAGGCATACTCTTTCATGACTTTGTTTGGGCTGGTGAGGATTAGCTTGGCTCCTCTCATCAATAGCCTATTGTTTTTCAAGAGCAAAGCTCCTCTTCTTTTACCGAATTTATTTAAATGCTAGGTCCACACTCAACCTATAAACAATCACATTAGAGCTTATACCAGGCATATCAGAGGCTGTCTAGGTGAAGATGTCGATATTGGTTTAGAAGAAATCCATCACCTAAGCTTTAGTAGCTTCATTGATGTTAGCCCTGATCTACACTTTTCTGCTCAGATCTGCCTTGCTAAGAAAAACTTGAAGGAGCTCCTTGGTCGGTTCTCCTCATTTCTGTTTTGCTCATCATGACTATCGAAGCCTTCAATTTAGAGTGCTTCCATAGGCTTCTTTTCTTAGAGAGTTACCACAAAGCACAGACGAGCTTGTATCTGGTCGCCGCAAACTTCTCCTACGCCATGTCCAGTTGGAAACCTCATGAGTAGGTGGTGGGTAGACATTACCGTACGAAGGGTGCTCAAGCTAGGTCGACCTAGGAATGCATTATACATTGAGGGGATCTTAATGACTAGAAAATAGAGCATTGGCAGTTGCTTGCTTCAGGGCCCAACTAGCTGTGATTAAGAGGAAGATAACCACTTTTTATGGAGACAGGATACCTAGAGAATCCAATTAGAGGAGAGTTTACTGTCTTTAATCAATCAGTGGGCAGATTCATCTTGCAAAAATCTCATAAAATAATACATCTGCCAAGCTTCCATTATCCACTAAAATGCATTTTTCATCATAATTAGCGATAATTAAGAAAAAATTATAATAACATCATTTTGAGGAGTCTGTACACCCTCTATGTCAATATCCAAGAAGGAAATCATCTCGTTTATCCTCTGCCTCTTTGAATCAAAGCTTCTTGTTGGGCAAAGCATGCATAGTTCCTTCATGCAAATGAGCTTGTTCAACCTACCACTGGTCCACCTGAAATGGTGTTGATGATGTCCGTAGTAGGCCAGTTGTCAATTTAATGTTTGAAAACAAGCAACTCCCACCTAGTGTTGCTCCAATCTTATGGGTGCTTGATGAAGCATCTGAGGTAACCTCGCTAGATGAGGGCCTCGATTTCCTCCTTGAGATGTTGGCAGTCTTCGGTATCATGGCCAAAGTCTCGATGGAATTTGCCAAATTTGCTCTTATCCTTCTTGGTGGCTTGTTTCATCTTCCGAGGCAATTTGATATAACCTTGGTTCTTAATCTCTATCAGGATCAACATTTGAGGGGTATTAAGAGGCATGTACCTCTTGAACTATCAAGATGGGCTCCTGAATTGACGGAGACCTTGATTACCCATCCCTTACTTCTTCTTGTGCTTGTTTTTGTTCTCTCGAGCATGCTTATTCTTTTTCTTTCCAAACTTATTCACAGGTGATTCATGTTAAACTATCATACCTTCTTTTGCATTTATATACCTTTTAGCTCAGGCAAGAAACCTTGAGTGGCTTCTTGGAAACTTCTTCTCAAGGGAGAAGAGGAACCATGAGGTTTTCAGCCTGCGCTTTAATGCTGACTCCACAATCGAATGATCCAAGTTGTGCACTTCCAAAGTTGCCACACTAAAGCAGTTGACGTAGTCATGAAGGGACTCTCCATCCTGCTACTTGATGGTGAATAGATAATACGACCCCTTCCTCTACCAACTGGTGTTGATGAAATGCCCCATGAATAATCGGCCAAATTATTCAAAGGAATGAATTGAGTTTGGTCGCAACTTGGTGTACCACAACCGAGCTACCTTTCAGAGAATAGTTGGGAAGGCTCGACAAAGCACGGCGTCAGGTGCTCACTAAAGCATCATAAGGGCTCTAAAACTTTTGTTACTTTCTAGATGGTTCAGAGAATCGGTAGTCCCAACGTATATCTCCTGCTAGAGAATCTTGAACCGAGGAGGAAGAGGTTCCTCCATGATCTTTGTTGAGAACAGAGGTTCGATTGTGAAATCAACTTCATCTTCGAGCTTGGTGTTGCGGCATCTTAAGGCTTCGAGACGTCAATCCATCTCCAAGAACCTTCCATCAAGATTGACCTCCCTCCTGGAGATCCTTTTCGGATGGTGGTGAGACGAATTCCCTGGCGTTGATCCCTCCCGAGATTGCAAACTTAGGGACCAATGCCACCTCCCTGTCTTTGTAGTTCATGGGTGAGAATAATGACTGTGGCAAGCCCATGTTGAACTCTCAGGATGGGAATGATGACTTTGCTACATCAAGTCCTCTTGATCTCCAAAAGCATTAATCTATTGCGGCGATTGCTGCCGCCGCCGGTTGGCGGCCATCTACTACAAGTTTTGGATGGTGGCAATAAGCGTCTAAAGTTGTTGCATGAGCAGACAGAACTTCACAATGGCAACTGGCGGGTCAGGCTATAGCTATTGCTAAAGAAGAGCCCTCCAAGAGCTATGTAAAGTGTTGTCAAACTCTAAGGATGCATCCTGTTAGTATGCTATGGCCGCCACATAATTTTCTTTAATTTCATGGCTGTATGTCATCCGCTCGAGTTTCTAGCTCATCTACCATCCAAATTGGAGAGATTGGATGGGATCTCTACACACCTTCACAGCGATGCTCTAGTAGAGTTGGAAGGAGGAACGGCTTCGGGCAACGCTCCGACACTAGCTCCAACCTGGAACAGCAAAAACAAAAAAGTTCACCCACTAGAGTGTATCCGATCGGCGGCCCTCCAATGCCTAAGTCAGACACAATCCTCTAGGAAACAGGTGATGCCTAAGAGGAATGGAGAGGTAGTGTAATAGATTTGAAGGAGAACTTACCTAAAGGGTTTCCAGGTGTTGAGTTACCCCATGCGCGATGTGACAATCGCAGCGGAAATCATGCACGGTCGTCGTTCATCTCATGAACTTGCCACGAATCGTTGAATTCAAAAAAATTTTGGGATTCAATAATCCAGAAGATCTCTTTGAATCCATAAGGGAGAGGAGATTAAGATTAAAAACTTGATTACAAAACCAAAAACAAAAATCAGAAGTAAAGATCTCATCTTCACCTTTGTGCGGGTAGAAGCTCGCCACAATCTGATGATCGTTGTATAGGTTCTCCTTGTAGCCGCACACGTGTCGGGCCTCTATAAGTATCTACACAAGTATCTAAAAATCAGAGAATTTGATATCACCTGGGCGCTAGCTCCATGCAGAGATCTCTCCTGATTGTCGTAGAAGAAAGGAAGAAAATCAGCAACCAATCCTTGCTCCTTGAAGAAGAAACTCTTTCTTCTTCTCTACCTTGCTTGCTTGCATTGGAGAGGAGAAGGATGAAGCCCTCCTTGCTGCCGTGAAGAAGAAATGAAGGGATTTTTCTTCTTGCTGCCATGGAGGAGGAGAGGAAGAGAGAGGCTAGGCGTGGAGGAGGAGAGTCTCCAATGATCCCTCACATGGCTCCCCTCCCTCCTTATACTAGGCTTTTAGGATTTAGTCCATCCTTGGATTAATGCCAAGTGTCCATGGCGCCTTGATCAGGAGGATTAGAATCCTCTTGATGCTGCCCACCCTTGGATGCATGCCATGTGTCCCATGGCTAAATCCTAATCAAATTAGGAGGAGGGGAGGCGCCATGCATGATTCTATGCCATGGGGACTTTGGAGTCCGCATAGTGTGAACACGACTTAAGGCATATTTATTCTACAATGCCATGTGGACTTTAGAATCCGCATAGTGTGAACACGACTTAAAGCATATTCTAAGAATATACCCTGATCTAATTAGGATCTAATGATTTGACCCAATCATGAACGCAATTCAATTTGGGTCGAGCCTAATTTGATTTGGCTCATCAAATTAGCCTAATTGCAATCCAATTGCAATCAATTCCACTCAATATGATTGGTGATTCTAAATATCGATAATTGATACCAATTATAATTCTAAATCACAATTACGACAATCTGACTAATCAAATCCTCTAATGTGTGTGACCCTGTAGGTTCTATTCTCTCTGGTAGTGAGATATATTGAGATCCCCATCTCAATATCACTGAAACTCCTTTCAGTGGACTGAAATGATTTCAGTTCTACTCATCAGGTTTACCAATTATTAGATAAATGCCCGTGAGTCTCACAATCCACTAGTGACACCTAGCAGTATGTTATGATAATCTAGCAGAATGAAATGTATGAGCCTCTAGGTACAGTTAGCGTATAATACAGTCCTTCTATCGTGGATCCCAACAGAACAGAGGTTATAGACAACTCGTCAAATCCCATCGTCTGTCATATGCAAGATTTATTTTGACTCTAGTTCGAGATTTGGAAAACTCCTTTTCCAAAATACCTGACTAGAAATTTAATCGAACTCAGTCTCATAAATCACATAAGATAACTCATACTCTATTAAGGTCGATAGATCCCTTCTAGATGCACTCTTATTCCTACAGTAAACCTTCTGCAGCCAATCTATACGACAAAGATCCGAATGGCTAGGATCCATGTGTATACTCGTTAAACTACAACAACCTCGCAGTAAATAGCCAAAGCACCGCAGGTTAAAGGACCAATCATACAACTGCAGCATAAATATGTCACTGACGAGTGGATAGACATCCATGTGACTACTTGCTTTGATCACACTTAGTACCCTTGTTCTCTAACAAGCACTTGCATAATCACTCCAGTGTCCCCACACTGCAGACTCGAGACTCATCCATCTGACTAAGTGATCTCGGTGGATCGATCATCGTTCTCGTGATGATCCATTGATCAGAAGTATTTAGGAATTAATCACTACTGACACCTGCCTCAAATTCTCAACCTTTGAGAATATGTGTCATCATCTTATTAATTCCTTGGACGATTCATGAACACATACAAATATGAATGAAAATAATTTCCAATCTTATTAATAAATAATAAGGGTCAAGTATAAATTTATATCCTAGATTACAAATATGCGTTAGCCACATTGGCTTCTAGGGCATACTTCTAACAATCTTCTACTTACACTAAAGCCAATCAGACATGTATCTAAGCCTCATCTTCTCAAGATGGGCTTCAGTTTTCTACTAACTCAGTTGCTTAGTGAATAGGTCCGCCATGTTGTTTGTGGAGTCTACTCTCTGCAGCTCTACATACTTCTTTTTGAGGTAGTCGCATATCAGATAAAATTGCTGCTCTATATGCTTGGACTTCTGGTGAGACCTCGACTCCTTAGCCAGTGCTATGGCACCATTGTTGTCGCAGTAAAGTGTTATGGCATCTGATAACATGACAGCTAGCTCCTCGACAAACTTCTTATACCAAAATGTTTCCTTTGCAGCATCTGATGCGACAATATGCTCAACTTTCATGGTAGAATCTGCAATAATTGGTTGTTTGGAATTCTTCCAAGTTATCGATCCTCCATTGCATAAGAATACATATCCTAATGTAGATTTTCTATCATCAAGATCAGTCATAAAATCTGAATCAGTGTATCCTTCTACCTTTAAATCAGATCCTCCTTCGAAGACCAAAAATATATTTTTAGTTTTTCTTAAGTACTTAATGATATTTTTCATAGCTATCCAGTGCTCTTTGTCTGGATTCGACTGATATCTGTCGGCTCATCTTGTCAACATAGATCAATTCTAAGATGTATCAAATTAAATACAGTGATTTCTATGAATAAATATTATAGTAAGATAAAATTATTTTTGATTTGTATTCTCGACAACCTAACATGACCTAAAAAATAACTGTATCCTCTCCTCCTCCCCTCTTGTTTTTATCTTTTCTCCCCCCTGGTTTTTTTCTTTTCTCCCCCTCCCCCCCCTCATTCTGCGTGTTCGATTGCTAGTACAAAGAAGGTAGCAAAAAAAAGCACCAAATAAAAAAGTGAACAATATTAATTAAGTTGCGGACCGATTTTGGCTCTTTGGGTTCTATGTTCGGTTATTAGGTGGCGGCATCTCGACTTATGTAATATAAATAAAATTTTAGCATATAAAGTTGAATATGAATAGGCCATATTATCATATTTTTTATTCTAAAGTTAGACTATATACTTTATATTAATTTCTAATAAAAATAAATTTAAAATTAATAATAAGCTATCTAATTTAAAGATTCAAATTATTAAACATCATCTACAAATTAAAATTCATATATTTTGATAATCTGTAACTATGTATACACCAAGTCAATATAAAATTGAACAATATCATTATACTAGTGTGGTCAAGTAAAATATATGATACATCATATAAATTGAAAATCTACAATGTAAGATCAAAGTTTACCCAATGTAAAACAAGGACATACTTAAACCCATTCTCTAAGTTTTCATGAACATATCATAATAAAATATAATATTACGCTATTAAAAATGGCTATTTTGATAGATTCATGATAATTAAGTTAGAAATTACCGTAACACATGTTAATTTCTTGATAGTTTTATCATATGGATAATGATTTGAATCTTTAATTGAAATAATCTATCATTAATTTTGAATTATTAACTCTTTTTTAAAGAGTTATCATAAAGTGTACATTTAATTCTTTAAATCATATCATAATTTACAGAACTTGCAAAACGTTCTTCGCGATGAATGGAATGCATTGTACAATATGAGCAGTGAAAACTCATACATATGTCAACAATATAAATCAAGAAATCTTAAAAACAATCTTGATTATTACATAATAGAAAGCCCACAATCTAAACAGGGCACCCATCCCAAAACCGTAGAAGATTAACAAAGTACTGCAAAATAGAGTAATAGACCCAGCAGATTAAAACACACTCAAAGCTCATTACCGGTTCAAGTCCACTGAGTAAAATGCACACCTAAACAGGATTATAACTTCCACTCCGTGCTCTAAAAACACATACTAGATTATTTCATATATATTAATCTTTATTATTAGAACTTAATAATATCTAAAACCTCAAAACTAAAACTCCATCTCATCAAACAGAACATAGAAGCCATAGACCCAAAGCACTACTCTTATTTACTCCGTGACCGCGGTCTTCTCCTCCGTCTCCTCAGCCTTCACCTCCTCCACCGCTGGCGGTGCTGCCTCCTCGACAGCCCTGGGCTCCTCCATGGTCGGCTCTTCGACGACCGGTTCGGCAGGCTTCTCGGGCTCGGGAGCTGGGGCCTCCGATTCTGCCTCTGGCTTGGGTTCTTCTTTCGGCTCCGTAGCCACTGGTTCAGCCTCGGCCGGTGCCTCGACCGCAGGCTCTTCGACAGGCTTCTTCTCCTCGGGCTCTACTGGTGCTTCTGGGGCGGCCTCCTCTGGTGCTGCGGCTGGGGCTTCTTCCTTGGACTCTTCGACGGCGGGGGCGGCGGGCTCGGCCTCAGCTACTGGTTCAGCGGGCGGTGCGGGAGCAGGATTGGCTTCTACCGGGGCGGCCGGCGCTTCTGCCGGGGCCTCAATAACCGGAGTTGATTCCACCTGCACGTCCAAAACCGCCACCTTTGTAATAACCGGGAATCAAAGAACTTTACGCTACTTACGTTGGAAAATGTGGAGCAACATAGACCGGATTGACCTATACTTGTTACGCCCAAAAGTGGATTGAGCTAGTAGGACTTGAAAGAGTCTTGATTTCTTCATCTGTAATCCCTTGCTGTAGTGATCTGGATCGAAATAAATCGGACCTCCCAGTGAATTGATCTCTAAAAAACGGCTTAAATCTAGCCCAACCTACTTCTAAACCATCATATGTAGTATGGGACTAGAGATGATCGAAGTTGTTTTAGTATACAGTCCGAACCAGTCTGAATATTCAATCCACCCAACCGATATTGAGTTCTGGATTGAAATATATATAGATCAGGGTCGGCTTGGGTATGATTTGAGTACATCGTTCTATGTGAAAATTTATGGGTTAAGTGGATTTTTATTGGTCTTTATAACCTAGACATCCCTCTCCTGTTGCACCTCTAATGATTAGTGGGATGTGCATTAGGGTCTGTTGCTAAAGTGTTTGTACTAAAAAATAGTGATGACCAGCGATCTCCCATGCACCCCTCTACAAAGAAAGTGCATCCCTGTAAATCTAGACTTAGATAATTATAATATGGAGGGAACTCTCCCCCTTTCTTTCTCTGGGAAAATAGAATAAAATAGGAAAGATCCATCAGATGCCTCCACGGTAAAATCTTTATATAGTAATAAATGTCTACATAAGGTAGCTAGACCTCTAGCTTAGATATAAGCGCATATGTACAAGTACATAAATTATTATATATGGCACACGTAGTACATACTAAATATTTATTTGATATCACTAGCTATATATATGTTGCATTTATAAAATATTTAAGTATTAATTATTTATTGTAGGTCCACTGAGGATTTACATAAAAAATATTTATTTCATAATAATCAAAATTTACTTTTAGATTTGGTCATAAATATTAGTCTATGTGAGGGCCTGTTCCGTATAAGATGGTCGGAAGAAGTCAAATCAGGTTTATTTCTGGAGCCACAAAAATTGATTTTCTACCATTATGAGCTTGCCTCACGTTTGATGCTGGCTGGTGAACTTAAAACCAAATAAGATCGCCAAGAAAATATAATATTAAAATTATTTAAAATAAGATGATTTTTTTTTTGTAAAAATATAAAAGATAGAATGCTTATTTAACTGCAACAAAATTAAAAAAATAAAAAAGTCGGACAAAACACTGCAAAAATGATTAGTCTAGTAGGTAGTTTTAAAATAACTAATTAATATGGAGTGCAAGTGGATGCTGTTGATTAAAGAATTTGGACCACACCGCATATAGGTCAACAAGGTAAAGCCTGGCCTTACACTTATTTCCAGATCTCCGGCCTAAACCTTGCAATCTTAGGAGCTTGATCTGAACCTGAATCCATTAGATCTATCAATGAACTTATTAGAGTTGAGACTCTTCAGATCTAAACGGCGCCGACCAGATTTGGATGCCAACTAAATCCAACTAGACCCCTTTGAGATCTGAGGTCTGACTAGCCTCCAGATAATCTAAACCGTGATCAACATGACTGGTTCCTATATTTCCACACTAAAGATAGTTTTGAACTGGGAAGAACTGAAAAAACTTATTTCCTCGCTGATTTATTGTCAACTAGCTTGTCTCCTTATGTCTGAAAGCCAGGAAATGACCTAATACAACTTATCACAGATCATTCTGTAAACTATTTACCCTTCGAAAATCTGGAAGCTATATATATGAAACAAGCCATCTGGATCTGGTGGATCTTCCAACTTTTAGGACGCCAGATCTAAGTCCAGATCTTTATTATCATCTATTTTACCTCGGATATATAGTACCAACTAAGAAGCTGTAACAGAAGAAAATATTAAAAATCTTCTTATCTAACATGGTATGATCTTCTGAAGTTGATCCAGCAGTCTAGGGACATACTGTTGGCACTTTGTTAACTGGGGAAAGCTTAAATAAGCAGCTCACCTCGACAGTAGACATGGGAGGCTAAAGTCTAGAGAAAATGGAGACAAGAGGAGGAAGTTGGTGATGAGAAGCTCAACAACACAGAGGCTTGATGAAGCCGAAGAAACAAGTGACCGGAGGTGGTGGAAGAGGAAAGCGAGACGGGTGGGATGGTATTGGAGGTTGGGGGAGTCGGTATTTATATCGGACTGCCAGGGCCACTTGGAATCTTTACAGGCAACCAGTCACGTATTATTAGCTGCAACCCTATTATTTAATTTATCTGAGAAAAATGCATGCATATACCTTTTATTCTTTCTGTTTAGTTTATGTGTTTTGTTACAGTAAAAGTTGATATGCACACTCCAATTTTTAATATTGATATATTAAAAGAGTTTTTTTTAGCACAAATACTCTGTAGAATACCGTAGCAACGCAGAATGCCTTGCAACACTTAATAACCGTTATCAAAAGATAGACGACATTAAACAAAACAGCTGCATATATTATATGGCATGACTGTTTTGATGGTTATCCATCTTTCGATGACGGTCATCATGCGTTGCAGAACACTTTTTATAATTATCTTTTTTCTGATGATGGCCATCAAGTGTTGCATGTCATTTTTTGATGCAAATAGCACATCGTATAGCAATCCAAGTCTTTTTTATAAGATTTTATAATATTTTTTTATCAGTATACGTAAGGTTGGAAATAAGAAATATCATGGGAATGCATACTTTTTTTTTCCCTATTGAACAAATAAGTCCTTCATTATGATTTCTAAATACTCATCATATCATAGCATCGAAAATTTTTAAAAATAAAAAAATCTTACAATTCATGTAACTTTTTATTTTCTTTTTGTCTATAACTTATCCAACATAACATGAAGTACTAAATAATAATGAGAGACGTCAATAAGAAAGTAACATCAATCAAACTATAGTTAACCTGTATGATACTTTCTAGCTAGGCCCTTCCAAATACATAAGTCATTAATTTTAAATGAAATACTATTAACATAGCACTATGATCTCCTACACGATAGTTGAGAAACACACATAATCTTTTATATTACTTTTTACTTAGAAGTACTAATATGTCAACTTTGTTTAATTTTTATGTACTTGTAAAACCATGTCTATCTTGAGTGATACTAAATATATAACAAGGATCTCTCTATGTATGTATAGTAGTAGAGTTTGTTATTAAGTAGGTGCCTATACAATATTCCAAATATGGTTAATCATGACCGAACCATTGAGAATCCAATATCCATGATCTAAGTTTTTACATATAATTTATTATTTATAAATTGCTTTTGGTTAAAAAATCATGAAATTTGAATATCCCTAGCCTATCCATCTCTTATGTGTATAATTGTAAAAAATAGATAGTTTAAATAAAACAACTATATATATGTACACATATTTGGCCATTAAACTCGTAAATAGATTAGAAGTATTATATCATATTTAATAGCTTGAATCATAAGCGATGGACTCCTAATTATCCTGTTTGGACCAATATTATTTAAAATACCATGCAGATACTTGTATATTAGCTGTACTCATATTTTACATTAACTTTATTGTGCAAATTACTCACATTCATGTGGACTGCTATATGTCTATATCCAACCTAGTAATTTTCACAAAACTTACCTGGGCGTAGATTACTAGCAATGGAAGGGTGGCAGCATCAAAGTTCCGTAAATGAAACGGAAATGTGCATCGCGGTGGGCTGTTGTTCACCTCAAGCTCCCATCATTCCATCTTTTCCCACTACCTAGACACCTCTGGTTGTCCACGTGGCACACTCTCACTTGCCAACGTCACAAAGATGGTACGCTCGTGGCTGGAAAGCAGACGCCCGCGGGGCCCACTGGGAAGAAGAACCGGCGAGGGTCGGTGGGCTGGTGGGCCCCAGCGGCTTTCAAGGAGGACACTGTGCTGATGTGGCAGGACATCCCATTCCCCCTTTACTGAAAGCAAGCGTGCGAGACAGCTGGGTTCCGGGCCCCACGCGTCGGAGTCACGCCACGTTAGCCTCCTGCCATATACGTGTATCGCGGCCCCCGAGGGCTCCCGAGTCCCCTCGAATTGATGATGCGGGCCCCACCGTGCAATTGGCGCACCCATTGTTCCGCCCGCTGATTCCGTTGATTTCTCTTTTTTGACGGTGTCCATCACCGCCACATCACCGCCACCTCATCACCGTCAAACCAGGTCTAGCCGCCCATTTTAGAATGACAAGATTACTGCACTCTTCGTTTTCCTCCTCTCCTCCTCCTCCTCCTCCTCCTCTCTCTCTCTCTCTCTCATTATTATTTATTTATTTATTTTATTTATTTATTTATTGTTTTACCATGGCAGTTCACATAACAGCCGTAAAATTTGAAAAAAAATAAAAAACAGAAAGCAAAATAAACCGTAAAAAAGATGAGACAAAATCCTGATTTATTTTAGATAAAATGATAAACCGCATAGTAACTATCCAATCTGCTACACTGTTAACGCTTTTGCTGCACTCTTCGACGACCCGTGAAGCCGAGTTTAACCAGAACAAATTCATACTACAGTATTTTGGTATACTTAATTCTATTTTAAGTAAGAACTTTATCCTCCATTTTAAAAAGAAACTAATAATGATAATTCATATTTTTTTCCATAATTCTTCTCATATAATATTCAAAGCATTTAGACAGAAAGCAATAAAAACTGTGACCATTATTTTAAATATCACTATTTCTCTCAAATGGAAAATAAAATTTTTTATCAAGCTTAGTATAAATTTGTCCCGTCCGATCTTTTTTTTTTACATATCTACTATTATAATAATAATTCTTAAACTTACAAATTATCCATTTATTATCTTATTTTATTATGAATATTTCTACTGATCACTCATTTAATTTAAAATCAGATTACCGATTCAATGTTACAGTGATTGATCCAGTATATCAGAGGTAGGTTTCCGGTCACCGAATTCCACATGTGATTTGGGGACTATTTTAAACAGTGATATTGCAGGTCATATCTTGCAATTTTTCATTATAAATTTTAATTTTTCCTTCTTGTCTATAAAATTGTAAATTTTTAATCTAGGGCTTGTTCCCCATTTAAGAAAAAAATAAATAATAAGAATTATATTTTAATTTATTCTAAAACAATAGTTTTAAACAGCAGTTTTTATCCCCAGTTAGCATTTAAATAGAAAACAGCAAGATTGTAATCGTTATTTGAAATAGCATTATTTACCTCAAAAGAAAAATAAATGCTATTCTTATTTTATTCTTATTAATCCTGGTATAAGTACGTTCTATCTTATAAATATTCTTCTAAAAATTTAAATTTGCTTAAATATACCCTTAAAATTTATATTTATTTTTGCGCCCTAATAAAATACTATTTTTACACAAATGTTTCTAAAATAACAGTTCTTCTGATTGTTACTAAAAATCATATTTATTTTAATTAAAAATAAAATAAAATTTAAAAATTATTTTTTTTGTTCTCATTTGCAATCACTTCGAAAATATTTTTTCTTGCACATCTACCTATTAAGAGTATTTTAGACATTTTAATTTTAAATTATTAATTTTTAATAGCATTAGATGGTACGGATATATATGAAAAATAAAAATAAAAAAATAGCAAAATAAGTGCTTTACGAGGGTATAAATATAAATATTAATTTTGAGAGAATATTGATGCAAAATTTGATATTTAGAAAGATATTGATGCAAAAAAACTCATATATAAAATATCACGATTGCAGCCACTATTTGAAATAGCATTATTTACCTCAAATGAAAAATAAATGCTATTCTTATTTTATTCTTATTAATCTTGGTATAAGTATGTCCTATCTCATATAATTCTTATTATTATGAGCGTAACAAATCTGCATTCTTTAATCGTTAGGGATAGCCATTTATATATGACCAAGAAACTATTCAGTGAGACGGCAGGCAATCTGTAGCATTTAAGCTATTCTTCTTATCTGTAAGGTTCTATTTTTTTTTTTAATTATGGTGGTTCCGCGCCTCACGTCCTTATTGGTTCTAATCCCAGATAAACCCATCCATCTTCCAAACAAGCCCCTTTCTCGGCGATTTGGCTAAGAGCTAGTGGGGTAGCTTCCAAACAAGCCCCCATAAACGAACAGAAGAGGCCGGTCCAATCAAGGGGCCTACGGTGGTACACCTGATTAAATGCATCCACAGTTCCAAGATGTGACAATTACTCTGTGCTTGCTGCGATGCTCTCACCGTTACTTGGTACACGTTGGATGGGAATCAGACGGTTGTGGGATGATTGGAAGATGATGGGTTGAAGATGTGGTCACCGTCCCGTGAGTGGGGGGTCCCTGTCCTTCACTTGGACAGGCGCCAGTGTCTCACTGGGTTCCGGGCTCTACCGAGTGGTTTTCAGTACAAAGATGGGGAGGAAGGACGTCAGGATTTGGGCTTGTTGACGAGATGTTCACGTGACTCCGACATGGACAAGAGGGCATCCGAACGTCTGCTGAAATTTGGTGTTACGACAAACGACAGCGGCTAGCTTCCGGCCCCACCGTGCCTCCCGTTAAAAACTGGAGAGTGGCGGCAATTTCTGACCTGATTCATCACCCCTCATCTATAAATGATATATTTTAAATAGATCAAAGTTGTTATAAATAAATTTGAACCATAGATAGATCAATCCAACTAAATCGTGGATTGAGTTCAAAGTAAGATCTTTGATCTATTTTTAACTTATTTTTTATCTATTTAACTTAATTTAGTATATTTAATAATTAGATCAGATCATTATCTGACCTATTTATTCAATTTGATTTGTTTAACCTATTTAACTTGTTTATATTCATATAGTTCATTAAAAACTTACTTAATATGTTTAATTCATTTAATTTGATTCATTCTATTTAATAAAGATATTATGCAGTTTGGGTTAAATTACTATTTAATAAATAAATAGGGTTTGGATTTGAATTTTTGCTCAATTTAATAAAAAACAAATTTAGATTTATGAAATTTTAATCCGACCTGATCCAATTACCACCTCTAATTGATCTACATATATCTGGTTGTGGGATAATCTTGAAATAGCGGTAGTTCATTCGATTAATCAAGTAAATTATATTTCTTGGTTGACTCTACCACTTCCCGGATCAAAAAATTCATCTTGAACTTAAAGATAAAGAGAACTTGAAAGGATATTTTTTGAGAAAAAAATATGAAGGAATAATTAAAATATGAGTTAGCTATACTAATTTCATACTACGCATGCACCTATAACATATGTGGCGGAGCTGATGGGTGTGATCATGTTAGTGAGAAAGTTATTCAGAAAATGCTGGTAACTATGATCTCCCATTTAGTACATATATGTTTTACTACAAAGTGGCACACTATTTCTCTTTTTAATTATCTTGTAACCAACAATATTGTTGCAATGTATTTAGATAGATGAAGGTATATAACACATTTCAAGATTGGTAGCAATTTTTCGTATTGGACGGAAATGAACAAATTATGGATGAAAATTTAAACAACTTGTATTATATTAGTAACACTTATATACTTCACTCTTTTTTGCATTTTTTTAGCCATAATTTTTTCTACTCTCAACTTTTTTGGATTCAGTTGTTTGCAAAGATTCATAACTTCAAAATATATATTTTTAAATTTTTTATCTACTTCTTCCTGCCACTTTTAATAATGTTTGGACCCACTTATTTTTAAGTAAGCTGATTTGTTATCAACCTATCAAAAATGAGGTGTTATGCAAATCACTGTCAGGTGATCTAGAATTATCAACATCTTGATAAATATAAAAGATGAGATCAGCATTTGATATAATTATTTTTTTTTTTAAAAAAAAATCTTACTAACTTGGTAGGTTGGCACCACTTATCTCCCTTTATAAATCCCCTCATCCTGCTGTCCCCTTTGAGCCAACGTGACCGTTATGATACATGGAGCACTTAAGCCACCATCCGAAATTTAAAAAATTGGACCCTACTGACCAAAGAAGTTAGATGGCATTAATGGATTGATGATGGCTCATAAGATTTCACCAGCACAATTTGCTCATAGCTCACTGTCTAACCGAGACTGTCTTGGTTACCAAAACTTCTGAAACAAAAGAACAAAAAAAAGAATATTATGTTCAAATTAGTATACATCAACTCCTATTCTCTTTTGACTTGAGATATCCCGTATAAGGTTCCAAGCAGCCCAACATGATATGACGTTCCCACATGATGGCCCTAAAAAGGGTGGTGCAATCAATCCATAGGTCCAATTATCCCTGTCATCAAACGGATGTTTCCTGGAATAGGTACTATACCAAGTGATGTCCCAGTCTATTGTGGAAGATTGCCGAGTTCATGGGGACCCCTTCCATCATATGCTACCCTCCACCATCCCTTGATTTAAGAAGAAGAGATCATAGTGTCGGTGCTTTTAGAAAGTGGCATGCACCTCCACCACCCTTGAAAAGAAAAAAACATTCTTTTAGAATTATTAATTTTTCCTTTTCTCCCACCGCTAATTTTGATGATTCTAGCTATAAATTTAAAACCGATCGTGGGCTGGACCTCATGGTTAAATTTTATTCATTTTGAATCAAATTTCATACCGGGCCTATATAAAATTTGACATTTTTTGTATTTAAGTCCGGTTCATGATCAGCCTTAGATGCAATGTAATCGGACTAGGTAGGCAGTAGCCCTCGGGACTTGATTGGTGGCCACCTTTTAAACATCCTCGGGGCTTTCATCAGAAACAGGCTTAAAAAAAAAACCAGCCCTCCCTGATTTGAGTTGGAGTTCTGAGGCTTGTTTCTTTGGAAGGGAGATCAAGATAGCATGGAGGATTCATTCTATTTAAAGGCAGGAGGACAAAGAGTCCGCATTCTATCGGTTTGGGACCAAACTTGACGCTCTAATTTGCAATTGCACCACACGTATATCATGCATGCGATGGCCATGATGCAACAAAACTCACGTTATACATGGAACCATGGTTCTTGCAATACATTAATCCCACTATATCACAAGCTGCCATGTAATCATGGATGCTTGTGTCAAACCCCAAACCCAAAGCACGACTGACGCCACATGCTTGCACGGCGGACCGTACAGGCATGCAAGGTTGCTGATAATATCAAAGCAATAACAAATTTCTAATTTTTTTTAATCAATAATTTTTTCAAAGCAAACTTCTAAAGTTTTAAAATACCATGTATCAACATAAATCAAATGTTCTAGCTAATCTAACTAAAAATTCAATAATCAAGCAAAATATTTCAAATCTAGCGTATTTCCCAATCCTGTGCGATCAAGCTTCTGATTTGAAAAACAGACAAAATATTATAATGAGCTATAATAGCCTAATAAGCAACAAAATACTGTAAAGTGGGGTCAAAGCATGCCAAATATTTAATCAAAATACAAAATAATGATTGAAAAACAAATCACAAATAGCATAATTTTTTTTCGACACTTATTATCATTTTTACAAAAAACTCTGATATCAGAATTTCAATATCAATAGGCTATAGCCACATAACCTAGTGGCATGGGTTGTACAAAGTGCCAAAAACTACTATTGTTAACCACCAATGGCAACAGTGTCAAAAAATCACTATTTCAATCATCGGTGGCAATAGTGTCCAAAAATCACTTTTCTAATCACCAGTGGCGCGGTGTCGAAACTAATTTCTCACAGATACAAGTCGACAGGGCCAATGAATAATCCCAATTGGCGGAGCCAGAACAGATCATAGCAATACTAACAATACATACATGAATACAAAATAAATTTTTCATTATTTGCCTAGTCACATTTTACAGATTTTATAGCATATATTATAATTTTCAAATGACATTTAACATGTTTGACCCATTTCACTAAGTACAATAATATATCTCAAAATTTAATCAACTAATAATTATTTTATCAAATACTTTGAAAAATATACTTTGAAGCATTAAGTTACTTACTTCTTCTCGCTTAAATCCTACTTCAGACAAACGGGTCAGGTGCATCTGTTTAAGCACTACACACTGTATCAAAGAAACAACACACTGTATCAAAGAAACAACATACTGTATCACGATCTTCAGCAGAAACAGAGTATCGGTCCATGGCATCCACTTGCTGTGAGCTCACTTGGTTGATAAGCCTTCTTAAGGATCCCAATGTTTTACACACAAGAGCAGCTTTGTTATTTTGTGAGAATAAGGCAGCACTACATATCGCTGCTTATCCAATGTTTCATGAGAGAGCCAAATACATCGAAATTGACTGCCGCATTGTGAGAGCCAAAATTCAATCCGAAATGATTAGAACTTTGCATGTTCCCGGCATTATGCAGCTTGCTGACTTGCTAACTAAAAGTCTTGGAGTTGCTAGATTCTATACTTTACTTAGCAAGATGGGTGTTCACAATTTATACACTCCATCTTGTGAGGGAGTGTTAACATTCAGATATTCAGATGTATACTTAGTTTCATAGTCAGTTCATTTAATTGGTTTAGTTAGTTTGGTCAGTTAGCTTATCCCATAATTTATTAAGGTGGTTATTCCTTCTATTATTTAGTTAACAATTAGCTCCTTTCAGTTAAAGTTTATGTGTATAAACACAAACTGAGTTCATCAATGGAATACATAAGAAAAAAGGAGTTTCTTGCTCAAATATTCTTGTCCTCTATTCTGAATTTCTTTCATCTTCTCTTTCACCATCCAAAATTCTTCATGGTATCAGAGCAGAGGTCTTAAGTTCGAACCCTATCTTCGCACTGTTTAATCCCATTATTAAAAATTTCACATGTTGAGCTTATCCATTAAAGAGAAGTCCGACCCACATGTGAGAAAGAGTGTAAAAAAATATATAAATAAATATATCTCATCCTATTAGCTTAAGCTGATGGGAAAAATGGTCATTTCAATAGTTGGTCCGGCGTGATTGGTAACTAACTTTACTGGTCTCCTCCTCCTCCTCGATGGGTCTGCTTTCAATCACCAATAATTGAGGCACCTTGCAACGGTGGCCTGGAATGAAACGTTCATTGCAGTTAAAACATAGGCCTCGTTCTCTCCGTTTCTGCATTTCCTCCCATGTTAGATGCTTAATTAGAGATCCCACCACTTGTTTGGTTGCTGTATGAACTAGTGTCAAAGTCAGTGCTGTCAACAATCGTTGTGCAACTGGGTGATTTGTCTCCACTCGGGTATGCCTTCCCCTCCTCTTCATTCGCGCATCCTTCATTCGTGCTACAATGATGGCTTCTCGAAGTGATCGAGCTCTAGCCAATTTAACTTCATCAGCAAACTCATCCTTGAGCCCTCCTAGGAACGTGCCTATCAAAGCCGATTGAGGCCATCCATGAACCCTATTGGCGAGTCGTTCCAACTCCTTTTGGTAATCACGTAAGGAGCACGTCTGCCTTACTCGAGATAAAGCCTCATTGAAGCATCCGAATTCAATGGGACCGAAACGGCCCAATAGCACTTTTTCAAATATTTCCCATGCAATAATTGCACCTTCATTGCTCTACACTCACCTAAGCCACTGCTACCATTGGTTAGCCTCGCCTTCCAACTGAAACGAGGCCAAATGACACTTTCCTAGTACTCAAAATACTACATGACTTGATTTAGCCATTTCGTAGAATCATCCCCAGAGAAACGAGGAAAATCCATTTTAATTGCCCTGGAATTGGCCGTTTGAGAATGGCTCTCTCCACATCCCGATGAATTTCTGGATGTCGACCTTCTTTTTGAGTGAGAATGTGGCGATCTTTCCCAGTTGGCTCTTAGTCCTGTTAAGGAGTCAGGAACCTCTTTTAACCTATCTTCTAACCCCCGCATTTGCACACGAGCCTCAGCCGAATTAGCCGCAGAACGTAGTTGTCCTTCATGCAACTCATGCATGTCCAATTTGAGCTTATCCAAATGTTCTTTGTTGGTACCCAAACTTGGCTTTGATGCCCGGTTGATGGAAACTCAAAGACTGAAATGATGCTAATTGAATTGAATACTTCACTTAATGTAGAAGTGCACCGGAATTACAATACTTTTTTCCCGCCCTCTTCCTCTCATGCCAATTGGCTTATTAATAAACTCTCATTCCTCAACAAGCAACGGCAATTCTAATGTTAACAACAATCATAATAAACAACAAATATCCCTCCAGGTATTGCATAACAAATCAACAACCTTGGTCAATCACTTGAAGTTCAGAACTGCCTCATGTTAGATGTATGCCCTAGAATCCAATCTAGCGGATACATTATTAATTCCGGAACATAAACTTGTACTTGACTTTATTGTTATTAAATAATAAATGAGCATCTTTTTATTCATACTGTTTATGTGTCTATGAATCGTCCAAGAAATTAATAAGATGATACATATTCTCAAGAGTTGAGAATTTGAGCAATGTATCATTGGTGATTAATTTCTAAATGCTCATGATCAATGGATCATCACGAGGACGGTGATCGATTCGATCAGTGCACAGATCGCTTTCCTTCTGGATGGACGAGACTCGAGTCCAAAGTGTAGGAACACTGAAGTGATAGTGCAGGTGCTTGTTAGAGAACAAGGGTACTGAGCGTGACCAAGACAAGAAGTC